>OZ024861.1:38995940-39113440 GCA_964017155.1 Oasisia sp. SBJ-2009 | reverse complement strand
AATAATGTAGTAGTCGCCTGTTTATGTGTTAAGTGCCTGATGATGTATTAAAACACCCGATAATGTAATACTTGTCTTTTATTTAATACAATCACCCGATCATGTAATACACTTGCTAGCTGATAATGTAATAATTTTGACTGATAATGCAATAACATGCTCCTGCCTAATAATATTGTAATGTTTGACCGATAATGTAATAACGTATATATTTCACTTATAACTTAGTCGTGGGACTTGCACTTAGTCCATTTGGTCTGTTTCGCCTATTTCGCAAGACTACAATTTTTGATAGTAGTATAGCACTACCCGTTTTAGATTAAATCCAAAATGTTGATTCCAAATCTGAAGTCAGTTATGCCCCAGCAAGTCAGTAATTTGAGTTATACATTCTCGCACCATATATACGAATGACGAATTGGTCATAATATGCTACTTTACCACTGAGAGCTTCATCGGTACCGATGGTCGCATTCGGTTCACTCCTGGTGTGAAAACCACATGAAGAAGTAGTTTATTAAGACATGTTTTATTAAGGATGTATCACGTAATTTCTTGACACTCTCGCGTTATATATATATATATATATATATATATATATATATATATATATAGATATATTTATATATATATATATATATATATATATATATATATGTATATATATATATATATATATATGTATATATATATATTTATATACGTACGTATATATATGCATATCATTTTATATATATATATATATATATATATATATATATATAATTATTATGCATACATACATGCTACAAGAGAGTTTTTCTGCCTGAGAACCCACATCTACGTTAAATTTGCATGTATCATCCTATTTTGTGAATATGATCTAGTAGGCCATCATGGATAGTTAGTAGATATAGACATTTTATAAGGCTCCAACGAATACGCTAAAAGCCGCGCAAACACAGATGGAAAGAAGTGTATTAAACATAGCAAAACGCAAAGATTACAGACGTGATTGAGCAAGTCAGAAGAGGAAAGTGGACTTGCAGGGCGACGTCAGTAGAATAAGGAATAGTTTGTGTGTGTGTGTGTGTGTGTGTGTGTGTGTGTTTGTTTGTGTGTGTGTGGTGCGTGCGTGCGTGCGTGCGTGCGTGCGTGCGTGCGTGCGTATGTGATCACATTGAACTGGCATTTTCAAGAAAAGACACTGTTCTCGTTAATACATTACATGGATTCACTAATGAATGTCAGATATCTGATTTCATCCTTTTTGTCCTCATATCTCAGTTTCTTCCTCAGCAACAGTATGCTGCAAATGATGGATTGCATTTTTTAAAATAATTATAATTAGGTGTCAACCGTTAGAGTTTCCCACCTCGGAACATAAATGAATAAGACATGAAACCAGCACATACAGCTCCTCTTCTTTACATTCATTCGAGATTCACATATTAATATGTTTATTTAACATAGGAATCTAACAATGCTTGAACATACGCCTGCATCTTCTCAGATATCTCACACCCAGTAACATTATAGTGTGTCCAAGCCGTAGGTAGCCCGGCAGAAAGTACCCAGATATGCGCATTTTTCTTAAGGCTGTAAGACCCACGAAAATGCATTCCTTTTTGAATCACACCGTTGAATTACGTTTTTTCCAATTATAAAAATGGAAGAAACTGAATCACACCTCAATACTGAAATGCTTGACAGGAAGTATGTCGTATCCAAAACGCCATTTTAGGAAAGCAATAGCAGCAAAGACTAAGACATCTGTGTCTGGTGACTTAGTTATTACCGTTCGTAGAACACCACGTGCCGCGATGTCTGCTTCGATAAAACCAGCATTTAGAAGATTTAACAAGATTGCCACCTAGAGAATCAACTCTAGATGGCAGGTGGACAAGGAAGCCATTTGGCTTATCGAGAGTCCAACCTATCTATCTAAATGTACCCCGCCCTTCTTAAGTATATGTCGATTTTATTTTTAAACACATTAACACATAATAGCACCAACTCAATCAGCCGATAATCTGTTCCATTCATTTACTGTTCTTTGTGAAAATGGAAATTTTCGAATAACTTGTCTACACTGCTTCTTTGCTAATGTAATTCCATGTCTTCTAGTCCTTCTCTCTTCCGTAACCGAGAAAACAATTTCTGTCAATATTTTCATACCCATTCAATATTTTAGACACTTCTATCTGATCTCCTCTCAATCTCCTGGTTTCTCATGTGGTTAATCCACATTCTCTTAGACGCATTTCATAACAAAAATTCCTGAGTTTTTGTATCATTTTGGTTGCTCTCCTTTGTACTCCTTCTAGTATCAATATCCTTCTTGTGAGATGCCTTCATGCATGTATGCCAAATTTTTAATGAGGCCTAACTATTGTTTTGTACAGCGATATTATTACTTCTTTTTCCTTGTACACTATATTTCGCCTAATTAATTCAAACATTTGGTTTCCCGTCGCTGCTGCATATCCATACTGCTCTGATACCTTCATATCAGCATATGCATTCCCATGTCCTGAGTGGCGGCACTTACACTTCCCATAACTAAACAGCATTTGCCACTTCTCACACCATTCGGTTAACTTATTCAGATCATCTTGTAATTGCTGTCTATCTGCATCACTTAAAATTTTTCTAAGCACGTTTGTATCGTCCGCAAATTTCAACACCTTGCTTGTTATATCATCCAAATCATTGATATATATTATGAATTAAATAGGTCCCAATACTGATCCCTGCGGTACTCCACTCAAAACCGATTTCCAGTTTGAAACCTCCCCATCAAGTACTACACTTTGTCTTCTATCAATAAGCCATTTTTCTGTCCAGTTAACCATACCATTTCCTATGCCAAGGGCCTTTAGTTTAAGTAGTACTTTTTGATGTGGCACTTTGTCAAAAGCTTTTTTAATCTAAGTATATTATATCTACTGGTGATCCCTCATCTACCCACTTTGTGACATCTTCTAAAAAACATACGATATTTGCTAAGCATGACCTCGCTTTTAGAAACACATGTTGAGATGGGTTAATCAAGTTATTTTTAACAAGAATATCAACCAAGTGATCTTTAATTAGTCTTTCTAATAGTTTGCAAATCATCGATGTTAAACTCACTCTATAGTTCTCTGACTTGCTTATTGATCCTTTTGTATATAATGGTATGGTCTTGGCTTCTTTCCATTATAGTGGAACTACTCCCTCCTCTAATGACAAATTGAACACTGTTGCAAGCGGTATGCTAAGTTGTTAGACAATTTGGGAGGAATTCCATCCATTCCAGGTGACGTATTATACTTCATATCCCTTATTTTCCTAGCTTCCATTTTTGGTGTTACAATTAGTTGTCATAAATAGTCTGACTCTCTCCTTTCGAATTTAGTCTCTGTTACTGGTAATGCACTAATATCTTCTCTGTTAGACACCGAACTATTCATTTAAGTGTTATGCCATTAAGAATCCCTCTGTTATTTTGTTTCCATCACTACCTTCTAGAGGTCCGACCTTATCCTGCTGAACTTTCTGTTTACTTCGAACATATGCATAAAATCTCTTGCTGCCATGTTTTATATTAAAAGCTTATTTGAGTGCATAGCTTCTCTTTGAATTTCTAATTTCAGCTGTAGCTTGGTTCTTTATAAATGTCATAGTCTTCTTCACTTCCAGTATGCCTACATGCCTTCCACATCATTTGCTTATATTTGATTTTTCTAATGGCCTGTTTCGATAAGTGTTTCTTTTTTGACCGTTTCCCCTGTATTTTCAAGGGCACACATGTTTCGACAATGCAGTCAATTTCGCTGTTTAAGATATTCCAGCATTCTGTTGCTGTCTTATTCTCCAGTGTGTTAATCCAGTCTATCTTTGCTAAATATTTTCTCATGTCTTTATATCTTCCTTTGTGAAAATTGTTCCTGTACCGTATGTTTCGATTCCGTTTTCCTTTTACTTTGATGATAAAATATATCTGGTTGTGATTGCTACACCCAGTGGCTCACACATCTTGACATTATCAATAAATTCCTTCTCAACACTCAACACTATGTCCAACATGTTCTCACCCCTGGTTGGTTGTAACACATGTTGAGTAAGGAAACTATCTTATATTAAATGTTTAAACTTTTGATCCTCACTCCCAGTACTCTGTAGAGATTTCCACTGTATATACCCATGGTTACAATCCCCCATAATTATACAGTCCTGTTTACTGACTTCCTTTATAGCGTTTTGTACTTTCTCATTCTCGTCTGTGCTTATGTTTGGATTTCGATAAACTAACCCAACAGTTAATGTTGAGTTTCCTGTAACTATGTTACACCAGACAGCTTCTTCACATTCTGCTTCTTTTTCTAATTTTATTTCATAAGCCTGGATGGATTTGTTATATATAAAATAACACCACCTCCCCTTCTCCCTATTCTATCTTTCCTAAACATGACATACCCTGTCATTCCTAGTTCGGCATCTGCTATATCGGTGGTGGCCCAAGATTCAGTTATACCTATTATGTGAGGGTCAATATCTTCTACTATAATGTTAGTTAATTTCTTTTGTTTACTATTTTCCTTGCATTTAAACAAACACATTTATAACCAAATGTTGTAGAGTTTTCCAGACTGTTCCTCGCTGATTTCGTTTTACTATCCTTATCTGTGCTTCCAGTAATTGGCTTCTCTGTGAATCCCCCCTGCGAATCTAGTTTAAATAGTTGCAACCTGATCCACTGTCCATAGATCGAAGCAGGTTCTCAGAGAAAACTGCTGCGCCCTTACCGCTTAGATGGAGGCCATCTTTCACGTACGTGTCTTCTTTCCCAACAAAGTATCACCACAAATCTAGGAATCCAACTTCTTCTTCTTCATACATCTGCTCCACTAGAGCGTTGATTGCCATCCGCTTGCAGTTTCTATATGTTGCTCCCCTTCCTCACATTACAGGCAAGATTTCTGAGAGAATAATCTGTTCAACGTTTGTCTTCTTTAGTTTCCCTACCAACTGTCTGTATCTTAACACTATTCTAGTTGTCCCCTGCCTGTCTGCATTGTTCGTCCCTACAAGTACTTATATAGATCCTCCCTGGCCATGCCCCAATGTATTCTCTACCCTTTCAGTCACATGCTCTATCCTAGCCCCCGGAAGACAAACAACAACATCTTCTCATTTGCTTAATGTTTTGTCTGTCTTTCGCAAAACGGAGTCGCCCATAAACACACTTACTGCACCCTGGTGTCAGTTTTTATATTCTGTACTGGCAGAGAACCTGTCTTCTTCTACTTCTACAGAGTAACTACTCATGGATTTCACTACCTCGCCATCGGCGAAGCCGCCAACAACCAGTGAGATGCATGACTGACTGCCCACATATTCACATGAGGAAGTTCACTAGTGATTGCGTCCTAGATGGGACATCGAAGAACCGTTTCCATGAAGGCACATGGCAGGGCGCCCATCAGTCAATTAGTAATGCATGCAAGCAGTCGTTGATCCAGTGCGGCAGTCCCGTTCAACAGTTTTACACGGAGTAATTGTCATCAGCCGAAATCCAGTCACATGTTTCTATGATATATTTACTTATGATGCATTTTGATACGTTTATTAAATATATATATATATATGCCCGATATATATATATATATATATATATATATATATATATATATATATATATATATCACATATATAATATTCAAACACAACGCAGTCGTGGAACATAACCCCTTTCTAGTTGAACGATGATGAGGCCTAGCTTGTAAGATCATAACCTATAACCACAATATATAGTGTTGAAACAACTAGAACAAATATACTTATATATATATATATATACAGTATATATAATGTATATATATATATATAACACATATATATATACAGTATATATAATGTATATATATAATATATATATATATATATATATATATATATATATATATATATATTAGATTATGTATATATATATATGTATATATATATATATATATATATATATATATATATATATATATATATATATATATATAATTGTTCTAGTTGTTTCCAGCACTCGGCCGGGTTCTATTTATATACTGTTGGTTACAAGTTATGAACTTATAAGCAAGGCCTCATCAACATTTAACCTAGTCTTTTTTCATAAAATTTTAAACCGAGCTATCTTTGCTGGTACTGAGGATGATTACTGTCAATGTGCCTGTCGTCGTCTTCAGTGGAGCATTTACGTTCCAAACAAAGACATTAACGTGATTCTCCGATTCGCACGAGTGATAGACAGTCCCCAATGTTGGGAGCTAGGTTTTTCGTTTACCAAATATACCATATATCATAAAACTACATAAGCAATTTAATCCCATTTTATTTGACGAACATTTAACAGCAGAATTGTGTGCAATTTAAACAGTGTATGTTAGACGTTCTGGTAACATTTTCGAACCGTTGTTTTCAAATTGTTTATAATAGAAAACCTGAATTGATATATATGTATTTATTTCCATGCACCGATGTGCTACTTTTTGCTTAAATTAAAGTGTTCGTATTCATGTACATACCTGTACCAGCAGAATGCAAAACAATACGATGCCGGCGGCATCATCATTGCCACGATAAATATCCACGGTGTGGTCGGCGTTGTCACATTCAGTGGTGCCAATGTCAAAGGTAAAATGGTTGGCCGCATAATTCTCACGGGTGTCACGACTACTACTTGCGTTAGCGGAGGAACCGTGTCGTTTCTTCGACCCGATGTTGTACTCCCAACAGCCGTAGCATTGACAACAGCAGTACTAGTAACCGTAGTAGTAGTAGGATGATGAGAAGTAGTACTAGTAATAGGAGTAGTAGTAGTGTTAGTAGTAGTTGTTGTTGTAGTAAGAGCAACAGTAGTAGTATTAGTAGTGGTAGTAGGAGTAATTGTTGGTGTTTTTGTTGTATTTCTTCTTGTAATGCTAGTAGCAGCAGTAGCTGTAAGAGCAGTTGCAATAGTAGCATTGGTAGGACCGGAAGAGGTAGTAATAGTACTAGAAGCAACTGTAGTTGTAATGTTAGCAGCTGTAGTAGCATTTGTAAGAGTAGGAGCAGCCATAGTAGAAGTAGTAGTCACAGCATCAGTAGTATCCAAAGGAGTTGTAATATTAGTAGGAGTAATAGCTGACGAAACAGTCGTAAGAACAGTACCATTAGTAGCTATCGTAGGAATTAAAATACTACTAGTAATAAAACTAGAAGCAACAGTAGTGGTAATACTAGCAGTAGCAGTAGTACTTGTAAGAGTAGAAGTAGAAACAGCAGCAGTAGTATCCGTAGCAGGAGTTGTAATATTAATAGGAGTAAAAGTAGAGGAAACAGCTGTAAGAGTAGGCATACCAATAGTAGCATTCGCAGGAGTTGTAGTATTCGTAGGAATAGTCGGGGTAGTAATAGTACTAGCCTCTGTAGGAGTAGTAGTTGCAACAGTAATAGTTGACGAAACATTCGTTAGGGCAGGAGTACCTTTAGTAGCTATCGTGGGAATTATAATACTAGTAGGGGTAGTAATAACACTAGAAGCAACTGTAGTTGTAATAGTGGTAGTAGCAGTAACATTTGTAAGAGTGGAAGTAGCAACAGCAGCAGAAGTATCCGTTTTAGTAGGAATAGTACTAGTAGCAGTAGTACTCGTAGCTACAGTGGCATTAGTAGCAATAGGAGTTGTAGAATAAGAGGTCGAACTAGCAGTAGTCGTCTTAGCTATACTGGTAATAGCAGTAGTTGGTGCTGTTGTTATTATAATATTTGCAGTTGTAGTAGCAGTAGCCTTTATAGGAATAGTAATTATTGTTTTTGTAGCAGAAGCAATATGAGGATTACTTGTACTAAAAGCAGTCGTGTTAGAAACAGTCGCATCCGCAGTCGTCGTTTTTGTTGTACTGATATTACTGATAGTAGTATTAGTAGTAGGATAAGTTGTTGTTGTAGTAGTACTAGTAGTAGCCGTAACAACATTATTGGTCGCTTGACGTAGAACCCTGTGACGTCGCCGATACTGCCTGTCCACTGTATTCAAATAGAAAACACATTTTTGTTTGGATAAGAAATTGTAGTTAATGAAACAGTTCAATGTCATTTTAAATAATATGACGAGGGTTTATTCTTATGATATACAATGAAAATATACAGTATATATATATATATATATATATATATATATATATATATATATATATATATATATATATATATATATATATATATATATACGTATGTATGTATGTATGTATGTATATATATATATATATATATATATATATATATATATATATATATATATATATATAGGTTATCGACGTAGTATAAGTATACGTTAATAACATCAGCTTAATGTATACACAAGAAATTCACAAATCATATGCAAACTCACGTCACGCCTTAATTATTAGCTACTTGACGGCATACTTTCAGTTGACATTGCATATTGTTTTCTCACTGCCGACCATTTTGTATTCCACATTTGCTACATAACACGGGCGCGCGCGTCGGTCTCGAGACGCATTCTCTTCTCGCTCGAGACGTGCTGCTACGAGATGCTCGAGACGCGGTCAAGACGCTTCTCGACCGCGTCTTGAGCGAGTCTCCTCGGTGTGCGGGCTGTTTTAAACTTATTGTTATGGAATGTTCATATGATATATGAAACACACATGTATGCGTGTGACATAGTTTACCTGGCCGCGGACAGCGATACAGCAGCGGATAAAGAAAGAATCCTTCGACTTGTTGACGTTTACGTAGCATTGTCACATCGGTGATCACATAGCAAATGTTTCGAGCGAGAGCATTGTCGATGGCGACGCAGTTTGGCGACTGCAGACATGCATATTTGCAAGTCTGCAGCGAAACGGACCCAGGCACCAACATGGAGTTCGGCACGTGTCCAGGAATGCGGCCAAATATATCAATGCAATCTGAAAACGGTCATGTTGTTACATATCCAACAGACTTGCCCCTGGGCAAGCATAATCCGTCGCGAGATAGTGTGATGTCCACGGCAAAGTTGACGCATAGATTACGCCAACGTAGATTACTGAAATATATCTGCCATTGTGACAATGGTTACTCAAATATTTGTTGATTTAAAAGTTACGTGCAGCAATTGCTATGAACGTATGTGTCCTGAAAAGCAACGTAGGGGAAAGTCCCTAAAGCGCACCGCCTAAGCTTTATATGCTATTATTTGGAAAAGTAATTATCACAACATCGATTTATTTGCACTACTTGACGCGGGAATATTAATTCATCACTATACCTACAGTAAACGTCATAATGTTCATAAAATAAAACAGTATTGCAAAAAGAAAAAAGTAAAAAAACGGGGCGCTTTGAGGACAGGTGCCCCCAAAGCGCCCCACCGCCTCTCCCCAAAGCGCGCCTCTAGTGTGACAGTCATCTAATGCTGGCAATTGCATAGGCAATCCAACTAAGATGTAGTCCAGGCTAAAGATTTATTGTTACATGTTTGTAAAAAAAACATTACAGATGCCATTACAGTATGGTAACTTCTGTTAAGTCCATTCATGTCAAACTATATAGTTAAATTATTTTACGATATAATTATACAGAGGGTATCATTCCAATTTGTATCTAGAACGCAAGAAAAGCATCATAGATGCTAAAGAAATGAATTAATTTATAATATACACACAAACTTTGGTGCGCTTTGGGGACATGAGGGAGGTACGCTTTTGGAAAAACTGTTAGTGACACTAAATCAGCCATTTGCTAAATAATATTTGTAAATGAAATCCATAGCATTCGCGTATAGTTCGGTCATATAATTGTTCTACTGATAGTGTCATGGTAAGCAATTATCACTATTATTTGGTGCACTGACGACCCTTCCACTGAATGCACAAAATAAGGTTAAACATGTCATAAAACTCTCCGGAAGTCGTGTTGTCTCAAGGTGATCGCGAACATGCTATTATTTTCGGCGTATGGGTCAAATAACGACATCTATCGAATGTGACAAGCAACGCCTGCATTGTGCTGATTCAATCCGCTAGGGTAGGGGTGGGGCTCTTTGGGGAAGGGGTGTGCGTTAGGGACATTCCCCTATACGTTGATGATATAAACTATCCAAGTGATTGGTATACTTTTGTACCGGCCGTGTTTGACTAGTGCTACTGGGGTACTATGGGAACTCACATGGAGTAATCATTTTGCAAATTGTTCACGGCCTCACACGGTTTGAACCAGTAACAATGGGTTTAACTTTCTTACAACAATTAATGTCACGAATGTGATTTATTTTTATACAATTGTAACTATCGTTTTCAGAAATGGGTCAATATGCCGTAGAAAATACCTGTTAGTAATACTATAGTCTACATATAGTTTGAGCGAATGTGTATTTCACTTATAAGTTGGTTTCAGCCGAGTGATGGTGCTGTCAGTTTACACAATGGCGTACAGTGGCGTGAATCTGCTCATTTAAACTTTCACTTAGGTTTTGTCATAGTATACGACGATATGCTATTTTGTTAACGGACACCATGCGTGTTTGTTTGTGTAAATGTGATATTCGTGCATAACCGTCTGCGTACTATGTGCGTGTGAGTGAGCAAGTGCTCAGTGCGTGCGTGCGCGCGTGCGTGCGTGCGTGCGTGCGTGCGTGCGTGCGTTCTGGTAAAATACCTCACCTCCATCAATCCTTTGTGTGCGACCTCCGCCAGATTCTGTAGAAAAGACGAGATTGCAACATCAACATAATCCACTAAGGTTTCACTAGGAACAAACTGCTACAGACTTTGTTGTACATATTAAAATTGAAAATCCTAAGAAATCCATAGAGGGGAAATGTGTATAATTTGCGTAAATGAAATATAGCCATCATAAAATTGAAAATCCTGCCTTATCTTTGATGTCAATGATCTAGTAGTTGAGTAATATAAACTCTATAAAGGAGTTGTTGATAAAAGGATTCATTTAGAAGATATTAAAAATGTAATTGGTTGTGTAACTAATTTGCATATATGTCCTACATTGCCGCGATCATTTGGCGTTGTTTGGCCCTCAAAACATTAAGGCGGACATGTTGTTCTCCATGGGTAAAGATTTTCTCCAAAATACTTTAAATGTCACAGACAGTCTTACAGAAATCAAAGGAACGCTTTGTCAACTACACATGGTCAATCTGAGCGTTAACCTAACTTGCACAGAATTAGCAAGACCGTAAATTTATCACTGAAGGCAATGCGTAGGCTTTCAAACATGTGCTTAAACGACTACGGAATCTGAATGGTTGAAGTATTCTAATTTATACTTTACTTCCATGCAGTCTTTGGCGTTTTTGTTGCCCTCAAAACAATAAGGCGGACATGTTGCTACGTAATACACATTAAAAAAATATCCGGCTGGTCGACATCCGCAATAGAATGGTCGTTTTATATGTTACTATTTCAATTAATACAAGCTATTAATGGAATACTCACGGCTAACGATTCCAATGCAAACAATCAACAGTTCAGCTGTTCTCGCCGCCGTTAACATAATTAGAACAACGGATAAAGCGGCAAGACAGACTGTCTTCCACCCAGCCGTGAACCTGATACAGGATTGTGACGTTGCGTGACGTAATAAACGTCATCTCCTGTAAGCTTATGCAGACGAGAATTGGTAAATTTAACCTTTACCTTAAGGCGGGATTACACTATGCAACGCGGTTGCACGCAACGACGCGATTGAGAAATGTCAAGGCCGAACGATGTTGCTTGCAACGTGGCTGCATGAAACGCCTGTTGCATGTTTACACTATGCAACACGGTTGCAGCGACGATACATTAATTTGTCTCCTCCAACCCACCGTGTGGCGCCACTCTTACATAGCAATGGAAGCGTAGCATCAGTGGGGGGAAGATTTGGGAATCAATTTATGCAAGACGCGGATTCCTTTTGTTAGACCTGTATAAATATCACTATTATCCAGTGATTAAAAAATGCAAACCAAAAAAATATAATAAAGTTAGTTTATTTTATATCTGATATGAAATTACACTGATTACAAATACATTAATGGTTATGGGATCCTCGTGGGCCAACAACCATAAATGAATAGTACACAACGATCCACAAATGTATTTTTAATTAAACTAGCCGCACACATTACTTGAAAGTATTGAAAGAAGATGACATATAAAATGACGCGTGAGTACATTAATAAATAAATGTAGTTGTATTCTGAAATCATGAGTCCACAATCATTATATAGTGAAACATATACTACCAATGAGTGTGTATTTGAGTATCAAAACATACAAAACATACAAAACATACTAAATTGAAAATAACGTTCAGTAGGATGCAAATGATATGCTATACTGATATACATAATACACTTTATGTGCATCAAATGGGATTATGTAATTTGACTTTTAAGATGAGATGCCACTGAAACAAAGAAACATGGCAACTTGTCACACATCAACTCTTTTACATGAAGCTGATGCAGGTCATATAGTGTAATCCACAATTAGTGTCCGCCATTGTTTCCGTCTGCACACGTCATTGCCTGCATATATGCCTTGCTTCCTGTAACGCCATTAAATGCAACACAAATGTAAAAATAATCATAATTAGTTCGTAATTTTACATTGCGTGAGGAGTAAATACTGGCACATAAACAGACATAACACTGTTACAACATTATGTGTTTAGTTAATATTAATTTGTATTAGGCAGATATTTTGTTTTGAAAATATGATATATTTTATGTTAATGTTTGCGTAGAATGTATAGTTTATATTGGCTTACCAATTATTTGTAGTCTACTGATAGTGTATGTGGAGTACAAACTAGAAACGTATATGGAGCAATTTATTTTGATATGTTGTCTGGGTTATAAAATTAAGTGATTAATAAAACACTTTTTGTAATGAAATGTAGGCATGTAATTATATGAAATACTTACCTTAATATGATTAGTTATAATTACGTACAGTACATTTTTAAAAGAACCCTTTTAAAGGGATTCTTTGGGACACAAAAGGAATTATTTTATTTTTATCAAAACATATGACAAACACATGTTGTAATATAAAACTCTTTGTAATACACACCATTTTAATTAATATAACTATTTCATGTAACCCTGTGCAATAGAATATTGATCACATCAGATTCTTCCCTGCGATGACGCTGCCATGACCCGCAATGGTGGTACTCCTCGTGTATGTATAAAACAACAAATGGCGTTGTTCAGAGAATTGATAAATTAAACAAATTGTCTAATAATCTGCCGAACAACAACTCGCTGCAATGCTCTTGAAAGCTATACGTCACTCGCGGTCACTACCTGTGATTGGACAAATTCCAAGCAACCAAGAGACAATGTTGCACGGAATAGAACTTTCCCTGTCCAAGAAACCGCTGCATGCAGCGGTCTCATGAGACGCCGCTGCGTGCGATTTCATGTTTACACTAGGCGATCTGGCTGCAACGGTGTTGCATGCAACCGTGCCTCACATTGCATGCAGCGGCGTTGCACAATGTAAACTAGCCTTTAGTTGTTCTTCAAATTTTAATATGTTCTGTGTTCTTGCACGTGTTCTATTTTATAGCTATTTAGATCTACAGCTTTACAACTAATAACAATACTAGATACCTGGACCTATGAAATAGACAGAGGACACCACACAGATGTTATATACATGGACTTTAAAAAGGCCTTCGACACTGTACCACACAAAAGACTAATAAGTAAATTAAACAGTCTAAATATTAGTAAAGAAATAGTAAATTGGATAGAAGCTTTCATCTCAAACAGAAGACAAAAGGTGGCAGTAAATGGAAAGGAGGTAAATTGGCATGATGTAACATCTGGAATACCACAGGGATCAGTCCTAGGACCTCTACTCTTTGTATTATACATAAACGACTTACCAGACCTTACTCAATCCGACACATTTCTATTTGCTGATGATATTAAAATATTTAGACCCATAATAAATACGAATGATCAAGATATACTACAACAGGGCATAACCACCATAGAAAAATGGAGTCATGATTGGATGCTATCACTACACCCAGATAAATGTACACATATGGAAATTGGAACAAATAATGTAGGAGAAAATCAATACTATACAACAATGAACAATGTCACAAAAACAATAGACACACATGATAAACAAAAAGACCTAGGGGTAACCTTTGACTAAAAACTCACATTTGATGAACATATAAGCCAAGTGGTAAATAAGGCAACTAAAATGACCAAAATAATTAGAAGAACTTTCCAATTTCTAGATAAACATACTTTTTTGCCTCTCTACAAAACAATGGTTAGAACACACCTAGACTACGCTATGGCAGTATGGCACCCATATAAGATAAAACACAAAATTGCCTTAGAAAATATTCAGAGAAGAGCCACTAAAGAATTACCAGGTATGAGGGACATATCATATACAGAAAGACTCAAACTGCTTAAACTACCTACATTAGCATATCGAAGATTAAGAGGAGACATGATAGAAGTCTATAAAATACTACACAACATATATGACCATGAATCTGTGCCAAATCTGCTGAAAACAAAGAGATATCACAAAGAACAGGAAACAGAGGACATTCCCTAAAACTATTCACAAAAAGAGCCAAACTAAACTTAAGAAAAAATGTATTTCCAATTAGAATTACTGAACCATGGAATAGTCTCCCAGATACAGTTGTAACAGCTAAATCTCTAAATTCATTTAAAACACTACTAGACAAATTTTGGTATAATCAGGATATTTTATATGACTTCGAAGCACCGCTAAAAATTACTAACAATAGAACCGGAACACGTGATTTAAATTTAATAGATAATGAAGAGCTGATCATAGAGGAGCACACAATCCTGCGATCAGAACCGTCATAAGGTATCATAAGGTAGGTAAAACAACATTGTGGCATAAGTGAAAACGTTTTGAATAACTGTTTGATTGTTTGATTGACTGATTGATTTACTGATCGATTGGTTGATTGATTGATTGATCGATCGATCGTTCGTTTGAATGACTGATTTATTTATTGATTTATGCATATCGCACATGTATAACATTAATTATGCATACTACATGAAGGAACCATGTGATTAAAAACCAGATCATGTTTGATTGGTCATTCCACCTTTTCCGTGGCCTTCACCTTTCGGTTTGATTTTTCTATTGTTTGAAAGATATTTACTTTCATATAACAAACTTGCCAAACCAATCGGATTCGGCTGTGGCGATGAGGACATATCAGATGAATGTTTAAATGAATGTCAGTGCGTTTCAAAACACATCACGAGGCTGTTTCTAGTATCCTCGTATTCTATACGTTTCTGCAACAAAATAATAATGGTATCCATTTGTCTTGTCGAAAATTACTTTGCCCTGTAATGACTCTCATTTCGGTTATGTATATCGCATAGACGCCCGTAGAAACATAAACAAGATAGCCACCCAACTGCAGGCTACTGTGATTTGATTGTTCGAAGACAGAACAGTGCTGTGACTAGTATACAATATCATTGTTTTATCAATAACTGTACACACTAGGATGCCATCTTAAACTCACCATCACTTCACTGAACTAACAGTGAACGCATTACACGTAGTTTGTACACATTGACTGGGTGATACATCATTGGTCATTTTATTTTTCATAAATAAGTAATGCTACTTTTAGCATATTATATAACCAAGTTTAGTACGGCAGTGCTACAAGGCCAAGCAATATTGTTGCTACATGATTACAGTTTCCTCCATGCCCTGTCATACATTTACACTCGGCATTCCGGACAAATTCACAGTCACCATAACAATTTTGCAAAAATATGACTGGTTTATCATACTAGCCATAACATATGATCATACATGACATAATCCTTCAGTGATATATTTACCTTAAGTAATGTCTCACTCATGTCCAGATGAGTAGAAGTTATATCTTTTCGTAAGTGTTTTTCTCCTATTGGTAGCATGAACGTATCTACAACAGTGCATCCGCTGACAACACAGGGCTCCGCTTTTCTCTTCATTAAATATTCGAACATGTGGGTATTTTCCCGGGATATTTACAAGTATGTATCGCCAGCTGCAAAGTGCCGGAGCAGTAACCTTAGGAATTGTGTCGTTCAGATAACTTTGCACAATGTCGTAAAAAACACTGTCCGGATCAACGGCATACTTTGAAAATTCATTTGACATGAGGCATTTCAACATTGATAGAGCTACAGTCACATTAAGTAACACAACGCAGTTGTATACTTATAGGCATAATGTATCTAAAGGTATTGTAACTGTAAGTAACTGTGATACACAAGTAAAGAGTCACTCTACTGATTAGTATCAAGCGCTGATTAACATTGTGTCAGCATTAACTGCATAAACAAGGTGTTTATGAAACGCTGTACGTGCAACGTACATTTTTGGTTGTCAAACCTTGTTCTGTCTCAAATGTGCTTAAGTTATAATCCCCCTTAAAACCCTATAATATATGCTAATTATTGTTGGACATATTACTCCACAAACGCACAGATAGACAGAGAACCGTACTGCTTCATAATAGACACCTTCCTTACTTTCTCACAAGAGCAGCGGTGGTCGCGTGGTAGAGCGCCGGACCGTCAATCGAGAGGACGGTGGTTCAATCCCACCTTCCGCCGTTTCGAAACTTAGGCACTTTTCACCTCAAACTCTTTTGGAAGAGACACTAAAAGCCGGTGGTCGCTTCTATCTGGTGTCAATGCCAAGTGAAGTAAAAGATCCCACACAGGAGGTAAATGTGTAACCTGTAGTAGACTCACTAATTCTAGACAAGGGCTCTCTGAAATCAAGCTCGACAATACTCTAGTCACAAACATGTGGCTAACATAGAGTGATGAGCTAACCATAAGAAGAAGAAGAGAATAAGAGGGGCTTCAGACTCTGACGTTGGAACACACATCCTACATGTGTGGATCCACCTGCCAAGATCATCTGTCACTGTCTGGCATATCTAGTTTCCTACCTTTTACGACTTCCTCGGTGACTATGTCTAACATTCCTGGTGATGGTATTTTATAAAGATCTAAAATGTTTATAATTGTTGTTATAGCCCATGTGTTCTAACTCTGTATCAGATGTATATACAATAAATTATCTTAAAACAAATGGATACAATATTCACTTAGCGTGTATTACCTACGAAAATAAAATCAGGAATTCCAAATCCCGAAAAAAGACGTCAAAAACAGTGCATCTTATCTGAGCCACATGTAAACAGCTTACGATAACATTTAAATGACACAATGGCCGATTTTTACATGGCTATCCGGGTGACGTTTCTGCGTATGTGCGATACATGTAAAATCATCAATGTGCAGCAAAGCGTAAAGCATTTATGGCATAAATACCACGGGCTGTTCGTTAACTCTCCTGTGGTGACTATTGTGAAGAGTTGATGATTTTACATTTATTGCGCATGCGCAGAAACGTCATCCGAATAGTTTATAACGCCAGGAAAAATGTAAACGCGACAACGTGACCTAACAGCTGAAGTTGACTTCAACGTGAATCGTGATGTAAACTAGTGTGGTATAATGTAAGTTGCGATGCCATTTCGTGACGCAGTCACACACCCGGATTAAATACGAAAATAAATTTGCGAATTCTACATCTAGAAAAAGACGTCTTTGTCAAAAACCATGCATCATATCTTAGCAACATGTAAATAACCCTTCGATGGCATAAATGACACGGATTTCTTATCTGGCTTATGACGTTTACAATTAAGCTAAATATGTTATAAAATTACATTTGTCTACCAGGCTACCATATCCATGAGGTTCCACACATCCAGTCAATCATATATAGCAATACTTACCAGCTATGACATACGACAGTCGTCATGTGTCCTGAAGTTTTAATCCAGAATTTCGTCTTGTCAAATGCGACACAACCAACGTTTGACGACGGCAATCTCACAATTCTTTGCGCCTGATGGGCTTACCCAGAAACAATGAGGCACCACAATAACTAATCCGACAGAAGGCGCTCTAACGCAACTAGGGTCTTTGTGCCGTCTTTTACATATTCTTGACGTGTGTAAAATGCCGAAGCCTCACATATAATTGAATATGGCTACAGTCTGACATGTCCGTCAGTGTGAAGGCATAATATGTACATTGATATACATTTACAGCCGATGGAATGTCGACTGGTGGCCCGACGACAGGTGTGCTGGCTCGATGCCGGAACGGATGTTTAAAATCATCTACAGCTCACCGTATGCATCACACGAGACTGCTACTTCACATATAGTTAAATAGTGATATCACATAAGATGTCCGTTAATATGAAACCATAATATATATATATATATATATATATATATATATATATATATATATATATATATATATATATATATATATATATCAACGTACATTTACAGTCGATGGCACGTCGTGGGACGTTCGATCGAATCCAGTGCCAAGATGGCGTTGCTTTGGCTGTTCTGTCTATTGAGCACACATACGGCATACCCACACATACAAACTATCGCTGGCTACGCGCCTGCAAGGTCATTAGCTTAGAGCTTATGGCTTCACATTGACAGACATGTTAAACTATATCCATGTTTAGCTACGTGTGAGGTTTCGGAGTCATACGAGTTCAACAGCTAATTGAGGATGATTTAAACAAGCGTTCCGAAAAACATGCAAACAAATCCACGTTAGGCGCTAGAGGCGCTGTTACGCAACTAGGGTCTAGTTGCGTATCAGCGCCTCTAGCAACTAACGTGGATTTTTGGAACCCCATTACGCTGTAGTGCACAAGGTCCATGCATTGTGTCGTGATGTGGCGTAGAAAACGTCATCTCCATCGACTGTTCTTTTTATTTTAGTGTATTGTGTATAGAATATATTTGCAACGGCTATATATTTATATAATGCACCATTGTATACATTAAAAAATTAATCTTGATTGATTTATTGATTGTTTGATTGTCTGATTGATTGACAGGTTGAATGGTTGGTTGGTTGGTTGGCTGGTTGGCTAGCTGGCTGGCTGGCTGGCTGGCTGGCTGGCTGGCTGGCTGGCTGGCTGGCTGGCTGGCTGGCTGGCTGGCTGGCTGGCTGGCTGGCTGGCTGGCTGGCTGGCTGGCTGGCTGGCTGGCTGGCTGGCTGGCTGGCTGGCTGGCTGGCTGGCTGGCTGGCTGGCTGGTGGATTGTTTGATTAATTGAGGGCGCAGTATCCAGAGTATTTTTTTATTTTACTATTTTATTTATGTATTTGTTTATTATCTTTTTAGCACTTTTTAACCCCTCATATCCTTTGAGAAAGTATGCTTTGCCGATGTGCGGCCTAACCCCAGAATAGGGTAGAAACGCTGATAGGCCCTCAGGCCAACTATGAAATAAACATTAAAATAAGAATACCCTTTTATAAAATAATACTATACTATTAAAAATATTAAACATGAAACTTATATTAACACAAAAATAAACTGAAATACACATTTGCACTGGTTTATGAAGAAGGAATTGTGGCAAGATTACCAAGGGTCCGCGAGGCGGCAGCACTGTTTATAATCCACCACACGGATAACGTTCAACAGCCGGCGAAGACACCAAAGTATCTTCTCTGCGAAATTACGCAGCCGAACGAATTTGTTTGTATTTATACAAGTGATGGATACGTCAAAATGTAGTGGGTGAATCGGATGTCACTGAGTAGGGGACTACGATTATAATATATTTGTGTTCCTCCGGATATTTTAGTCATACGGTTTTATTTAAAATGTGTGTGCTGTGACCGTGTAACGTCATTCTCGTCAGCATCTGCATCATCTGTTAAGTCCGCCTCTCTATTCCGTATTTCATAATAATTACAGTAAACGTGTTCACGCCATACTGACTACTGTCGCCAAATTGGGCTAACTGTCCGAAGCATTGTCTGTCACTAAAGCTACGGCTACGAAAAAGTTCCAACACTGGAATAATAATAAACATATGTTGTTACAGCAAGCTCCTGAAATTGTTCTTTCAGTTCCCTTAAGCAAGTAACAAATAGGACGAGGAACAAAGTCAGCCATTTACCAGAGCTAGCTCGACTCTATAACCATTCCTCAAGCAAGGGGATTATTTCGCATAACGAAACAATCTTAAATAATGGAAAACACCCGTTGTATTAAAACGCAGCTCATGTATTCGTATGCGCCGTAACGCCATGTTTCGCGTACTACAAATAAAGGCAACGACACCACATAACACATATCCGTTCATTCGACACCCGTAGATCACACGATCGCGGCGATTACGTGTGTTCTACGGGGTTTCGGCACTAGTTTTATCCAGCAAGTTGCAATACACGTGACGTCACTGTCTTCGTTTATGCGCAGGAACGAACACGTCGAAACAGTTGCAATCAATCGCACATCTGATATCACTACGTATATAAGGCACATTCGTCTCAGCTGTGTGTATACACACGTTACTGAACTTCGTAACAATAAATAATGTTCTTCGTTTCACGCGACGATCGAACAGTGGAACTCAGCATCGCTCAGTATCGGGCATTTCCGCGGTTGCTGCTGGTGTATTGAATGGACACAGAAGATACTGTAGAACCTAGAACAAGTGCTACGAGTGATACGGTTAGCGAGCTGAGATGGCTCACACGCACTGCGAAGCCATAGCTAGAACAGAGCACGCAGGCTATGCGGAGTATGCCGGCGAAACGCGTTATGTTTTGACGTTAAGACTCCGACGGAAGGAAACAGTGCCTCGCGGTGCGACGGAGCTACTCCAGTTGAAGGCACGCGCAACAGCAGCCGGCGCGTAACCACATGTGTTCTCCATTAAGTGTTCTCCATTACGTCTAAGTGTTGAGAAAAATGCCAGTTATGAAACTTATGCAGACGTAATAACACTTGGAACTGGGCCAGGAGGTCGGTTTGCGTGCGTTGAATGAACAGCGGAACTACCCGGCGTTTGGCGTGCATTGTCGACGTCTCGCCGACTGTCGACATCTCGCCGACTGTCGACATCTCGCCGACTGTCGACAGCTAGCCGACTGAGAGTGCAGCGTCGTCTGTCTTGTCGGTTTCCGGCACCTCCTCGATACTCCGCTGTTGTCGTTTTTTCCGTCGCCGCCGAAGCGACTCTTTGCGAAGCGACTCTTTGTTCGTGGATGTGGCACCGGCAGTAGCGTGCTCCGTCATGACGGCCGTCTCTGTCGAAACGCCCGACGATGTCTCTCCAGTTTTCGCCGAGGTCGACGGCGGGCTGGTCGCCTTCTGCTTGCCGCCCGCCTGCCCGGCGGGGTACCCCGGCAGGAGCCCGTCCATGGACCGCGAGAAGGCGGCGAACTGGTTCTTCAGTCCGAGTTTATGGGCCTCCTCCGTCGTCGGCTCCTCGTCGACTTCCTTGATCTCGTCGAAGGTGATCGGCTGTGTCTTGTAGCGGGCGGCGTTGCGGGTCCTGGAGCGCCGAGCGCGGCGCGTCACAGGCGGCTCGTACTCGGAATTGAGATGCAGTTTCGACAGACGCTCCGGGAAGCGCGTGTCCCAGTGGAACATCGGGTCGAGACTGTTGATGTCGCCCGACACGTTGCTGTGCGTCACCTCGTTGTAGTTGGCCGTCGCCATAGCGGTTGTCGACCCGAACAGCGCACGGAGTTAGAGCCACTGATCAACTACGGTACCCGGTGGATGAACGTCACACACAGTGGCGCCGTCGCTTCTACCTCGGCGTTACGTGCACGCAGCGTGGACAATACGGCGACATCGCGGGTCATCGGTCATCGTTTCGTTAACGCAGTCCGGGTGAAATGTCTGCAACATAACGAAACAAAGATTAGCGGAGAACAACACGTGACGTTGTCTAGTAATCTGCAGCTTTCGACACAATAAACCTGCTGATTGGGTAACCACAGTAGCTGACGGGCGAGAGGCTGATAAACGTCACGTGTTATCTACAGGTGGTAAACTGCGTCTGTTCTGTGTATGCTTTCGATCGACCCAGAGATGAGAGTGAGAGTTCAGGAAGACAATGAGCCACTACACTACATCTGAACGGAACAGGAAATGGCTGCCGCGCAAAGTGACGTGGCAACTGCAATTGCGACCCCTAGTGAATAATGAGACACGGGAATAGCGTTAAAAGAATATACAGTATACCGATTTCCAGGAATATTACCGAAAGTGAAAGTATAAGTAGCACTGTTTTGATATATATATATATAGTTATATATATATATATATATATATATATATATATATATATATATATATATATATATATATATATATATATATATATATATATATATATATATATATATATATATATATATATATATATATATATATATATATATATATATATATATATATATATATGTATACTATCCAAACCAAACATGTTACGATATAAATGTTTCATATCATAGTCCTCTTTTTACTATTTTGTTTACAAAAACAAACCATGTTTACATGAGTAAAACATGCTTTAACGTAATTTACAATAAACTGGAATAATCGATGTTCAACTGAAATATAACGTTTTACGCAGAATGATTTGTCTGTAAATTCGAAACTCGTTTTCATGCAACGTATGTCTATAATTATAGGGTAACCAACCAACACAAAGATGTGTACACGGCGTATTGCCATTTTGGGCATTTTTACTAATCTAGAGACAGCGTCCAGCGCTATATCAGCGAATAACTACACCATGTTGTGGATTCGGTTATATAAATAAGTCGCCGGTTGAATCGTTCGTATGAAGTTATAACGTTTAATCTGCCTCTCTATATTGATAAAAATGGACAATCATATGCTTGCGTAGCATCGGCAGTGCAGTCTAAAATTGCCTGGATAAACTAACAACTTGTAATTCGTGTCTGCGCGATACTACAACGACATTCACACGCTATTACATACTGAGTATGGATGTATGCGTGTATGCGCGCATGGGTGGCTGCGTGCGTTCACGTGTATGTGGGTACACGTGTACGACTGTGTTCGCGCGTAGATGAATGCATGCATCTAGATAAGATAAGATAAGATATGATAAATTTATTATGTGGCAACTTTACAGTTGGATTGTACATGTACATAAGTCATTCATACTAAAATCAACAATTTCATACAATATCATATTAATGTACAATGTTAGCAAATCTTGTTAAAAAGTTAAATCATCACTGGAAACCTATGTAATAAATTTAAAACATATACATTAAAATATACTTTACATAAACATGGTTATAAAATTAAAACAAATAAAAAGTTAAATCAAATTAAATTAAACTGTCTGTTAAAATACATGTACATTACTAGCCGATCTGAAAATGCTCTAAACACCACGGAATTAAGGAATATATGCGTGCCAGTCATACACGCTTGCATGCGTGTACACATAAGCACACGGAACCACGCGCGTGCGTGTGCGTGCGTGCACGCGTGTTGAGCGCGCCTGTCACCCGTATCGTTCACGCTAATGGCGCCCCACACTCCCCGACCCTCCCATTAGGCGTTCGCACGCGCTGCCATGCCGTCCGACCTGTCGATTCCCAACTCTTCCCGACCAGCTCTCCCAGCGGGATTGATTACTGTTTACAGAGGCGGAGAAGAAAGAGGAAGCTGCCTTGAATCAATCATCGTCAGTGTCCCACATAGAGGAGTTCGACAGCCCTATTAGGAACGCTTTATGAAGCCTGCTCCGTGGCCAGCCTTAATTCCTGCTAATCGCTGGTCCAGTTGATAGGATATTATAGATACAGGTAAAATGTCGCTCTGTTGAAACACTGCCTTCTCAAATACACCAGAACTGGGTAAGGTTCTTACCACGGGGGAGCCATAAGGGCTCATGACACAGTTAGACTTCCTGTTTGGTTACCGTTGCAACATAGTCCCATAAAAAAATTGATTTTGATTTTTTTCAACATTCACCTGCTGTGACATAAGTGCATTTGAGCAGTCAGATTTCCAGGTGTGATTGTGGAAGCTGTTGACAGTGAAGTGGAGCATTTTTAGCTGATTTGACAAAGCGGATGGGTACTTGGCAGTGATTTGGCTTGTTGACACCTCTTTTGTATTACCGCCTGCATTCATGTGTAAATATTGACGGGTGTCACACATAGCGGCACTTTACGAGAGAACGAAATATTGGAACTTGACTAAAGTCGACCAGCTTGTCACTGAGATGATGGTAACAGCAGCCAATAAGTTTTAGAATTTTCCTGCGTCTGGTTTTCTTATAATCCTACAAAACGCTAACATGGTGGCCAATGGGAAAGTTAACTGTGTCATGAGCCCTATTAGAGGGGACATTAGTTCCTAGCAACAGAAACATGTTTAGTTGGCGTGGCATGATGGAGGATGCATTCTTTGAAATCTAGTCCAGTATAATCAGTGACAGCGTGTGTATGTCAACCAATAATGAATGTATGATGTGGACTGTGGGTACAACAGGTAAAAAAGTGAAATATGGTGTAGTGAAAGTCCAAATCACAGTGACAAAACACTGGTGTGATAAGGGGGTGGGGAGGGGTTTGAAGCAGTGACGCCTCAATTTGAAAACCTTTTTTTCAAAATGGATCAATCACTGTACAGCAGGTTGACCAATCTATCATTTTTTGTTTACTTCAGCTAATTAGAAACATGGAAAGACCCCAGGATGAGATCCTAATGACACCTTGGCTGTGCAACTTCTGTTAATCCCTCCAATAGGCCAGCTCACCCCAGGTGCTGGCTACTGACTTGATCACTGCTCAGGCAGGCAAGTGCCACAGTGTATCGAATGTCTACTAATTGCATTGTGTAATTCTTTGCAATTGAACTAATTAAGGCGTCTGGCTTTTGAAGAATGCTCACTTTAAGGTCATGTATCATGTATATTTACAGTCTTTTAATAGGGACAAGGGAAAACAATCAGCATAATTCTAACTGCAAACTGACAACAGCCTGTATGTGATATTTTTACAAAAAACATACTGGTCTCTCTGAAATATTGGGTAATGTGTTCATATATGGCACACAAAAAAGTTTGTGCATTGTGTAGTTCTGCATGATTAGGCATTTTGAAACTGTCGCCTGCTCACTGTTGTGGCGCTCGGTGAAATAGGGTGCACTTTGTAAATTTGTCTAAAAAAAAAATGTGTGGATGAAATAAAAAGAAATTACAGCATGGTGCTTCAAATAGGAGTGCCAGTAAAATGTGTTAATTTCAGATTTTTTCTCCAAAACAACCATGTCTATTTGGGCTCATGACACAGTTAGACTTCCTGTTTGGTTACCGTTGCAACATAGTCCCATAAAAAAATTGATTTTGATTTTTTTCAACATTCACCTGCTGTGACATAAGTGCATTTGAGCAGTCAGATTTCCAGGTGTGATTGTGGAAGCTGTTGACAGTGAAGTGGAGCATTTTTAGCTGATTTGACAAAGCGGATGGGTACTTGGCAGTGATTTGGCTTGTTGACACCTCTTTTGTATTACCGCCTGCATTCATGTGTAAATATTGACGGGTGTCACACATAGCGGCACTTTACGAGAGAACGAAATATTGGAACTTGACTAAAGTCGACCAGCTTGTCACTGAGATGATGGTAACAGCAGCCAATAAGTTTTAGAATTTTCCTGCGTCTGGTTTTCTTATAATCCTACAAAACGCTAACATGGTGGCCAATGGGAAAGTTAACTGTGTCATGAGCCCTATTAGAGGGGACATTAGTTCCTAGCAACAGAAACATGTTTAGTTGGCGTGGCATGATGGAGGATGCATTCTTTGAAATCTAGTCCAGTATAATCAGTGACAGCGTGTGTATGTCAACCAATAATGAATGTATGATGTGGACTGTGGGTACAACAGGTAAAAAAGTGAAATATGGTGTAGTGAAAGTCCAAATCACAGTGACAAAACACTGGTGTGATAAGGGGGTGGGGAGGGGTTTGAAGCAGTGACGCCTCAATTTGAAAACCTTTTTTTCAAAATGGATCAATCACTGTACAGCAGGTTGACCAATCTATCATTTTTTGTTTACTTCAGCTAATTAGAAACATGGAAAGACCCCAGGATGAGATCCTAATGACACCTTGGCTGTGCAACTTCTGTTAATCCCTCCAATAGGCCAGCTCACCCCAGGTGCTGGCTACTGACTTGATCACTGCTCAGGCAGGCAAGTGCCACAGTGTATCGAATGTCTACTAATTGCATTGTGTAATTCTTTGCAATTGAACTAATTAAGGCGTCTGGCTTTTGAAGAATGCTCACTTTAAGGTCATGTATCATGTATATTTACAGTCTTTTAATAGGGACAAGGGAAAACAATCAGCATAATTCTAACTGCAAACTGACAACAGCCTGTATGTGATATTTTTACAAAAAACATACTGGTCTCTCTGAAATATTGGGTAATGTGTTCATATATGGCACACAAAAAAGTTTGTGCATTGTGTAGTTCTGCATGATTAGGCATTTTGAAACTGTCGCCTGCTCACTGTTGTGGCGCTCGGTGAAATAGGGTGCACTTTGTAAATTTGTCTAAAAAAAAAATGTGTGGATGAAATAAAAAGAAATTACAGCATGGTGCTTCAAATAGGAGTGCCAGTAAAATGTGTTAATTTCAGATTTTTTCTCCAAAACAACCATGTCTATTTGGGCTCATGACACAGTTAGACTTCCTGTTTGGTTACCGTTGCAACATAGTCCCATAAAAAAATTGATTTTGATTTTTTTCAACATTCACCTGCTGTGACATAAGTGCATTTGAGCAGTCAGATTTCCAGGTGTGATTGTGGAAGCTGTTGACAGTGAAGTGGAGCATTTTTAGCTGATTTGACAAAGCGGATGGGTACTTGGCAGTGATTTGGCTTGTTGACACCTCTTTTGTATTACCGCCTGCATTCATGTGTAAATATTGACGGGTGTCACACATAGCGGCACTTTACGAGAGAACGAAATATTGGAACTTGACTAAAGTCGACCAGCTTGTCACTGAGATGATGGTAACAGCAGCCAATAAGTTTTAGAATTTTCCTGCGTCTGGTTTTCTTATAATCCTACAAAACGCTAACATGGTGGCCAATGGGAAAGTTAACTGTGTCATGAGCCCTATTAGAGGGGACATTAGTTCCTAGCAACAGAAACATGTTTAGTTGGCGTGGCATGATGGAGGATGCATTCTTTGAAATCTAGTCCAGTATAATCAGTGACAGCGTGTGTATGTCAACCAATAATGAATGTATGATGTGGACTGTGGGTACAACAGGTAAAAAAGTGAAATATGGTGTAGTGAAAGTCCAAATCACAGTGACAAAACACTGGTGTGATAAGGGGGTGGGGAGGGGTTTGAAGCAGTGACGCCTCAATTTGAAAACCTTTTTTTCAAAATGGATCAATCACTGTACAGCAGGTTGACCAATCTATCATTTTTTGTTTACTTCAGCTAATTAGAAACATGGAAAGACCCCAGGATGAGATCCTAATGACACCTTGGCTGTGCAACTTCTGTTAATCCCTCCAATAGGCCAGCTCACCCCAGGTGCTGGCTACTGACTTGATCACTGCTCAGGCAGGCAAGTGCCACAGTGTATCGAATGTCTACTAATTGCATTGTGTAATTCTTTGCAATTGAACTAATTAAGGCGTCTGGCTTTTGAAGAATGCTCACTTTAAGGTCATGTATCATGTATATTTACAGTCTTTTAATAGGGACAAGGGAAAACAATCAGCATAATTCTAACTGCAAACTGACAACAGCCTGTATGTGATATTTTTACAAAAAACATACTGGTCTCTCTGAAATATTGGGTAATGTGTTCATATATGGCACACAAAAAAGTTTGTGCATTGTGTAGTTCTGCATGATTAGGCATTTTGAAACTGTCGCCTGCTCACTGTTGTGGCGCTCGGTGAAATAGGGTGCACTTTGTAAATTTGTCTAAAAAAAAAATGTGTGGATGAAATAAAAAGAAATTACAGCATGGTGCTTCAAATAGGAGTGCCAGTAAAATGTGTTAATTTCAGATTTTTTCTCCAAAACAACCATGTCTATTTGGGCTCATGACACAGTTAGACTTCCTGTTTGGTTACCGTTGCAACATAGTCCCATAAAAAAATTGATTTTGATTTTTTTCAACATTCACCTGCTGTGACATAAGTGCATTTGAGCAGTCAGATTTCCAGGTGTGATTGTGGAAGCTGTTGACAGTGAAGTGGAGCATTTTTAGCTGATTTGACAAAGCGGATGGGTACTTGGCAGTGATTTGGCTTGTTGACACCTCTTTTGTATTACCGCCTGCATTCATGTGTAAATATTGACGGGTGTCACACATAGCGGCACTTTACGAGAGAACGAAATATTGGAACTTGACTAAAGTCGACCAGCTTGTCACTGAGATGATGGTAACAGCAGCCAATAAGTTTTAGAATTTTCCTGCGTCTGGTTTTCTTATAATCCTACAAAACGCTAACATGGTGGCCAATGGGAAAGTTAACTGTGTCATGAGCCCTATTAGAGGGGACATTAGTTCCTAGCAACAGAAACATGTTTAGTTGGCGTGGCATGATGGAGGATGCATTCTTTGAAATCTAGTCCAGTATAATCAGTGACAGCGTGTGTATGTCAACCAATAATGAATGTATGATGTGGACTGTGGGTACAACAGGTAAAAAAGTGAAATATGGTGTAGTGAAAGTCCAAATCACAGTGACAAAACACTGGTGTGATAAGGGGGTGGGGAGGGGTTTGAAGCAGTGACGCCTCAATTTGAAAACCTTTTTTTCAAAATGGATCAATCACTGTACAGCAGGTTGACCAATCTATCATTTTTTGTTTACTTCAGCTAATTAGAAACATGGAAAGACCCCAGGATGAGATCCTAATGACACCTTGGCTGTGCAACTTCTGTTAATCCCTCCAATAGGCCAGCTCACCCCAGGTGCTGGCTACTGACTTGATCACTGCTCAGGCAGGCAAGTGCCACAGTGTATCGAATGTCTACTAATTGCATTGTGTAATTCTTTGCAATTGAACTAATTAAGGCGTCTGGCTTTTGAAGAATGCTCACTTTAAGGTCATGTATCATGTATATTTACAGTCTTTTAATAGGGACAAGGGAAAACAATCAGCATAATTCTAACTGCAAACTGACAACAGCCTGTATGTGATATTTTTACAAAAAACATACTGGTCTCTCTGAAATATTGGGTAATGTGTTCATATATGGCACACAAAAAAGTTTGTGCATTGTGTAGTTCTGCATGATTAGGCATTTTGAAACTGTCGCCTGCTCACTGTTGTGGCGCTCGGTGAAATAGGGTGCACTTTGTAAATTTGTCTAAAAAAAAAATGTGTGGATGAAATAAAAAGAAATTACAGCATGGTGCTTCAAATAGGAGTGCCAGTAAAATGTGTTAATTTCAGATTTTTTCTCCAAAACAACCATGTCTATTTGGGCTCATGACACAGTTAGACTTCCTGTTTGGTTACCGTTGCAACATAGTCCCATAAAAAAATTGATTTTGATTTTTTTCAACATTCACCTGCTGTGACATAAGTGCATTTGAGCAGTCAGATTTCCAGGTGTGATTGTGGAAGCTGTTGACAGTGAAGTGGAGCATTTTTAGCTGATTTGACAAAGCGGATGGGTACTTGGCAGTGATTTGGCTTGTTGACACCTCTTTTGTATTACCGCCTGCATTCATGTGTAAATATTGACGGGTGTCACACATAGCGGCACTTTACGAGAGAACGAAATATTGGAACTTGACTAAAGTCGACCAGCTTGTCACTGAGATGATGGTAACAGCAGCCAATAAGTTTTAGAATTTTCCTGCGTCTGGTTTTCTTATAATCCTACAAAACGCTAACATGGTGGCCAATGGGAAAGTTAACTGTGTCATGAGCCCTATTAGAGGGGACATTAGTTCCTAGCAACAGAAACATGTTTAGTTGGCGTGGCATGATGGAGGATGCATTCTTTGAAATCTAGTCCAGTATAATCAGTGACAGCGTGTGTATGTCAACCAATAATGAATGTATGATGTGGACTGTGGGTACAACAGGTAAAAAAGTGAAATATGGTGTAGTGAAAGTCCAAATCACAGTGACAAAACACTGGTGTGATAAGGGGGTGGGGAGGGGTTTGAAGCAGTGACGCCTCAATTTGAAAACCTTTTTTTCAAAATGGATCAATCACTGTACAGCAGGTTGACCAATCTATCATTTTTTGTTTACTTCAGCTAATTAGAAACATGGAAAGACCCCAGGATGAGATCCTAATGACACCTTGGCTGTGCAACTTCTGTTAATCCCTCCAATAGGCCAGCTCACCCCAGGTGCTGGCTACTGACTTGATCACTGCTCAGGCAGGCAAGTGCCACAGTGTATCGAATGTCTACTAATTGCATTGTGTAATTCTTTGCAATTGAACTAATTAAGGCGTCTGGCTTTTGAAGAATGCTCACTTTAAGGTCATGTATCATGTATATTTACAGTCTTTTAATAGGGACAAGGGAAAACAATCAGCATAATTCTAACTGCAAACTGACAACAGCCTGTATGTGATATTTTTACAAAAAACATACTGGTCTCTCTGAAATATTGGGTAATGTGTTCATATATGGCACACAAAAAAGTTTGTGCATTGTGTAGTTCTGCATGATTAGGCATTTTGAAACTGTCGCCTGCTCACTGTTGTGGCGCTCGGTGAAATAGGGTGCACTTTGTAAATTTGTCTAAAAAAAAAATGTGTGGATGAAATAAAAAGAAATTACAGCATGGTGCTTCAAATAGGAGTGCCAGTAAAATGTGTTAATTTCAGATTTTTTCTCCAAAACAACCATGTCTATTTGGGCTCATGACACAGTTAGACTTCCTGTTTGGTTACCGTTGCAACATAGTCCCATAAAAAAATTGATTTTGATTTTTTTCAACATTCACCTGCTGTGACATAAGTGCATTTGAGCAGTCAGATTTCCAGGTGTGATTGTGGAAGCTGTTGACAGTGAAGTGGAGCATTTTTAGCTGATTTGACAAAGCGGATGGGTACTTGGCAGTGATTTGGCTTGTTGACACCTCTTTTGTATTACCGCCTGCATTCATGTGTAAATATTGACGGGTGTCACACATAGCGGCACTTTACGAGAGAACGAAATATTGGAACTTGACTAAAGTCGACCAGCTTGTCACTGAGATGATGGTAACAGCAGCCAATAAGTTTTAGAATTTTCCTGCGTCTGGTTTTCTTATAATCCTACAAAACGCTAACATGGTGGCCAATGGGAAAGTTAACTGTGTCATGAGCCCTATTAGAGGGGACATTAGTTCCTAGCAACAGAAACATGTTTAGTTGGCGTGGCATGATGGAGGATGCATTCTTTGAAATCTAGTCCAGTATAATCAGTGACAGCGTGTGTATGTCAACCAATAATGAATGTATGATGTGGACTGTGGGTACAACAGGTAAAAAAGTGAAATATGGTGTAGTGAAAGTCCAAATCACAGTGACAAAACACTGGTGTGATAAGGGGGTGGGGAGGGGTTTGAAGCAGTGACGCCTCAATTTGAAAACCTTTTTTTCAAAATGGATCAATCACTGTACAGCAGGTTGACCAATCTATCATTTTTTGTTTACTTCAGCTAATTAGAAACATGGAAAGACCCCAGGATGAGATCCTAATGACACCTTGGCTGTGCAACTTCTGTTAATCCCTCCAATAGGCCAGCTCACCCCAGGTGCTGGCTACTGACTTGATCACTGCTCAGGCAGGCAAGTGCCACAGTGTATCGAATGTCTACTAATTGCATTGTGTAATTCTTTGCAATTGAACTAATTAAGGCGTCTGGCTTTTGAAGAATGCTCACTTTAAGGTCATGTATCATGTATATTTACAGTCTTTTAATAGGGACAAGGGAAAACAATCAGCATAATTCTAACTGCAAACTGACAACAGCCTGTATGTGATATTTTTACAAAAAACATACTGGTCTCTCTGAAATATTGGGTAATGTGTTCATATATGGCACACAAAAAAGTTTGTGCATTGTGTAGTTCTGCATGATTAGGCATTTTGAAACTGTCGCCTGCTCACTGTTGTGGCGCTCGGTGAAATAGGGTGCACTTTGTAAATTTGTCTAAAAAAAAAATGTGTGGATGAAATAAAAAGAAATTACAGCATGGTGCTTCAAATAGGAGTGCCAGTAAAATGTGTTAATTTCAGATTTTTTCTCCAAAACAACCATGTCTATTTGGGCTCATGACACAGTTAGACTTCCTGTTTGGTTACCGTTGCAACATAGTCCCATAAAAAAATTGATTTTGATTTTTTTCAACATTCACCTGCTGTGACATAAGTGCATTTGAGCAGTCAGATTTCCAGGTGTGATTGTGGAAGCTGTTGACAGTGAAGTGGAGCATTTTTAGCTGATTTGACAAAGCGGATGGGTACTTGGCAGTGATTTGGCTTGTTGACACCTCTTTTGTATTACCGCCTGCATTCATGTGTAAATATTGACGGGTGTCACACATAGCGGCACTTTACGAGAGAACGAAATATTGGAACTTGACTAAAGTCGACCAGCTTGTCACTGAGATGATGGTAACAGCAGCCAATAAGTTTTAGAATTTTCCTGCGTCTGGTTTTCTTATAATCCTACAAAACGCTAACATGGTGGCCAATGGGAAAGTTAACTGTGTCATGAGCCCTATTAGAGGGGACATTAGTTCCTAGCAACAGAAACATGTTTAGTTGGCGTGGCATGATGGAGGATGCATTCTTTGAAATCTAGTCCAGTATAATCAGTGACAGCGTGTGTATGTCAACCAATAATGAATGTATGATGTGGACTGTGGGTACAACAGGTAAAAAAGTGAAATATGGTGTAGTGAAAGTCCAAATCACAGTGACAAAACACTGGTGTGATAAGGGGGTGGGGAGGGGTTTGAAGCAGTGACGCCTCAATTTGAAAACCTTTTTTTCAAAATGGATCAATCACTGTACAGCAGGTTGACCAATCTATCATTTTTTGTTTACTTCAGCTAATTAGAAACATGGAAAGACCCCAGGATGAGATCCTAATGACACCTTGGCTGTGCAACTTCTGTTAATCCCTCCAATAGGCCAGCTCACCCCAGGTGCTGGCTACTGACTTGATCACTGCTCAGGCAGGCAAGTGCCACAGTGTATCGAATGTCTACTAATTGCATTGTGTAATTCTTTGCAATTGAACTAATTAAGGCGTCTGGCTTTTGAAGAATGCTCACTTTAAGGTCATGTATCATGTATATTTACAGTCTTTTAATAGGGACAAGGGAAAACAATCAGCATAATTCTAACTGCAAACTGACAACAGCCTGTATGTGATATTTTTACAAAAAACATACTGGTCTCTCTGAAATATTGGGTAATGTGTTCATATATGGCACACAAAAAAGTTTGTGCATTGTGTAGTTCTGCATGATTAGGCATTTTGAAACTGTCGCCTGCTCACTGTTGTGGCGCTCGGTGAAATAGGGTGCACTTTGTAAATTTGTCTAAAAAAAAAATGTGTGGATGAAATAAAAAGAAATTACAGCATGGTGCTTCAAATAGGAGTGCCAGTAAAATGTGTTAATTTCAGATTTTTTCTCCAAAACAACCATGTCTATTTGGGCTCATGACACAGTTAGACTTCCTGTTTGGTTACCGTTGCAACATAGTCCCATAAAAAAATTGATTTTGATTTTTTTCAACATTCACCTGCTGTGACATAAGTGCATTTGAGCAGTCAGATTTCCAGGTGTGATTGTGGAAGCTGTTGACAGTGAAGTGGAGCATTTTTAGCTGATTTGACAAAGCGGATGGGTACTTGGCAGTGATTTGGCTTGTTGACACCTCTTTTGTATTACCGCCTGCATTCATGTGTAAATATTGACGGGTGTCACACATAGCGGCACTTTACGAGAGAACGAAATATTGGAACTTGACTAAAGTCGACCAGCTTGTCACTGAGATGATGGTAACAGCAGCCAATAAGTTTTAGAATTTTCCTGCGTCTGGTTTTCTTATAATCCTACAAAACGCTAACATGGTGGCCAATGGGAAAGTTAACTGTGTCATGAGCCCTATTAGAGGGGACATTAGTTCCTAGCAACAGAAACATGTTTAGTTGGCGTGGCATGATGGAGGATGCATTCTTTGAAATCTAGTCCAGTATAATCAGTGACAGCGTGTGTATGTCAACCAATAATGAATGTATGATGTGGACTGTGGGTACAACAGGTAAAAAAGTGAAATATGGTGTAGTGAAAGTCCAAATCACAGTGACAAAACACTGGTGTGATAAGGGGGTGGGGAGGGGTTTGAAGCAGTGACGCCTCAATTTGAAAACCTTTTTTTCAAAATGGATCAATCACTGTACAGCAGGTTGACCAATCTATCATTTTTTGTTTACTTCAGCTAATTAGAAACATGGAAAGACCCCAGGATGAGATCCTAATGACACCTTGGCTGTGCAACTTCTGTTAATCCCTCCAATAGGCCAGCTCACCCCAGGTGCTGGCTACTGACTTGATCACTGCTCAGGCAGGCAAGTGCCACAGTGTATCGAATGTCTACTAATTGCATTGTGTAATTCTTTGCAATTGAACTAATTAAGGCGTCTGGCTTTTGAAGAATGCTCACTTTAAGGTCATGTATCATGTATATTTACAGTCTTTTAATAGGGACAAGGGAAAACAATCAGCATAATTCTAACTGCAAACTGACAACAGCCTGTATGTGATATTTTTACAAAAAACATACTGGTCTCTCTGAAATATTGGGTAATGTGTTCATATATGGCACACAAAAAAGTTTGTGCATTGTGTAGTTCTGCATGATTAGGCATTTTGAAACTGTCGCCTGCTCACTGTTGTGGCGCTCGGTGAAATAGGGTGCACTTTGTAAATTTGTCTAAAAAAAAAATGTGTGGATGAAATAAAAAGAAATTACAGCATGGTGCTTCAAATAGGAGTGCCAGTAAAATGTGTTAATTTCAGATTTTTTCTCCAAAACAACCATGTCTATTTGGGCTCATGACACAGTTAGACTTCCTGTTTGGTTACCGTTGCAACATAGTCCCATAAAAAAATTGATTTTGATTTTTTTCAACATTCACCTGCTGTGACATAAGTGCATTTGAGCAGTCAGATTTCCAGGTGTGATTGTGGAAGCTGTTGACAGTGAAGTGGAGCATTTTTAGCTGATTTGACAAAGCGGATGGGTACTTGGCAGTGATTTGGCTTGTTGACACCTCTTTTGTATTACCGCCTGCATTCATGTGTAAATATTGACGGGTGTCACACATAGCGGCACTTTACGAGAGAACGAAATATTGGAACTTGACTAAAGTCGACCAGCTTGTCACTGAGATGATGGTAACAGCAGCCAATAAGTTTTAGAATTTTCCTGCGTCTGGTTTTCTTATAATCCTACAAAACGCTAACATGGTGGCCAATGGGAAAGTTAACTGTGTCATGAGCCCTATTAGAGGGGACATTAGTTCCTAGCAACAGAAACATGTTTAGTTGGCGTGGCATGATGGAGGATGCATTCTTTGAAATCTAGTCCAGTATAATCAGTGACAGCGTGTGTATGTCAACCAATAATGAATGTATGATGTGGACTGTGGGTACAACAGGTAAAAAAGTGAAATATGGTGTAGTGAAAGTCCAAATCACAGTGACAAAACACTGGTGTGATAAGGGGGTGGGGAGGGGTTTGAAGCAGTGACGCCTCAATTTGAAAACCTTTTTTTCAAAATGGATCAATCACTGTACAGCAGGTTGACCAATCTATCATTTTTTGTTTACTTCAGCTAATTAGAAACATGGAAAGACCCCAGGATGAGATCCTAATGACACCTTGGCTGTGCAACTTCTGTTAATCCCTCCAATAGGCCAGCTCACCCCAGGTGCTGGCTACTGACTTGATCACTGCTCAGGCAGGCAAGTGCCACAGTGTATCGAATGTCTACTAATTGCATTGTGTAATTCTTTGCAATTGAACTAATTAAGGCGTCTGGCTTTTGAAGAATGCTCACTTTAAGGTCATGTATCATGTATATTTACAGTCTTTTAATAGGGACAAGGGAAAACAATCAGCATAATTCTAACTGCAAACTGACAACAGCCTGTATGTGATATTTTTACAAAAAACATACTGGTCTCTCTGAAATATTGGGTAATGTGTTCATATATGGCACACAAAAAAGTTTGTGCATTGTGTAGTTCTGCATGATTAGGCATTTTGAAACTGTCGCCTGCTCACTGTTGTGGCGCTCGGTGAAATAGGGTGCACTTTGTAAATTTGTCTAAAAAAAAAATGTGTGGATGAAATAAAAAGAAATTACAGCATGGTGCTTCAAATAGGAGTGCCAGTAAAATGTGTTAATTTCAGATTTTTTCTCCAAAACAACCATGTCTATTTGGGCTCATGACACAGTTAGACTTCCTGTTTGGTTACCGTTGCAACATAGTCCCATAAAAAAATTGATTTTGATTTTTTTCAACATTCACCTGCTGTGACATAAGTGCATTTGAGCAGTCAGATTTCCAGGTGTGATTGTGGAAGCTGTTGACAGTGAAGTGGAGCATTTTTAGCTGATTTGACAAAGCGGATGGGTACTTGGCAGTGATTTGGCTTGTTGACACCTCTTTTGTATTACCGCCTGCATTCATGTGTAAATATTGACGGGTGTCACACATAGCGGCACTTTACGAGAGAACGAAATATTGGAACTTGACTAAAGTCGACCAGCTTGTCACTGAGATGATGGTAACAGCAGCCAATAAGTTTTAGAATTTTCCTGCGTCTGGTTTTCTTATAATCCTACAAAACGCTAACATGGTGGCCAATGGGAAAGTTAACTGTGTCATGAGCCCTATTAGAGGGGACATTAGTTCCTAGCAACAGAAACATGTTTAGTTGGCGTGGCATGATGGAGGATGCATTCTTTGAAATCTAGTCCAGTATAATCAGTGACAGCGTGTGTATGTCAACCAATAATGAATGTATGATGTGGACTGTGGGTACAACAGGTAAAAAAGTGAAATATGGTGTAGTGAAAGTCCAAATCACAGTGACAAAACACTGGTGTGATAAGGGGGTGGGGAGGGGTTTGAAGCAGTGACGCCTCAATTTGAAAACCTTTTTTTCAAAATGGATCAATCACTGTACAGCAGGTTGACCAATCTATCATTTTTTGTTTACTTCAGCTAATTAGAAACATGGAAAGACCCCAGGATGAGATCCTAATGACACCTTGGCTGTGCAACTTCTGTTAATCCCTCCAATAGGCCAGCTCACCCCAGGTGCTGGCTACTGACTTGATCACTGCTCAGGCAGGCAAGTGCCACAGTGTATCGAATGTCTACTAATTGCATTGTGTAATTCTTTGCAATTGAACTAATTAAGGCGTCTGGCTTTTGAAGAATGCTCACTTTAAGGTCATGTATCATGTATATTTACAGTCTTTTAATAGGGACAAGGGAAAACAATCAGCATAATTCTAACTGCAAACTGACAACAGCCTGTATGTGATATTTTTACAAAAAACATACTGGTCTCTCTGAAATATTGGGTAATGTGTTCATATATGGCACACAAAAAAGTTTGTGCATTGTGTAGTTCTGCATGATTAGGCATTTTGAAACTGTCGCCTGCTCACTGTTGTGGCGCTCGGTGAAATAGGGTGCACTTTGTAAATTTGTCTAAAAAAAAAATGTGTGGATGAAATAAAAAGAAATTACAGCATGGTGCTTCAAATAGGAGTGCCAGTAAAATGTGTTAATTTCAGATTTTTTCTCCAAAACAACCATGTCTATTTGGGCTCATGACACAGTTAGACTTCCTGTTTGGTTACCGTTGCAACATAGTCCCATAAAAAAATTGATTTTGATTTTTTTCAACATTCACCTGCTGTGACATAAGTGCATTTGAGCAGTCAGATTTCCAGGTGTGATTGTGGAAGCTGTTGACAGTGAAGTGGAGCATTTTTAGCTGATTTGACAAAGCGGATGGGTACTTGGCAGTGATTTGGCTTGTTGACACCTCTTTTGTATTACCGCCTGCATTCATGTGTAAATATTGACGGGTGTCACACATAGCGGCACTTTACGAGAGAACGAAATATTGGAACTTGACTAAAGTCGACCAGCTTGTCACTGAGATGATGGTAACAGCAGCCAATAAGTTTTAGAATTTTCCTGCGTCTGGTTTTCTTATAATCCTACAAAACGCTAACATGGTGGCCAATGGGAAAGTTAACTGTGTCATGAGCCCTATTAGAGGGGACATTAGTTCCTAGCAACAGAAACATGTTTAGTTGGCGTGGCATGATGGAGGATGCATTCTTTGAAATCTAGTCCAGTATAATCAGTGACAGCGTGTGTATGTCAACCAATAATGAATGTATGATGTGGACTGTGGGTACAACAGGTAAAAAAGTGAAATATGGTGTAGTGAAAGTCCAAATCACAGTGACAAAACACTGGTGTGATAAGGGGGTGGGGAGGGGTTTGAAGCAGTGACGCCTCAATTTGAAAACCTTTTTTTCAAAATGGATCAATCACTGTACAGCAGGTTGACCAATCTATCATTTTTTGTTTACTTCAGCTAATTAGAAACATGGAAAGACCCCAGGATGAGATCCTAATGACACCTTGGCTGTGCAACTTCTGTTAATCCCTCCAATAGGCCAGCTCACCCCAGGTGCTGGCTACTGACTTGATCACTGCTCAGGCAGGCAAGTGCCACAGTGTATCGAATGTCTACTAATTGCATTGTGTAATTCTTTGCAATTGAACTAATTAAGGCGTCTGGCTTTTGAAGAATGCTCACTTTAAGGTCATGTATCATGTATATTTACAGTCTTTTAATAGGGACAAGGGAAAACAATCAGCATAATTCTAACTGCAAACTGACAACAGCCTGTATGTGATATTTTTACAAAAAACATACTGGTCTCTCTGAAATATTGGGTAATGTGTTCATATATGGCACACAAAAAAGTTTGTGCATTGTGTAGTTCTGCATGATTAGGCATTTTGAAACTGTCGCCTGCTCACTGTTGTGGCGCTCGGTGAAATAGGGTGCACTTTGTAAATTTGTCTAAAAAAAAAATGTGTGGATGAAATAAAAAGAAATTACAGCATGGTGCTTCAAATAGGAGTGCCAGTAAAATGTGTTAATTTCAGATTTTTTCTCCAAAACAACCATGTCTATTTGGGCTCATGACACAGTTAGACTTCCTGTTTGGTTACCGTTGCAACATAGTCCCATAAAAAAATTGATTTTGATTTTTTTCAACATTCACCTGCTGTGACATAAGTGCATTTGAGCAGTCAGATTTCCAGGTGTGATTGTGGAAGCTGTTGACAGTGAAGTGGAGCATTTTTAGCTGATTTGACAAAGCGGATGGGTACTTGGCAGTGATTTGGCTTGTTGACACCTCTTTTGTATTACCGCCTGCATTCATGTGTAAATATTGACGGGTGTCACACATAGCGGCACTTTACGAGAGAACGAAATATTGGAACTTGACTAAAGTCGACCAGCTTGTCACTGAGATGATGGTAACAGCAGCCAATAAGTTTTAGAATTTTCCTGCGTCTGGTTTTCTTATAATCCTACAAAACGCTAACATGGTGGCCAATGGGAAAGTTAACTGTGTCATGAGCCCTATTAGAGGGGACATTAGTTCCTAGCAACAGAAACATGTTTAGTTGGCGTGGCATGATGGAGGATGCATTCTTTGAAATCTAGTCCAGTATAATCAGTGACAGCGTGTGTATGTCAACCAATAATGAATGTATGATGTGGACTGTGGGTACAACAGGTAAAAAAGTGAAATATGGTGTAGTGAAAGTCCAAATCACAGTGACAAAACACTGGTGTGATAAGGGGGTGGGGAGGGGTTTGAAGCAGTGACGCCTCAATTTGAAAACCTTTTTTTCAAAATGGATCAATCACTGTACAGCAGGTTGACCAATCTATCATTTTTTGTTTACTTCAGCTAATTAGAAACATGGAAAGACCCCAGGATGAGATCCTAATGACACCTTGGCTGTGCAACTTCTGTTAATCCCTCCAATAGGCCAGCTCACCCCAGGTGCTGGCTACTGACTTGATCACTGCTCAGGCAGGCAAGTGCCACAGTGTATCGAATGTCTACTAATTGCATTGTGTAATTCTTTGCAATTGAACTAATTAAGGCGTCTGGCTTTTGAAGAATGCTCACTTTAAGGTCATGTATCATGTATATTTACAGTCTTTTAATAGGGACAAGGGAAAACAATCAGCATAATTCTAACTGCAAACTGACAACAGCCTGTATGTGATATTTTTACAAAAAACATACTGGTCTCTCTGAAATATTGGGTAATGTGTTCATATATGGCACACAAAAAAGTTTGTGCATTGTGTAGTTCTGCATGATTAGGCATTTTGAAACTGTCGCCTGCTCACTGTTGTGGCGCTCGGTGAAATAGGGTGCACTTTGTAAATTTGTCTAAAAAAAAAATGTGTGGATGAAATAAAAAGAAATTACAGCATGGTGCTTCAAATAGGAGTGCCAGTAAAATGTGTTAATTTCAGATTTTTTCTCCAAAACAACCATGTCTATTTGGGCTCATGACACAGTTAGACTTCCTGTTTGGTTACCGTTGCAACATAGTCCCATAAAAAAATTGATTTTGATTTTTTTCAACATTCACCTGCTGTGACATAAGTGCATTTGAGCAGTCAGATTTCCAGGTGTGATTGTGGAAGCTGTTGACAGTGAAGTGGAGCATTTTTAGCTGATTTGACAAAGCGGATGGGTACTTGGCAGTGATTTGGCTTGTTGACACCTCTTTTGTATTACCGCCTGCATTCATGTGTAAATATTGACGGGTGTCACACATAGCGGCACTTTACGAGAGAACGAAATATTGGAACTTGACTAAAGTCGACCAGCTTGTCACTGAGATGATGGTAACAGCAGCCAATAAGTTTTAGAATTTTCCTGCGTCTGGTTTTCTTATAATCCTACAAAACGCTAACATGGTGGCCAATGGGAAAGTTAACTGTGTCATGAGCCCTATTAGAGGGGACATTAGTTCCTAGCAACAGAAACATGTTTAGTTGGCGTGGCATGATGGAGGATGCATTCTTTGAAATCTAGTCCAGTATAATCAGTGACAGCGTGTGTATGTCAACCAATAATGAATGTATGATGTGGACTGTGGGTACAACAGGTAAAAAAGTGAAATATGGTGTAGTGAAAGTCCAAATCACAGTGACAAAACACTGGTGTGATAAGGGGGTGGGGAGGGGTTTGAAGCAGTGACGCCTCAATTTGAAAACCTTTTTTTCAAAATGGATCAATCACTGTACAGCAGGTTGACCAATCTATCATTTTTTGTTTACTTCAGCTAATTAGAAACATGGAAAGACCCCAGGATGAGATCCTAATGACACCTTGGCTGTGCAACTTCTGTTAATCCCTCCAATAGGCCAGCTCACCCCAGGTGCTGGCTACTGACTTGATCACTGCTCAGGCAGGCAAGTGCCACAGTGTATCGAATGTCTACTAATTGCATTGTGTAATTCTTTGCAATTGAACTAATTAAGGCGTCTGGCTTTTGAAGAATGCTCACTTTAAGGTCATGTATCATGTATATTTACAGTCTTTTAATAGGGACAAGGGAAAACAATCAGCATAATTCTAACTGCAAACTGACAACAGCCTGTATGTGATATTTTTACAAAAAACATACTGGTCTCTCTGAAATATTGGGTAATGTGTTCATATATGGCACACAAAAAAGTTTGTGCATTGTGTAGTTCTGCATGATTAGGCATTTTGAAACTGTCGCCTGCTCACTGTTGTGGCGCTCGGTGAAATAGGGTGCACTTTGTAAATTTGTCTAAAAAAAAAATGTGTGGATGAAATAAAAAGAAATTACAGCATGGTGCTTCAAATAGGAGTGCCAGTAAAATGTGTTAATTTCAGATTTTTTCTCCAAAACAACCATGTCTATTTGGGCTCATGACACAGTTAGACTTCCTGTTTGGTTACCGTTGCAACATAGTCCCATAAAAAAATTGATTTTGATTTTTTTCAACATTCACCTGCTGTGACATAAGTGCATTTGAGCAGTCAGATTTCCAGGTGTGATTGTGGAAGCTGTTGACAGTGAAGTGGAGCATTTTTAGCTGATTTGACAAAGCGGATGGGTACTTGGCAGTGATTTGGCTTGTTGACACCTCTTTTGTATTACCGCCTGCATTCATGTGTAAATATTGACGGGTGTCACACATAGCGGCACTTTACGAGAGAACGAAATATTGGAACTTGACTAAAGTCGACCAGCTTGTCACTGAGATGATGGTAACAGCAGCCAATAAGTTTTAGAATTTTCCTGCGTCTGGTTTTCTTATAATCCTACAAAACGCTAACATGGTGGCCAATGGGAAAGTTAACTGTGTCATGAGCCCTATTAGAGGGGACATTAGTTCCTAGCAACAGAAACATGTTTAGTTGGCGTGGCATGATGGAGGATGCATTCTTTGAAATCTAGTCCAGTATAATCAGTGACAGCGTGTGTATGTCAACCAATAATGAATGTATGATGTGGACTGTGGGTACAACAGGTAAAAAAGTGAAATATGGTGTAGTGAAAGTCCAAATCACAGTGACAAAACACTGGTGTGATAAGGGGGTGGGGAGGGGTTTGAAGCAGTGACGCCTCAATTTGAAAACCTTTTTTTCAAAATGGATCAATCACTGTACAGCAGGTTGACCAATCTATCATTTTTTGTTTACTTCAGCTAATTAGAAACATGGAAAGACCCCAGGATGAGATCCTAATGACACCTTGGCTGTGCAACTTCTGTTAATCCCTCCAATAGGCCAGCTCACCCCAGGTGCTGGCTACTGACTTGATCACTGCTCAGGCAGGCAAGTGCCACAGTGTATCGAATGTCTACTAATTGCATTGTGTAATTCTTTGCAATTGAACTAATTAAGGCGTCTGGCTTTTGAAGAATGCTCACTTTAAGGTCATGTATCATGTATATTTACAGTCTTTTAATAGGGACAAGGGAAAACAATCAGCATAATTCTAACTGCAAACTGACAACAGCCTGTATGTGATATTTTTACAAAAAACATACTGGTCTCTCTGAAATATTGGGTAATGTGTTCATATATGGCACACAAAAAAGTTTGTGCATTGTGTAGTTCTGCATGATTAGGCATTTTGAAACTGTCGCCTGCTCACTGTTGTGGCGCTCGGTGAAATAGGGTGCACTTTGTAAATTTGTCTAAAAAAAAAATGTGTGGATGAAATAAAAAGAAATTACAGCATGGTGCTTCAAATAGGAGTGCCAGTAAAATGTGTTAATTTCAGATTTTTTCTCCAAAACAACCATGTCTATTTGGGCTCATGACACAGTTAGACTTCCTGTTTGGTTACCGTTGCAACATAGTCCCATAAAAAAATTGATTTTGATTTTTTTCAACATTCACCTGCTGTGACATAAGTGCATTTGAGCAGTCAGATTTCCAGGTGTGATTGTGGAAGCTGTTGACAGTGAAGTGGAGCATTTTTAGCTGATTTGACAAAGCGGATGGGTACTTGGCAGTGATTTGGCTTGTTGACACCTCTTTTGTATTACCGCCTGCATTCATGTGTAAATATTGACGGGTGTCACACATAGCGGCACTTTACGAGAGAACGAAATATTGGAACTTGACTAAAGTCGACCAGCTTGTCACTGAGATGATGGTAACAGCAGCCAATAAGTTTTAGAATTTTCCTGCGTCTGGTTTTCTTATAATCCTACAAAACGCTAACATGGTGGCCAATGGGAAAGTTAACTGTGTCATGAGCCCTATTAGAGGGGACATTAGTTCCTAGCAACAGAAACATGTTTAGTTGGCGTGGCATGATGGAGGATGCATTCTTTGAAATCTAGTCCAGTATAATCAGTGACAGCGTGTGTATGTCAACCAATAATGAATGTATGATGTGGACTGTGGGTACAACAGGTAAAAAAGTGAAATATGGTGTAGTGAAAGTCCAAATCACAGTGACAAAACACTGGTGTGATAAGGGGGTGGGGAGGGGTTTGAAGCAGTGACGCCTCAATTTGAAAACCTTTTTTTCAAAATGGATCAATCACTGTACAGCAGGTTGACCAATCTATCATTTTTTGTTTACTTCAGCTAATTAGAAACATGGAAAGACCCCAGGATGAGATCCTAATGACACCTTGGCTGTGCAACTTCTGTTAATCCCTCCAATAGGCCAGCTCACCCCAGGTGCTGGCTACTGACTTGATCACTGCTCAGGCAGGCAAGTGCCACAGTGTATCGAATGTCTACTAATTGCATTGTGTAATTCTTTGCAATTGAACTAATTAAGGCGTCTGGCTTTTGAAGAATGCTCACTTTAAGGTCATGTATCATGTATATTTACAGTCTTTTAATAGGGACAAGGGAAAACAATCAGCATAATTCTAACTGCAAACTGACAACAGCCTGTATGTGATATTTTTACAAAAAACATACTGGTCTCTCTGAAATATTGGGTAATGTGTTCATATATGGCACACAAAAAAGTTTGTGCATTGTGTAGTTCTGCATGATTAGGCATTTTGAAACTGTCGCCTGCTCACTGTTGTGGCGCTCGGTGAAATAGGGTGCACTTTGTAAATTTGTCTAAAAAAAAAATGTGTGGATGAAATAAAAAGAAATTACAGCATGGTGCTTCAAATAGGAGTGCCAGTAAAATGTGTTAATTTCAGATTTTTTCTCCAAAACAACCATGTCTATTTGGGCTCATGACACAGTTAGACTTCCTGTTTGGTTACCGTTGCAACATAGTCCCATAAAAAAATTGATTTTGATTTTTTTCAACATTCACCTGCTGTGACATAAGTGCATTTGAGCAGTCAGATTTCCAGGTGTGATTGTGGAAGCTGTTGACAGTGAAGTGGAGCATTTTTAGCTGATTTGACAAAGCGGATGGGTACTTGGCAGTGATTTGGCTTGTTGACACCTCTTTTGTATTACCGCCTGCATTCATGTGTAAATATTGACGGGTGTCACACATAGCGGCACTTTACGAGAGAACGAAATATTGGAACTTGACTAAAGTCGACCAGCTTGTCACTGAGATGATGGTAACAGCAGCCAATAAGTTTTAGAATTTTCCTGCGTCTGGTTTTCTTATAATCCTACAAAACGCTAACATGGTGGCCAATGGGAAAGTTAACTGTGTCATGAGCCCTATTAGAGGGGACATTAGTTCCTAGCAACAGAAACATGTTTAGTTGGCGTGGCATGATGGAGGATGCATTCTTTGAAATCTAGTCCAGTATAATCAGTGACAGCGTGTGTATGTCAACCAATAATGAATGTATGATGTGGACTGTGGGTACAACAGGTAAAAAAGTGAAATATGGTGTAGTGAAAGTCCAAATCACAGTGACAAAACACTGGTGTGATAAGGGGGTGGGGAGGGGTTTGAAGCAGTGACGCCTCAATTTGAAAACCTTTTTTTCAAAATGGATCAATCACTGTACAGCAGGTTGACCAATCTATCATTTTTTGTTTACTTCAGCTAATTAGAAACATGGAAAGACCCCAGGATGAGATCCTAATGACACCTTGGCTGTGCAACTTCTGTTAATCCCTCCAATAGGCCAGCTCACCCCAGGTGCTGGCTACTGACTTGATCACTGCTCAGGCAGGCAAGTGCCACAGTGTATCGAATGTCTACTAATTGCATTGTGTAATTCTTTGCAATTGAACTAATTAAGGCGTCTGGCTTTTGAAGAATGCTCACTTTAAGGTCATGTATCATGTATATTTACAGTCTTTTAATAGGGACAAGGGAAAACAATCAGCATAATTCTAACTGCAAACTGACAACAGCCTGTATGTGATATTTTTACAAAAAACATACTGGTCTCTCTGAAATATTGGGTAATGTGTTCATATATGGCACACAAAAAAGTTTGTGCATTGTGTAGTTCTGCATGATTAGGCATTTTGAAACTGTCGCCTGCTCACTGTTGTGGCGCTCGGTGAAATAGGGTGCACTTTGTAAATTTGTCTAAAAAAAAAATGTGTGGATGAAATAAAAAGAAATTACAGCATGGTGCTTCAAATAGGAGTGCCAGTAAAATGTGTTAATTTCAGATTTTTTCTCCAAAACAACCATGTCTATTTGGGCTCATGACACAGTTAGACTTCCTGTTTGGTTACCGTTGCAACATAGTCCCATAAAAAAATTGATTTTGATTTTTTTCAACATTCACCTGCTGTGACATAAGTGCATTTGAGCAGTCAGATTTCCAGGTGTGATTGTGGAAGCTGTTGACAGTGAAGTGGAGCATTTTTAGCTGATTTGACAAAGCGGATGGGTACTTGGCAGTGATTTGGCTTGTTGACACCTCTTTTGTATTACCGCCTGCATTCATGTGTAAATATTGACGGGTGTCACACATAGCGGCACTTTACGAGAGAACGAAATATTGGAACTTGACTAAAGTCGACCAGCTTGTCACTGAGATGATGGTAACAGCAGCCAATAAGTTTTAGAATTTTCCTGCGTCTGGTTTTCTTATAATCCTACAAAACGCTAACATGGTGGCCAATGGGAAAGTTAACTGTGTCATGAGCCCTATTAGAGGGGACATTAGTTCCTAGCAACAGAAACATGTTTAGTTGGCGTGGCATGATGGAGGATGCATTCTTTGAAATCTAGTCCAGTATAATCAGTGACAGCGTGTGTATGTCAACCAATAATGAATGTATGATGTGGACTGTGGGTACAACAGGTAAAAAAGTGAAATATGGTGTAGTGAAAGTCCAAATCACAGTGACAAAACACTGGTGTGATAAGGGGGTGGGGAGGGGTTTGAAGCAGTGACGCCTCAATTTGAAAACCTTTTTTTCAAAATGGATCAATCACTGTACAGCAGGTTGACCAATCTATCATTTTTTGTTTACTTCAGCTAATTAGAAACATGGAAAGACCCCAGGATGAGATCCTAATGACACCTTGGCTGTGCAACTTCTGTTAATCCCTCCAATAGGCCAGCTCACCCCAGGTGCTGGCTACTGACTTGATCACTGCTCAGGCAGGCAAGTGCCACAGTGTATCGAATGTCTACTAATTGCATTGTGTAATTCTTTGCAATTGAACTAATTAAGGCGTCTGGCTTTTGAAGAATGCTCACTTTAAGGTCATGTATCATGTATATTTACAGTCTTTTAATAGGGACAAGGGAAAACAATCAGCATAATTCTAACTGCAAACTGACAACAGCCTGTATGTGATATTTTTACAAAAAACATACTGGTCTCTCTGAAATATTGGGTAATGTGTTCATATATGGCACACAAAAAAGTTTGTGCATTGTGTAGTTCTGCATGATTAGGCATTTTGAAACTGTCGCCTGCTCACTGTTGTGGCGCTCGGTGAAATAGGGTGCACTTTGTAAATTTGTCTAAAAAAAAAATGTGTGGATGAAATAAAAAGAAATTACAGCATGGTGCTTCAAATAGGAGTGCCAGTAAAATGTGTTAATTTCAGATTTTTTCTCCAAAACAACCATGTCTATTTGGGCTCATGACACAGTTAGACTTCCTGTTTGGTTACCGTTGCAACATAGTCCCATAAAAAAATTGATTTTGATTTTTTTCAACATTCACCTGCTGTGACATAAGTGCATTTGAGCAGTCAGATTTCCAGGTGTGATTGTGGAAGCTGTTGACAGTGAAGTGGAGCATTTTTAGCTGATTTGACAAAGCGGATGGGTACTTGGCAGTGATTTGGCTTGTTGACACCTCTTTTGTATTACCGCCTGCATTCATGTGTAAATATTGACGGGTGTCACACATAGCGGCACTTTACGAGAGAACGAAATATTGGAACTTGACTAAAGTCGACCAGCTTGTCACTGAGATGATGGTAACAGCAGCCAATAAGTTTTAGAATTTTCCTGCGTCTGGTTTTCTTATAATCCTACAAAACGCTAACATGGTGGCCAATGGGAAAGTTAACTGTGTCATGAGCCCTATTAGAGGGGACATTAGTTCCTAGCAACAGAAACATGTTTAGTTGGCGTGGCATGATGGAGGATGCATTCTTTGAAATCTAGTCCAGTATAATCAGTGACAGCGTGTGTATGTCAACCAATAATGAATGTATGATGTGGACTGTGGGTACAACAGGTAAAAAAGTGAAATATGGTGTAGTGAAAGTCCAAATCACAGTGACAAAACACTGGTGTGATAAGGGGGTGGGGAGGGGTTTGAAGCAGTGACGCCTCAATTTGAAAACCTTTTTTTCAAAATGGATCAATCACTGTACAGCAGGTTGACCAATCTATCATTTTTTGTTTACTTCAGCTAATTAGAAACATGGAAAGACCCCAGGATGAGATCCTAATGACACCTTGGCTGTGCAACTTCTGTTAATCCCTCCAATAGGCCAGCTCACCCCAGGTGCTGGCTACTGACTTGATCACTGCTCAGGCAGGCAAGTGCCACAGTGTATCGAATGTCTACTAATTGCATTGTGTAATTCTTTGCAATTGAACTAATTAAGGCGTCTGGCTTTTGAAGAATGCTCACTTTAAGGTCATGTATCATGTATATTTACAGTCTTTTAATAGGGACAAGGGAAAACAATCAGCATAATTCTAACTGCAAACTGACAACAGCCTGTATGTGATATTTTTACAAAAAACATACTGGTCTCTCTGAAATATTGGGTAATGTGTTCATATATGGCACACAAAAAAGTTTGTGCATTGTGTAGTTCTGCATGATTAGGCATTTTGAAACTGTCGCCTGCTCACTGTTGTGGCGCTCGGTGAAATAGGGTGCACTTTGTAAATTTGTCTAAAAAAAAAATGTGTGGATGAAATAAAAAGAAATTACAGCATGGTGCTTCAAATAGGAGTGCCAGTAAAATGTGTTAATTTCAGATTTTTTCTCCAAAACAACCATGTCTATTTGGGCTCATGACACAGTTAGACTTCCTGTTTGGTTACCGTTGCAACATAGTCCCATAAAAAAATTGATTTTGATTTTTTTCAACATTCACCTGCTGTGACATAAGTGCATTTGAGCAGTCAGATTTCCAGGTGTGATTGTGGAAGCTGTTGACAGTGAAGTGGAGCATTTTTAGCTGATTTGACAAAGCGGATGGGTACTTGGCAGTGATTTGGCTTGTTGACACCTCTTTTGTATTACCGCCTGCATTCATGTGTAAATATTGACGGGTGTCACACATAGCGGCACTTTACGAGAGAACGAAATATTGGAACTTGACTAAAGTCGACCAGCTTGTCACTGAGATGATGGTAACAGCAGCCAATAAGTTTTAGAATTTTCCTGCGTCTGGTTTTCTTATAATCCTACAAAACGCTAACATGGTGGCCAATGGGAAAGTTAACTGTGTCATGAGCCCTATTAGAGGGGACATTAGTTCCTAGCAACAGAAACATGTTTAGTTGGCGTGGCATGATGGAGGATGCATTCTTTGAAATCTAGTCCAGTATAATCAGTGACAGCGTGTGTATGTCAACCAATAATGAATGTATGATGTGGACTGTGGGTACAACAGGTAAAAAAGTGAAATATGGTGTAGTGAAAGTCCAAATCACAGTGACAAAACACTGGTGTGATAAGGGGGTGGGGAGGGGTTTGAAGCAGTGACGCCTCAATTTGAAAACCTTTTTTTCAAAATGGATCAATCACTGTACAGCAGGTTGACCAATCTATCATTTTTTGTTTACTTCAGCTAATTAGAAACATGGAAAGACCCCAGGATGAGATCCTAATGACACCTTGGCTGTGCAACTTCTGTTAATCCCTCCAATAGGCCAGCTCACCCCAGGTGCTGGCTACTGACTTGATCACTGCTCAGGCAGGCAAGTGCCACAGTGTATCGAATGTCTACTAATTGCATTGTGTAATTCTTTGCAATTGAACTAATTAAGGCGTCTGGCTTTTGAAGAATGCTCACTTTAAGGTCATGTATCATGTATATTTACAGTCTTTTAATAGGGACAAGGGAAAACAATCAGCATAATTCTAACTGCAAACTGACAACAGCCTGTATGTGATATTTTTACAAAAAACATACTGGTCTCTCTGAAATATTGGGTAATGTGTTCATATATGGCACACAAAAAAGTTTGTGCATTGTGTAGTTCTGCATGATTAGGCATTTTGAAACTGTCGCCTGCTCACTGTTGTGGCGCTCGGTGAAATAGGGTGCACTTTGTAAATTTGTCTAAAAAAAAAATGTGTGGATGAAATAAAAAGAAATTACAGCATGGTGCTTCAAATAGGAGTGCCAGTAAAATGTGTTAATTTCAGATTTTTTCTCCAAAACAACCATGTCTATTTGGGCTCATGACACAGTTAGACTTCCTGTTTGGTTACCGTTGCAACATAGTCCCATAAAAAAATTGATTTTGATTTTTTTCAACATTCACCTGCTGTGACATAAGTGCATTTGAGCAGTCAGATTTCCAGGTGTGATTGTGGAAGCTGTTGACAGTGAAGTGGAGCATTTTTAGCTGATTTGACAAAGCGGATGGGTACTTGGCAGTGATTTGGCTTGTTGACACCTCTTTTGTATTACCGCCTGCATTCATGTGTAAATATTGACGGGTGTCACACATAGCGGCACTTTACGAGAGAACGAAATATTGGAACTTGACTAAAGTCGACCAGCTTGTCACTGAGATGATGGTAACAGCAGCCAATAAGTTTTAGAATTTTCCTGCGTCTGGTTTTCTTATAATCCTACAAAACGCTAACATGGTGGCCAATGGGAAAGTTAACTGTGTCATGAGCCCTATTAGAGGGGACATTAGTTCCTAGCAACAGAAACATGTTTAGTTGGCGTGGCATGATGGAGGATGCATTCTTTGAAATCTAGTCCAGTATAATCAGTGACAGCGTGTGTATGTCAACCAATAATGAATGTATGATGTGGACTGTGGGTACAACAGGTAAAAAAGTGAAATATGGTGTAGTGAAAGTCCAAATCACAGTGACAAAACACTGGTGTGATAAGGGGGTGGGGAGGGGTTTGAAGCAGTGACGCCTCAATTTGAAAACCTTTTTTTCAAAATGGATCAATCACTGTACAGCAGGTTGACCAATCTATCATTTTTTGTTTACTTCAGCTAATTAGAAACATGGAAAGACCCCAGGATGAGATCCTAATGACACCTTGGCTGTGCAACTTCTGTTAATCCCTCCAATAGGCCAGCTCACCCCAGGTGCTGGCTACTGACTTGATCACTGCTCAGGCAGGCAAGTGCCACAGTGTATCGAATGTCTACTAATTGCATTGTGTAATTCTTTGCAATTGAACTAATTAAGGCGTCTGGCTTTTGAAGAATGCTCACTTTAAGGTCATGTATCATGTATATTTACAGTCTTTTAATAGGGACAAGGGAAAACAATCAGCATAATTCTAACTGCAAACTGACAACAGCCTGTATGTGATATTTTTACAAAAAACATACTGGTCTCTCTGAAATATTGGGTAATGTGTTCATATATGGCACACAAAAAAGTTTGTGCATTGTGTAGTTCTGCATGATTAGGCATTTTGAAACTGTCGCCTGCTCACTGTTGTGGCGCTCGGTGAAATAGGGTGCACTTTGTAAATTTGTCTAAAAAAAAAATGTGTGGATGAAATAAAAAGAAATTACAGCATGGTGCTTCAAATAGGAGTGCCAGTAAAATGTGTTAATTTCAGATTTTTTCTCCAAAACAACCATGTCTATTTGGGCTCATGACACAGTTAGACTTCCTGTTTGGTTACCGTTGCAACATAGTCCCATAAAAAAATTGATTTTGATTTTTTTCAACATTCACCTGCTGTGACATAAGTGCATTTGAGCAGTCAGATTTCCAGGTGTGATTGTGGAAGCTGTTGACAGTGAAGTGGAGCATTTTTAGCTGATTTGACAAAGCGGATGGGTACTTGGCAGTGATTTGGCTTGTTGACACCTCTTTTGTATTACCGCCTGCATTCATGTGTAAATATTGACGGGTGTCACACATAGCGGCACTTTACGAGAGAACGAAATATTGGAACTTGACTAAAGTCGACCAGCTTGTCACTGAGATGATGGTAACAGCAGCCAATAAGTTTTAGAATTTTCCTGCGTCTGGTTTTCTTATAATCCTACAAAACGCTAACATGGTGGCCAATGGGAAAGTTAACTGTGTCATGAGCCCTATTAGAGGGGACATTAGTTCCTAGCAACAGAAACATGTTTAGTTGGCGTGGCATGATGGAGGATGCATTCTTTGAAATCTAGTCCAGTATAATCAGTGACAGCGTGTGTATGTCAACCAATAATGAATGTATGATGTGGACTGTGGGTACAACAGGTAAAAAAGTGAAATATGGTGTAGTGAAAGTCCAAATCACAGTGACAAAACACTGGTGTGATAAGGGGGTGGGGAGGGGTTTGAAGCAGTGACGCCTCAATTTGAAAACCTTTTTTTCAAAATGGATCAATCACTGTACAGCAGGTTGACCAATCTATCATTTTTTGTTTACTTCAGCTAATTAGAAACATGGAAAGACCCCAGGATGAGATCCTAATGACACCTTGGCTGTGCAACTTCTGTTAATCCCTCCAATAGGCCAGCTCACCCCAGGTGCTGGCTACTGACTTGATCACTGCTCAGGCAGGCAAGTGCCACAGTGTATCGAATGTCTACTAATTGCATTGTGTAATTCTTTGCAATTGAACTAATTAAGGCGTCTGGCTTTTGAAGAATGCTCACTTTAAGGTCATGTATCATGTATATTTACAGTCTTTTAATAGGGACAAGGGAAAACAATCAGCATAATTCTAACTGCAAACTGACAACAGCCTGTATGTGATATTTTTACAAAAAACATACTGGTCTCTCTGAAATATTGGGTAATGTGTTCATATATGGCACACAAAAAAGTTTGTGCATTGTGTAGTTCTGCATGATTAGGCATTTTGAAACTGTCGCCTGCTCACTGTTGTGGCGCTCGGTGAAATAGGGTGCACTTTGTAAATTTGTCTAAAAAAAAAATGTGTGGATGAAATAAAAAGAAATTACAGCATGGTGCTTCAAATAGGAGTGCCAGTAAAATGTGTTAATTTCAGATTTTTTCTCCAAAACAACCATGTCTATTTGGGCTCATGACACAGTTAGACTTCCTGTTTGGTTACCGTTGCAACATAGTCCCATAAAAAAATTGATTTTGATTTTTTTCAACATTCACCTGCTGTGACATAAGTGCATTTGAGCAGTCAGATTTCCAGGTGTGATTGTGGAAGCTGTTGACAGTGAAGTGGAGCATTTTTAGCTGATTTGACAAAGCGGATGGGTACTTGGCAGTGATTTGGCTTGTTGACACCTCTTTTGTATTACCGCCTGCATTCATGTGTAAATATTGACGGGTGTCACACATAGCGGCACTTTACGAGAGAACGAAATATTGGAACTTGACTAAAGTCGACCAGCTTGTCACTGAGATGATGGTAACAGCAGCCAATAAGTTTTAGAATTTTCCTGCGTCTGGTTTTCTTATAATCCTACAAAACGCTAACATGGTGGCCAATGGGAAAGTTAACTGTGTCATGAGCCCTATTAGAGGGGACATTAGTTCCTAGCAACAGAAACATGTTTAGTTGGCGTGGCATGATGGAGGATGCATTCTTTGAAATCTAGTCCAGTATAATCAGTGACAGCGTGTGTATGTCAACCAATAATGAATGTATGATGTGGACTGTGGGTACAACAGGTAAAAAAGTGAAATATGGTGTAGTGAAAGTCCAAATCACAGTGACAAAACACTGGTGTGATAAGGGGGTGGGGAGGGGTTTGAAGCAGTGACGCCTCAATTTGAAAACCTTTTTTTCAAAATGGATCAATCACTGTACAGCAGGTTGACCAATCTATCATTTTTTGTTTACTTCAGCTAATTAGAAACATGGAAAGACCCCAGGATGAGATCCTAATGACACCTTGGCTGTGCAACTTCTGTTAATCCCTCCAATAGGCCAGCTCACCCCAGGTGCTGGCTACTGACTTGATCACTGCTCAGGCAGGCAAGTGCCACAGTGTATCGAATGTCTACTAATTGCATTGTGTAATTCTTTGCAATTGAACTAATTAAGGCGTCTGGCTTTTGAAGAATGCTCACTTTAAGGTCATGTATCATGTATATTTACAGTCTTTTAATAGGGACAAGGGAAAACAATCAGCATAATTCTAACTGCAAACTGACAACAGCCTGTATGTGATATTTTTACAAAAAACATACTGGTCTCTCTGAAATATTGGGTAATGTGTTCATATATGGCACACAAAAAAGTTTGTGCATTGTGTAGTTCTGCATGATTAGGCATTTTGAAACTGTCGCCTGCTCACTGTTGTGGCGCTCGGTGAAATAGGGTGCACTTTGTAAATTTGTCTAAAAAAAAAATGTGTGGATGAAATAAAAAGAAATTACAGCATGGTGCTTCAAATAGGAGTGCCAGTAAAATGTGTTAATTTCAGATTTTTTCTCCAAAACAACCATGTCTATTTGGGCTCATGACACAGTTAGACTTCCTGTTTGGTTACCGTTGCAACATAGTCCCATAAAAAAATTGATTTTGATTTTTTTCAACATTCACCTGCTGTGACATAAGTGCATTTGAGCAGTCAGATTTCCAGGTGTGATTGTGGAAGCTGTTGACAGTGAAGTGGAGCATTTTTAGCTGATTTGACAAAGCGGATGGGTACTTGGCAGTGATTTGGCTTGTTGACACCTCTTTTGTATTACCGCCTGCATTCATGTGTAAATATTGACGGGTGTCACACATAGCGGCACTTTACGAGAGAACGAAATATTGGAACTTGACTAAAGTCGACCAGCTTGTCACTGAGATGATGGTAACAGCAGCCAATAAGTTTTAGAATTTTCCTGCGTCTGGTTTTCTTATAATCCTACAAAACGCTAACATGGTGGCCAATGGGAAAGTTAACTGTGTCATGAGCCCTATTAGAGGGGACATTAGTTCCTAGCAACAGAAACATGTTTAGTTGGCGTGGCATGATGGAGGATGCATTCTTTGAAATCTAGTCCAGTATAATCAGTGACAGCGTGTGTATGTCAACCAATAATGAATGTATGATGTGGACTGTGGGTACAACAGGTAAAAAAGTGAAATATGGTGTAGTGAAAGTCCAAATCACAGTGACAAAACACTGGTGTGATAAGGGGGTGGGGAGGGGTTTGAAGCAGTGACGCCTCAATTTGAAAACCTTTTTTTCAAAATGGATCAATCACTGTACAGCAGGTTGACCAATCTATCATTTTTTGTTTACTTCAGCTAATTAGAAACATGGAAAGACCCCAGGATGAGATCCTAATGACACCTTGGCTGTGCAACTTCTGTTAATCCCTCCAATAGGCCAGCTCACCCCAGGTGCTGGCTACTGACTTGATCACTGCTCAGGCAGGCAAGTGCCACAGTGTATCGAATGTCTACTAATTGCATTGTGTAATTCTTTGCAATTGAACTAATTAAGGCGTCTGGCTTTTGAAGAATGCTCACTTTAAGGTCATGTATCATGTATATTTACAGTCTTTTAATAGGGACAAGGGAAAACAATCAGCATAATTCTAACTGCAAACTGACAACAGCCTGTATGTGATATTTTTACAAAAAACATACTGGTCTCTCTGAAATATTGGGTAATGTGTTCATATATGGCACACAAAAAAGTTTGTGCATTGTGTAGTTCTGCATGATTAGGCATTTTGAAACTGTCGCCTGCTCACTGTTGTGGCGCTCGGTGAAATAGGGTGCACTTTGTAAATTTGTCTAAAAAAAAAATGTGTGGATGAAATAAAAAGAAATTACAGCATGGTGCTTCAAATAGGAGTGCCAGTAAAATGTGTTAATTTCAGATTTTTTCTCCAAAACAACCATGTCTATTTGGGCTCATGACACAGTTAGACTTCCTGTTTGGTTACCGTTGCAACATAGTCCCATAAAAAAATTGATTTTGATTTTTTTCAACATTCACCTGCTGTGACATAAGTGCATTTGAGCAGTCAGATTTCCAGGTGTGATTGTGGAAGCTGTTGACAGTGAAGTGGAGCATTTTTAGCTGATTTGACAAAGCGGATGGGTACTTGGCAGTGATTTGGCTTGTTGACACCTCTTTTGTATTACCGCCTGCATTCATGTGTAAATATTGACGGGTGTCACACATAGCGGCACTTTACGAGAGAACGAAATATTGGAACTTGACTAAAGTCGACCAGCTTGTCACTGAGATGATGGTAACAGCAGCCAATAAGTTTTAGAATTTTCCTGCGTCTGGTTTTCTTATAATCCTACAAAACGCTAACATGGTGGCCAATGGGAAAGTTAACTGTGTCATGAGCCCTATTAGAGGGGACATTAGTTCCTAGCAACAGAAACATGTTTAGTTGGCGTGGCATGATGGAGGATGCATTCTTTGAAATCTAGTCCAGTATAATCAGTGACAGCGTGTGTATGTCAACCAATAATGAATGTATGATGTGGACTGTGGGTACAACAGGTAAAAAAGTGAAATATGGTGTAGTGAAAGTCCAAATCACAGTGACAAAACACTGGTGTGATAAGGGGGTGGGGAGGGGTTTGAAGCAGTGACGCCTCAATTTGAAAACCTTTTTTTCAAAATGGATCAATCACTGTACAGCAGGTTGACCAATCTATCATTTTTTGTTTACTTCAGCTAATTAGAAACATGGAAAGACCCCAGGATGAGATCCTAATGACACCTTGGCTGTGCAACTTCTGTTAATCCCTCCAATAGGCCAGCTCACCCCAGGTGCTGGCTACTGACTTGATCACTGCTCAGGCAGGCAAGTGCCACAGTGTATCGAATGTCTACTAATTGCATTGTGTAATTCTTTGCAATTGAACTAATTAAGGCGTCTGGCTTTTGAAGAATGCTCACTTTAAGGTCATGTATCATGTATATTTACAGTCTTTTAATAGGGACAAGGGAAAACAATCAGCATAATTCTAACTGCAAACTGACAACAGCCTGTATGTGATATTTTTACAAAAAACATACTGGTCTCTCTGAAATATTGGGTAATGTGTTCATATATGGCACACAAAAAAGTTTGTGCATTGTGTAGTTCTGCATGATTAGGCATTTTGAAACTGTCGCCTGCTCACTGTTGTGGCGCTCGGTGAAATAGGGTGCACTTTGTAAATTTGTCTAAAAAAAAAATGTGTGGATGAAATAAAAAGAAATTACAGCATGGTGCTTCAAATAGGAGTGCCAGTAAAATGTGTTAATTTCAGATTTTTTCTCCAAAACAACCATGTCTATTTGGGCTCATGACACAGTTAGACTTCCTGTTTGGTTACCGTTGCAACATAGTCCCATAAAAAAATTGATTTTGATTTTTTTCAACATTCACCTGCTGTGACATAAGTGCATTTGAGCAGTCAGATTTCCAGGTGTGATTGTGGAAGCTGTTGACAGTGAAGTGGAGCATTTTTAGCTGATTTGACAAAGCGGATGGGTACTTGGCAGTGATTTGGCTTGTTGACACCTCTTTTGTATTACCGCCTGCATTCATGTGTAAATATTGACGGGTGTCACACATAGCGGCACTTTACGAGAGAACGAAATATTGGAACTTGACTAAAGTCGACCAGCTTGTCACTGAGATGATGGTAACAGCAGCCAATAAGTTTTAGAATTTTCCTGCGTCTGGTTTTCTTATAATCCTACAAAACGCTAACATGGTGGCCAATGGGAAAGTTAACTGTGTCATGAGCCCTATTAGAGGGGACATTAGTTCCTAGCAACAGAAACATGTTTAGTTGGCGTGGCATGATGGAGGATGCATTCTTTGAAATCTAGTCCAGTATAATCAGTGACAGCGTGTGTATGTCAACCAATAATGAATGTATGATGTGGACTGTGGGTACAACAGGTAAAAAAGTGAAATATGGTGTAGTGAAAGTCCAAATCACAGTGACAAAACACTGGTGTGATAAGGGGGTGGGGAGGGGTTTGAAGCAGTGACGCCTCAATTTGAAAACCTTTTTTTCAAAATGGATCAATCACTGTACAGCAGGTTGACCAATCTATCATTTTTTGTTTACTTCAGCTAATTAGAAACATGGAAAGACCCCAGGATGAGATCCTAATGACACCTTGGCTGTGCAACTTCTGTTAATCCCTCCAATAGGCCAGCTCACCCCAGGTGCTGGCTACTGACTTGATCACTGCTCAGGCAGGCAAGTGCCACAGTGTATCGAATGTCTACTAATTGCATTGTGTAATTCTTTGCAATTGAACTAATTAAGGCGTCTGGCTTTTGAAGAATGCTCACTTTAAGGTCATGTATCATGTATATTTACAGTCTTTTAATAGGGACAAGGGAAAACAATCAGCATAATTCTAACTGCAAACTGACAACAGCCTGTATGTGATATTTTTACAAAAAACATACTGGTCTCTCTGAAATATTGGGTAATGTGTTCATATATGGCACACAAAAAAGTTTGTGCATTGTGTAGTTCTGCATGATTAGGCATTTTGAAACTGTCGCCTGCTCACTGTTGTGGCGCTCGGTGAAATAGGGTGCACTTTGTAAATTTGTCTAAAAAAAAAATGTGTGGATGAAATAAAAAGAAATTACAGCATGGTGCTTCAAATAGGAGTGCCAGTAAAATGTGTTAATTTCAGATTTTTTCTCCAAAACAACCATGTCTATTTGGGCTCATGACACAGTTAGACTTCCTGTTTGGTTACCGTTGCAACATAGTCCCATAAAAAAATTGATTTTGATTTTTTTCAACATTCACCTGCTGTGACATAAGTGCATTTGAGCAGTCAGATTTCCAGGTGTGATTGTGGAAGCTGTTGACAGTGAAGTGGAGCATTTTTAGCTGATTTGACAAAGCGGATGGGTACTTGGCAGTGATTTGGCTTGTTGACACCTCTTTTGTATTACCGCCTGCATTCATGTGTAAATATTGACGGGTGTCACACATAGCGGCACTTTACGAGAGAACGAAATATTGGAACTTGACTAAAGTCGACCAGCTTGTCACTGAGATGATGGTAACAGCAGCCAATAAGTTTTAGAATTTTCCTGCGTCTGGTTTTCTTATAATCCTACAAAACGCTAACATGGTGGCCAATGGGAAAGTTAACTGTGTCATGAGCCCTATTAGAGGGGACATTAGTTCCTAGCAACAGAAACATGTTTAGTTGGCGTGGCATGATGGAGGATGCATTCTTTGAAATCTAGTCCAGTATAATCAGTGACAGCGTGTGTATGTCAACCAATAATGAATGTATGATGTGGACTGTGGGTACAACAGGTAAAAAAGTGAAATATGGTGTAGTGAAAGTCCAAATCACAGTGACAAAACACTGGTGTGATAAGGGGGTGGGGAGGGGTTTGAAGCAGTGACGCCTCAATTTGAAAACCTTTTTTTCAAAATGGATCAATCACTGTACAGCAGGTTGACCAATCTATCATTTTTTGTTTACTTCAGCTAATTAGAAACATGGAAAGACCCCAGGATGAGATCCTAATGACACCTTGGCTGTGCAACTTCTGTTAATCCCTCCAATAGGCCAGCTCACCCCAGGTGCTGGCTACTGACTTGATCACTGCTCAGGCAGGCAAGTGCCACAGTGTATCGAATGTCTACTAATTGCATTGTGTAATTCTTTGCAATTGAACTAATTAAGGCGTCTGGCTTTTGAAGAATGCTCACTTTAAGGTCATGTATCATGTATATTTACAGTCTTTTAATAGGGACAAGGGAAAACAATCAGCATAATTCTAACTGCAAACTGACAACAGCCTGTATGTGATATTTTTACAAAAAACATACTGGTCTCTCTGAAATATTGGGTAATGTGTTCATATATGGCACACAAAAAAGTTTGTGCATTGTGTAGTTCTGCATGATTAGGCATTTTGAAACTGTCGCCTGCTCACTGTTGTGGCGCTCGGTGAAATAGGGTGCACTTTGTAAATTTGTCTAAAAAAAAAATGTGTGGATGAAATAAAAAGAAATTACAGCATGGTGCTTCAAATAGGAGTGCCAGTAAAATGTGTTAATTTCAGATTTTTTCTCCAAAACAACCATGTCTATTTGGGCTCATGACACAGTTAGACTTCCTGTTTGGTTACCGTTGCAACATAGTCCCATAAAAAAATTGATTTTGATTTTTTTCAACATTCACCTGCTGTGACATAAGTGCATTTGAGCAGTCAGATTTCCAGGTGTGATTGTGGAAGCTGTTGACAGTGAAGTGGAGCATTTTTAGCTGATTTGACAAAGCGGATGGGTACTTGGCAGTGATTTGGCTTGTTGACACCTCTTTTGTATTACCGCCTGCATTCATGTGTAAATATTGACGGGTGTCACACATAGCGGCACTTTACGAGAGAACGAAATATTGGAACTTGACTAAAGTCGACCAGCTTGTCACTGAGATGATGGTAACAGCAGCCAATAAGTTTTAGAATTTTCCTGCGTCTGGTTTTCTTATAATCCTACAAAACGCTAACATGGTGGCCAATGGGAAAGTTAACTGTGTCATGAGCCCTATTAGAGGGGACATTAGTTCCTAGCAACAGAAACATGTTTAGTTGGCGTGGCATGATGGAGGATGCATTCTTTGAAATCTAGTCCAGTATAATCAGTGACAGCGTGTGTATGTCAACCAATAATGAATGTATGATGTGGACTGTGGGTACAACAGGTAAAAAAGTGAAATATGGTGTAGTGAAAGTCCAAATCACAGTGACAAAACACTGGTGTGATAAGGGGGTGGGGAGGGGTTTGAAGCAGTGACGCCTCAATTTGAAAACCTTTTTTTCAAAATGGATCAATCACTGTACAGCAGGTTGACCAATCTATCATTTTTTGTTTACTTCAGCTAATTAGAAACATGGAAAGACCCCAGGATGAGATCCTAATGACACCTTGGCTGTGCAACTTCTGTTAATCCCTCCAATAGGCCAGCTCACCCCAGGTGCTGGCTACTGACTTGATCACTGCTCAGGCAGGCAAGTGCCACAGTGTATCGAATGTCTACTAATTGCATTGTGTAATTCTTTGCAATTGAACTAATTAAGGCGTCTGGCTTTTGAAGAATGCTCACTTTAAGGTCATGTATCATGTATATTTACAGTCTTTTAATAGGGACAAGGGAAAACAATCAGCATAATTCTAACTGCAAACTGACAACAGCCTGTATGTGATATTTTTACAAAAAACATACTGGTCTCTCTGAAATATTGGGTAATGTGTTCATATATGGCACACAAAAAAGTTTGTGCATTGTGTAGTTCTGCATGATTAGGCATTTTGAAACTGTCGCCTGCTCACTGTTGTGGCGCTCGGTGAAATAGGGTGCACTTTGTAAATTTGTCTAAAAAAAAAATGTGTGGATGAAATAAAAAGAAATTACAGCATGGTGCTTCAAATAGGAGTGCCAGTAAAATGTGTTAATTTCAGATTTTTTCTCCAAAACAACCATGTCTATTTGGGCTCATGACACAGTTAGACTTCCTGTTTGGTTACCGTTGCAACATAGTCCCATAAAAAAATTGATTTTGATTTTTTTCAACATTCACCTGCTGTGACATAAGTGCATTTGAGCAGTCAGATTTCCAGGTGTGATTGTGGAAGCTGTTGACAGTGAAGTGGAGCATTTTTAGCTGATTTGACAAAGCGGATGGGTACTTGGCAGTGATTTGGCTTGTTGACACCTCTTTTGTATTACCGCCTGCATTCATGTGTAAATATTGACGGGTGTCACACATAGCGGCACTTTACGAGAGAACGAAATATTGGAACTTGACTAAAGTCGACCAGCTTGTCACTGAGATGATGGTAACAGCAGCCAATAAGTTTTAGAATTTTCCTGCGTCTGGTTTTCTTATAATCCTACAAAACGCTAACATGGTGGCCAATGGGAAAGTTAACTGTGTCATGAGCCCTATTAGAGGGGACATTAGTTCCTAGCAACAGAAACATGTTTAGTTGGCGTGGCATGATGGAGGATGCATTCTTTGAAATCTAGTCCAGTATAATCAGTGACAGCGTGTGTATGTCAACCAATAATGAATGTATGATGTGGACTGTGGGTACAACAGGTAAAAAAGTGAAATATGGTGTAGTGAAAGTCCAAATCACAGTGACAAAACACTGGTGTGATAAGGGGGTGGGGAGGGGTTTGAAGCAGTGACGCCTCAATTTGAAAACCTTTTTTTCAAAATGGATCAATCACTGTACAGCAGGTTGACCAATCTATCATTTTTTGTTTACTTCAGCTAATTAGAAACATGGAAAGACCCCAGGATGAGATCCTAATGACACCTTGGCTGTGCAACTTCTGTTAATCCCTCCAATAGGCCAGCTCACCCCAGGTGCTGGCTACTGACTTGATCACTGCTCAGGCAGGCAAGTGCCACAGTGTATCGAATGTCTACTAATTGCATTGTGTAATTCTTTGCAATTGAACTAATTAAGGCGTCTGGCTTTTGAAGAATGCTCACTTTAAGGTCATGTATCATGTATATTTACAGTCTTTTAATAGGGACAAGGGAAAACAATCAGCATAATTCTAACTGCAAACTGACAACAGCCTGTATGTGATATTTTTACAAAAAACATACTGGTCTCTCTGAAATATTGGGTAATGTGTTCATATATGGCACACAAAAAAGTTTGTGCATTGTGTAGTTCTGCATGATTAGGCATTTTGAAACTGTCGCCTGCTCACTGTTGTGGCGCTCGGTGAAATAGGGTGCACTTTGTAAATTTGTCTAAAAAAAAAATGTGTGGATGAAATAAAAAGAAATTACAGCATGGTGCTTCAAATAGGAGTGCCAGTAAAATGTGTTAATTTCAGATTTTTTCTCCAAAACAACCATGTCTATTTGGGCTCATGACACAGTTAGACTTCCTGTTTGGTTACCGTTGCAACATAGTCCCATAAAAAAATTGATTTTGATTTTTTTCAACATTCACCTGCTGTGACATAAGTGCATTTGAGCAGTCAGATTTCCAGGTGTGATTGTGGAAGCTGTTGACAGTGAAGTGGAGCATTTTTAGCTGATTTGACAAAGCGGATGGGTACTTGGCAGTGATTTGGCTTGTTGACACCTCTTTTGTATTACCGCCTGCATTCATGTGTAAATATTGACGGGTGTCACACATAGCGGCACTTTACGAGAGAACGAAATATTGGAACTTGACTAAAGTCGACCAGCTTGTCACTGAGATGATGGTAACAGCAGCCAATAAGTTTTAGAATTTTCCTGCGTCTGGTTTTCTTATAATCCTACAAAACGCTAACATGGTGGCCAATGGGAAAGTTAACTGTGTCATGAGCCCTATTAGAGGGGACATTAGTTCCTAGCAACAGAAACATGTTTAGTTGGCGTGGCATGATGGAGGATGCATTCTTTGAAATCTAGTCCAGTATAATCAGTGACAGCGTGTGTATGTCAACCAATAATGAATGTATGATGTGGACTGTGGGTACAACAGGTAAAAAAGTGAAATATGGTGTAGTGAAAGTCCAAATCACAGTGACAAAACACTGGTGTGATAAGGGGGTGGGGAGGGGTTTGAAGCAGTGACGCCTCAATTTGAAAACCTTTTTTTCAAAATGGATCAATCACTGTACAGCAGGTTGACCAATCTATCATTTTTTGTTTACTTCAGCTAATTAGAAACATGGAAAGACCCCAGGATGAGATCCTAATGACACCTTGGCTGTGCAACTTCTGTTAATCCCTCCAATAGGCCAGCTCACCCCAGGTGCTGGCTACTGACTTGATCACTGCTCAGGCAGGCAAGTGCCACAGTGTATCGAATGTCTACTAATTGCATTGTGTAATTCTTTGCAATTGAACTAATTAAGGCGTCTGGCTTTTGAAGAATGCTCACTTTAAGGTCATGTATCATGTATATTTACAGTCTTTTAATAGGGACAAGGGAAAACAATCAGCATAATTCTAACTGCAAACTGACAACAGCCTGTATGTGATATTTTTACAAAAAACATACTGGTCTCTCTGAAATATTGGGTAATGTGTTCATATATGGCACACAAAAAAGTTTGTGCATTGTGTAGTTCTGCATGATTAGGCATTTTGAAACTGTCGCCTGCTCACTGTTGTGGCGCTCGGTGAAATAGGGTGCACTTTGTAAATTTGTCTAAAAAAAAAATGTGTGGATGAAATAAAAAGAAATTACAGCATGGTGCTTCAAATAGGAGTGCCAGTAAAATGTGTTAATTTCAGATTTTTTCTCCAAAACAACCATGTCTATTTGGGCTCATGACACAGTTAGACTTCCTGTTTGGTTACCGTTGCAACATAGTCCCATAAAAAAATTGATTTTGATTTTTTTCAACATTCACCTGCTGTGACATAAGTGCATTTGAGCAGTCAGATTTCCAGGTGTGATTGTGGAAGCTGTTGACAGTGAAGTGGAGCATTTTTAGCTGATTTGACAAAGCGGATGGGTACTTGGCAGTGATTTGGCTTGTTGACACCTCTTTTGTATTACCGCCTGCATTCATGTGTAAATATTGACGGGTGTCACACATAGCGGCACTTTACGAGAGAACGAAATATTGGAACTTGACTAAAGTCGACCAGCTTGTCACTGAGATGATGGTAACAGCAGCCAATAAGTTTTAGAATTTTCCTGCGTCTGGTTTTCTTATAATCCTACAAAACGCTAACATGGTGGCCAATGGGAAAGTTAACTGTGTCATGAGCCCTATTAGAGGGGACATTAGTTCCTAGCAACAGAAACATGTTTAGTTGGCGTGGCATGATGGAGGATGCATTCTTTGAAATCTAGTCCAGTATAATCAGTGACAGCGTGTGTATGTCAACCAATAATGAATGTATGATGTGGACTGTGGGTACAACAGGTAAAAAAGTGAAATATGGTGTAGTGAAAGTCCAAATCACAGTGACAAAACACTGGTGTGATAAGGGGGTGGGGAGGGGTTTGAAGCAGTGACGCCTCAATTTGAAAACCTTTTTTTCAAAATGGATCAATCACTGTACAGCAGGTTGACCAATCTATCATTTTTTGTTTACTTCAGCTAATTAGAAACATGGAAAGACCCCAGGATGAGATCCTAATGACACCTTGGCTGTGCAACTTCTGTTAATCCCTCCAATAGGCCAGCTCACCCCAGGTGCTGGCTACTGACTTGATCACTGCTCAGGCAGGCAAGTGCCACAGTGTATCGAATGTCTACTAATTGCATTGTGTAATTCTTTGCAATTGAACTAATTAAGGCGTCTGGCTTTTGAAGAATGCTCACTTTAAGGTCATGTATCATGTATATTTACAGTCTTTTAATAGGGACAAGGGAAAACAATCAGCATAATTCTAACTGCAAACTGACAACAGCCTGTATGTGATATTTTTACAAAAAACATACTGGTCTCTCTGAAATATTGGGTAATGTGTTCATATATGGCACACAAAAAAGTTTGTGCATTGTGTAGTTCTGCATGATTAGGCATTTTGAAACTGTCGCCTGCTCACTGTTGTGGCGCTCGGTGAAATAGGGTGCACTTTGTAAATTTGTCTAAAAAAAAAATGTGTGGATGAAATAAAAAGAAATTACAGCATGGTGCTTCAAATAGGAGTGCCAGTAAAATGTGTTAATTTCAGATTTTTTCTCCAAAACAACCATGTCTATTTGGGCTCATGACACAGTTAGACTTCCTGTTTGGTTACCGTTGCAACATAGTCCCATAAAAAAATTGATTTTGATTTTTTTCAACATTCACCTGCTGTGACATAAGTGCATTTGAGCAGTCAGATTTCCAGGTGTGATTGTGGAAGCTGTTGACAGTGAAGTGGAGCATTTTTAGCTGATTTGACAAAGCGGATGGGTACTTGGCAGTGATTTGGCTTGTTGACACCTCTTTTGTATTACCGCCTGCATTCATGTGTAAATATTGACGGGTGTCACACATAGCGGCACTTTACGAGAGAACGAAATATTGGAACTTGACTAAAGTCGACCAGCTTGTCACTGAGATGATGGTAACAGCAGCCAATAAGTTTTAGAATTTTCCTGCGTCTGGTTTTCTTATAATCCTACAAAACGCTAACATGGTGGCCAATGGGAAAGTTAACTGTGTCATGAGCCCTATTAGAGGGGACATTAGTTCCTAGCAACAGAAACATGTTTAGTTGGCGTGGCATGATGGAGGATGCATTCTTTGAAATCTAGTCCAGTATAATCAGTGACAGCGTGTGTATGTCAACCAATAATGAATGTATGATGTGGACTGTGGGTACAACAGGTAAAAAAGTGAAATATGGTGTAGTGAAAGTCCAAATCACAGTGACAAAACACTGGTGTGATAAGGGGGTGGGGAGGGGTTTGAAGCAGTGACGCCTCAATTTGAAAACCTTTTTTTCAAAATGGATCAATCACTGTACAGCAGGTTGACCAATCTATCATTTTTTGTTTACTTCAGCTAATTAGAAACATGGAAAGACCCCAGGATGAGATCCTAATGACACCTTGGCTGTGCAACTTCTGTTAATCCCTCCAATAGGCCAGCTCACCCCAGGTGCTGGCTACTGACTTGATCACTGCTCAGGCAGGCAAGTGCCACAGTGTATCGAATGTCTACTAATTGCATTGTGTAATTCTTTGCAATTGAACTAATTAAGGCGTCTGGCTTTTGAAGAATGCTCACTTTAAGGTCATGTATCATGTATATTTACAGTCTTTTAATAGGGACAAGGGAAAACAATCAGCATAATTCTAACTGCAAACTGACAACAGCCTGTATGTGATATTTTTACAAAAAACATACTGGTCTCTCTGAAATATTGGGTAATGTGTTCATATATGGCACACAAAAAAGTTTGTGCATTGTGTAGTTCTGCATGATTAGGCATTTTGAAACTGTCGCCTGCTCACTGTTGTGGCGCTCGGTGAAATAGGGTGCACTTTGTAAATTTGTCTAAAAAAAAAATGTGTGGATGAAATAAAAAGAAATTACAGCATGGTGCTTCAAATAGGAGTGCCAGTAAAATGTGTTAATTTCAGATTTTTTCTCCAAAACAACCATGTCTATTTGGGCTCATGACACAGTTAGACTTCCTGTTTGGTTACCGTTGCAACATAGTCCCATAAAAAAATTGATTTTGATTTTTTTCAACATTCACCTGCTGTGACATAAGTGCATTTGAGCAGTCAGATTTCCAGGTGTGATTGTGGAAGCTGTTGACAGTGAAGTGGAGCATTTTTAGCTGATTTGACAAAGCGGATGGGTACTTGGCAGTGATTTGGCTTGTTGACACCTCTTTTGTATTACCGCCTGCATTCATGTGTAAATATTGACGGGTGTCACACATAGCGGCACTTTACGAGAGAACGAAATATTGGAACTTGACTAAAGTCGACCAGCTTGTCACTGAGATGATGGTAACAGCAGCCAATAAGTTTTAGAATTTTCCTGCGTCTGGTTTTCTTATAATCCTACAAAACGCTAACATGGTGGCCAATGGGAAAGTTAACTGTGTCATGAGCCCTATTAGAGGGGACATTAGTTCCTAGCAACAGAAACATGTTTAGTTGGCGTGGCATGATGGAGGATGCATTCTTTGAAATCTAGTCCAGTATAATCAGTGACAGCGTGTGTATGTCAACCAATAATGAATGTATGATGTGGACTGTGGGTACAACAGGTAAAAAAGTGAAATATGGTGTAGTGAAAGTCCAAATCACAGTGACAAAACACTGGTGTGATAAGGGGGTGGGGAGGGGTTTGAAGCAGTGACGCCTCAATTTGAAAACCTTTTTTTCAAAATGGATCAATCACTGTACAGCAGGTTGACCAATCTATCATTTTTTGTTTACTTCAGCTAATTAGAAACATGGAAAGACCCCAGGATGAGATCCTAATGACACCTTGGCTGTGCAACTTCTGTTAATCCCTCCAATAGGCCAGCTCACCCCAGGTGCTGGCTACTGACTTGATCACTGCTCAGGCAGGCAAGTGCCACAGTGTATCGAATGTCTACTAATTGCATTGTGTAATTCTTTGCAATTGAACTAATTAAGGCGTCTGGCTTTTGAAGAATGCTCACTTTAAGGTCATGTATCATGTATATTTACAGTCTTTTAATAGGGACAAGGGAAAACAATCAGCATAATTCTAACTGCAAACTGACAACAGCCTGTATGTGATATTTTTACAAAAAACATACTGGTCTCTCTGAAATATTGGGTAATGTGTTCATATATGGCACACAAAAAAGTTTGTGCATTGTGTAGTTCTGCATGATTAGGCATTTTGAAACTGTCGCCTGCTCACTGTTGTGGCGCTCGGTGAAATAGGGTGCACTTTGTAAATTTGTCTAAAAAAAAAATGTGTGGATGAAATAAAAAGAAATTACAGCATGGTGCTTCAAATAGGAGTGCCAGTAAAATGTGTTAATTTCAGATTTTTTCTCCAAAACAACCATGTCTATTTGGGCTCATGACACAGTTAGACTTCCTGTTTGGTTACCGTTGCAACATAGTCCCATAAAAAAATTGATTTTGATTTTTTTCAACATTCACCTGCTGTGACATAAGTGCATTTGAGCAGTCAGATTTCCAGGTGTGATTGTGGAAGCTGTTGACAGTGAAGTGGAGCATTTTTAGCTGATTTGACAAAGCGGATGGGTACTTGGCAGTGATTTGGCTTGTTGACACCTCTTTTGTATTACCGCCTGCATTCATGTGTAAATATTGACGGGTGTCACACATAGCGGCACTTTACGAGAGAACGAAATATTGGAACTTGACTAAAGTCGACCAGCTTGTCACTGAGATGATGGTAACAGCAGCCAATAAGTTTTAGAATTTTCCTGCGTCTGGTTTTCTTATAATCCTACAAAACGCTAACATGGTGGCCAATGGGAAAGTTAACTGTGTCATGAGCCCTATTAGAGGGGACATTAGTTCCTAGCAACAGAAACATGTTTAGTTGGCGTGGCATGATGGAGGATGCATTCTTTGAAATCTAGTCCAGTATAATCAGTGACAGCGTGTGTATGTCAACCAATAATGAATGTATGATGTGGACTGTGGGTACAACAGGTAAAAAAGTGAAATATGGTGTAGTGAAAGTCCAAATCACAGTGACAAAACACTGGTGTGATAAGGGGGTGGGGAGGGGTTTGAAGCAGTGACGCCTCAATTTGAAAACCTTTTTTTCAAAATGGATCAATCACTGTACAGCAGGTTGACCAATCTATCATTTTTTGTTTACTTCAGCTAATTAGAAACATGGAAAGACCCCAGGATGAGATCCTAATGACACCTTGGCTGTGCAACTTCTGTTAATCCCTCCAATAGGCCAGCTCACCCCAGGTGCTGGCTACTGACTTGATCACTGCTCAGGCAGGCAAGTGCCACAGTGTATCGAATGTCTACTAATTGCATTGTGTAATTCTTTGCAATTGAACTAATTAAGGCGTCTGGCTTTTGAAGAATGCTCACTTTAAGGTCATGTATCATGTATATTTACAGTCTTTTAATAGGGACAAGGGAAAACAATCAGCATAATTCTAACTGCAAACTGACAACAGCCTGTATGTGATATTTTTACAAAAAACATACTGGTCTCTCTGAAATATTGGGTAATGTGTTCATATATGGCACACAAAAAAGTTTGTGCATTGTGTAGTTCTGCATGATTAGGCATTTTGAAACTGTCGCCTGCTCACTGTTGTGGCGCTCGGTGAAATAGGGTGCACTTTGTAAATTTGTCTAAAAAAAAAATGTGTGGATGAAATAAAAAGAAATTACAGCATGGTGCTTCAAATAGGAGTGCCAGTAAAATGTGTTAATTTCAGATTTTTTCTCCAAAACAACCATGTCTATTTGGGCTCATGACACAGTTAGACTTCCTGTTTGGTTACCGTTGCAACATAGTCCCATAAAAAAATTGATTTTGATTTTTTTCAACATTCACCTGCTGTGACATAAGTGCATTTGAGCAGTCAGATTTCCAGGTGTGATTGTGGAAGCTGTTGACAGTGAAGTGGAGCATTTTTAGCTGATTTGACAAAGCGGATGGGTACTTGGCAGTGATTTGGCTTGTTGACACCTCTTTTGTATTACCGCCTGCATTCATGTGTAAATATTGACGGGTGTCACACATAGCGGCACTTTACGAGAGAACGAAATATTGGAACTTGACTAAAGTCGACCAGCTTGTCACTGAGATGATGGTAACAGCAGCCAATAAGTTTTAGAATTTTCCTGCGTCTGGTTTTCTTATAATCCTACAAAACGCTAACATGGTGGCCAATGGGAAAGTTAACTGTGTCATGAGCCCTATTAGAGGGGACATTAGTTCCTAGCAACAGAAACATGTTTAGTTGGCGTGGCATGATGGAGGATGCATTCTTTGAAATCTAGTCCAGTATAATCAGTGACAGCGTGTGTATGTCAACCAATAATGAATGTATGATGTGGACTGTGGGTACAACAGGTAAAAAAGTGAAATATGGTGTAGTGAAAGTCCAAATCACAGTGACAAAACACTGGTGTGATAAGGGGGTGGGGAGGGGTTTGAAGCAGTGACGCCTCAATTTGAAAACCTTTTTTTCAAAATGGATCAATCACTGTACAGCAGGTTGACCAATCTATCATTTTTTGTTTACTTCAGCTAATTAGAAACATGGAAAGACCCCAGGATGAGATCCTAATGACACCTTGGCTGTGCAACTTCTGTTAATCCCTCCAATAGGCCAGCTCACCCCAGGTGCTGGCTACTGACTTGATCACTGCTCAGGCAGGCAAGTGCCACAGTGTATCGAATGTCTACTAATTGCATTGTGTAATTCTTTGCAATTGAACTAATTAAGGCGTCTGGCTTTTGAAGAATGCTCACTTTAAGGTCATGTATCATGTATATTTACAGTCTTTTAATAGGGACAAGGGAAAACAATCAGCATAATTCTAACTGCAAACTGACAACAGCCTGTATGTGATATTTTTACAAAAAACATACTGGTCTCTCTGAAATATTGGGTAATGTGTTCATATATGGCACACAAAAAAGTTTGTGCATTGTGTAGTTCTGCATGATTAGGCATTTTGAAACTGTCGCCTGCTCACTGTTGTGGCGCTCGGTGAAATAGGGTGCACTTTGTAAATTTGTCTAAAAAAAAAATGTGTGGATGAAATAAAAAGAAATTACAGCATGGTGCTTCAAATAGGAGTGCCAGTAAAATGTGTTAATTTCAGATTTTTTCTCCAAAACAACCATGTCTATTTGGGCTCATGACACAGTTAGACTTCCTGTTTGGTTACCGTTGCAACATAGTCCCATAAAAAAATTGATTTTGATTTTTTTCAACATTCACCTGCTGTGACATAAGTGCATTTGAGCAGTCAGATTTCCAGGTGTGATTGTGGAAGCTGTTGACAGTGAAGTGGAGCATTTTTAGCTGATTTGACAAAGCGGATGGGTACTTGGCAGTGATTTGGCTTGTTGACACCTCTTTTGTATTACCGCCTGCATTCATGTGTAAATATTGACGGGTGTCACACATAGCGGCACTTTACGAGAGAACGAAATATTGGAACTTGACTAAAGTCGACCAGCTTGTCACTGAGATGATGGTAACAGCAGCCAATAAGTTTTAGAATTTTCCTGCGTCTGGTTTTCTTATAATCCTACAAAACGCTAACATGGTGGCCAATGGGAAAGTTAACTGTGTCATGAGCCCTATTAGAGGGGACATTAGTTCCTAGCAACAGAAACATGTTTAGTTGGCGTGGCATGATGGAGGATGCATTCTTTGAAATCTAGTCCAGTATAATCAGTGACAGCGTGTGTATGTCAACCAATAATGAATGTATGATGTGGACTGTGGGTACAACAGGTAAAAAAGTGAAATATGGTGTAGTGAAAGTCCAAATCACAGTGACAAAACACTGGTGTGATAAGGGGGTGGGGAGGGGTTTGAAGCAGTGACGCCTCAATTTGAAAACCTTTTTTTCAAAATGGATCAATCACTGTACAGCAGGTTGACCAATCTATCATTTTTTGTTTACTTCAGCTAATTAGAAACATGGAAAGACCCCAGGATGAGATCCTAATGACACCTTGGCTGTGCAACTTCTGTTAATCCCTCCAATAGGCCAGCTCACCCCAGGTGCTGGCTACTGACTTGATCACTGCTCAGGCAGGCAAGTGCCACAGTGTATCGAATGTCTACTAATTGCATTGTGTAATTCTTTGCAATTGAACTAATTAAGGCGTCTGGCTTTTGAAGAATGCTCACTTTAAGGTCATGTATCATGTATATTTACAGTCTTTTAATAGGGACAAGGGAAAACAATCAGCATAATTCTAACTGCAAACTGACAACAGCCTGTATGTGATATTTTTACAAAAAACATACTGGTCTCTCTGAAATATTGGGTAATGTGTTCATATATGGCACACAAAAAAGTTTGTGCATTGTGTAGTTCTGCATGATTAGGCATTTTGAAACTGTCGCCTGCTCACTGTTGTGGCGCTCGGTGAAATAGGGTGCACTTTGTAAATTTGTCTAAAAAAAAAATGTGTGGATGAAATAAAAAGAAATTACAGCATGGTGCTTCAAATAGGAGTGCCAGTAAAATGTGTTAATTTCAGATTTTTTCTCCAAAACAACCATGTCTATTTGGGCTCATGACACAGTTAGACTTCCTGTTTGGTTACCGTTGCAACATAGTCCCATAAAAAAATTGATTTTGATTTTTTTCAACATTCACCTGCTGTGACATAAGTGCATTTGAGCAGTCAGATTTCCAGGTGTGATTGTGGAAGCTGTTGACAGTGAAGTGGAGCATTTTTAGCTGATTTGACAAAGCGGATGGGTACTTGGCAGTGATTTGGCTTGTTGACACCTCTTTTGTATTACCGCCTGCATTCATGTGTAAATATTGACGGGTGTCACACATAGCGGCACTTTACGAGAGAACGAAATATTGGAACTTGACTAAAGTCGACCAGCTTGTCACTGAGATGATGGTAACAGCAGCCAATAAGTTTTAGAATTTTCCTGCGTCTGGTTTTCTTATAATCCTACAAAACGCTAACATGGTGGCCAATGGGAAAGTTAACTGTGTCATGAGCCCTATTAGAGGGGACATTAGTTCCTAGCAACAGAAACATGTTTAGTTGGCGTGGCATGATGGAGGATGCATTCTTTGAAATCTAGTCCAGTATAATCAGTGACAGCGTGTGTATGTCAACCAATAATGAATGTATGATGTGGACTGTGGGTACAACAGGTAAAAAAGTGAAATATGGTGTAGTGAAAGTCCAAATCACAGTGACAAAACACTGGTGTGATAAGGGGGTGGGGAGGGGTTTGAAGCAGTGACGCCTCAATTTGAAAACCTTTTTTTCAAAATGGATCAATCACTGTACAGCAGGTTGACCAATCTATCATTTTTTGTTTACTTCAGCTAATTAGAAACATGGAAAGACCCCAGGATGAGATCCTAATGACACCTTGGCTGTGCAACTTCTGTTAATCCCTCCAATAGGCCAGCTCACCCCAGGTGCTGGCTACTGACTTGATCACTGCTCAGGCAGGCAAGTGCCACAGTGTATCGAATGTCTACTAATTGCATTGTGTAATTCTTTGCAATTGAACTAATTAAGGCGTCTGGCTTTTGAAGAATGCTCACTTTAAGGTCATGTATCATGTATATTTACAGTCTTTTAATAGGGACAAGGGAAAACAATCAGCATAATTCTAACTGCAAACTGACAACAGCCTGTATGTGATATTTTTACAAAAAACATACTGGTCTCTCTGAAATATTGGGTAATGTGTTCATATATGGCACACAAAAAAGTTTGTGCATTGTGTAGTTCTGCATGATTAGGCATTTTGAAACTGTCGCCTGCTCACTGTTGTGGCGCTCGGTGAAATAGGGTGCACTTTGTAAATTTGTCTAAAAAAAAAATGTGTGGATGAAATAAAAAGAAATTACAGCATGGTGCTTCAAATAGGAGTGCCAGTAAAATGTGTTAATTTCAGATTTTTTCTCCAAAACAACCATGTCTATTTGGGCTCATGACACAGTTAGACTTCCTGTTTGGTTACCGTTGCAACATAGTCCCATAAAAAAATTGATTTTGATTTTTTTCAACATTCACCTGCTGTGACATAAGTGCATTTGAGCAGTCAGATTTCCAGGTGTGATTGTGGAAGCTGTTGACAGTGAAGTGGAGCATTTTTAGCTGATTTGACAAAGCGGATGGGTACTTGGCAGTGATTTGGCTTGTTGACACCTCTTTTGTATTACCGCCTGCATTCATGTGTAAATATTGACGGGTGTCACACATAGCGGCACTTTACGAGAGAACGAAATATTGGAACTTGACTAAAGTCGACCAGCTTGTCACTGAGATGATGGTAACAGCAGCCAATAAGTTTTAGAATTTTCCTGCGTCTGGTTTTCTTATAATCCTACAAAACGCTAACATGGTGGCCAATGGGAAAGTTAACTGTGTCATGAGCCCTATTAGAGGGGACATTAGTTCCTAGCAACAGAAACATGTTTAGTTGGCGTGGCATGATGGAGGATGCATTCTTTGAAATCTAGTCCAGTATAATCAGTGACAGCGTGTGTATGTCAACCAATAATGAATGTATGATGTGGACTGTGGGTACAACAGGTAAAAAAGTGAAATATGGTGTAGTGAAAGTCCAAATCACAGTGACAAAACACTGGTGTGATAAGGGGGTGGGGAGGGGTTTGAAGCAGTGACGCCTCAATTTGAAAACCTTTTTTTCAAAATGGATCAATCACTGTACAGCAGGTTGACCAATCTATCATTTTTTGTTTACTTCAGCTAATTAGAAACATGGAAAGACCCCAGGATGAGATCCTAATGACACCTTGGCTGTGCAACTTCTGTTAATCCCTCCAATAGGCCAGCTCACCCCAGGTGCTGGCTACTGACTTGATCACTGCTCAGGCAGGCAAGTGCCACAGTGTATCGAATGTCTACTAATTGCATTGTGTAATTCTTTGCAATTGAACTAATTAAGGCGTCTGGCTTTTGAAGAATGCTCACTTTAAGGTCATGTATCATGTATATTTACAGTCTTTTAATAGGGACAAGGGAAAACAATCAGCATAATTCTAACTGCAAACTGACAACAGCCTGTATGTGATATTTTTACAAAAAACATACTGGTCTCTCTGAAATATTGGGTAATGTGTTCATATATGGCACACAAAAAAGTTTGTGCATTGTGTAGTTCTGCATGATTAGGCATTTTGAAACTGTCGCCTGCTCACTGTTGTGGCGCTCGGTGAAATAGGGTGCACTTTGTAAATTTGTCTAAAAAAAAAATGTGTGGATGAAATAAAAAGAAATTACAGCATGGTGCTTCAAATAGGAGTGCCAGTAAAATGTGTTAATTTCAGATTTTTTCTCCAAAACAACCATGTCTATTTGGGCTCATGACACAGTTAGACTTCCTGTTTGGTTACCGTTGCAACATAGTCCCATAAAAAAATTGATTTTGATTTTTTTCAACATTCACCTGCTGTGACATAAGTGCATTTGAGCAGTCAGATTTCCAGGTGTGATTGTGGAAGCTGTTGACAGTGAAGTGGAGCATTTTTAGCTGATTTGACAAAGCGGATGGGTACTTGGCAGTGATTTGGCTTGTTGACACCTCTTTTGTATTACCGCCTGCATTCATGTGTAAATATTGACGGGTGTCACACATAGCGGCACTTTACGAGAGAACGAAATATTGGAACTTGACTAAAGTCGACCAGCTTGTCACTGAGATGATGGTAACAGCAGCCAATAAGTTTTAGAATTTTCCTGCGTCTGGTTTTCTTATAATCCTACAAAACGCTAACATGGTGGCCAATGGGAAAGTTAACTGTGTCATGAGCCCTATTAGAGGGGACATTAGTTCCTAGCAACAGAAACATGTTTAGTTGGCGTGGCATGATGGAGGATGCATTCTTTGAAATCTAGTCCAGTATAATCAGTGACAGCGTGTGTATGTCAACCAATAATGAATGTATGATGTGGACTGTGGGTACAACAGGTAAAAAAGTGAAATATGGTGTAGTGAAAGTCCAAATCACAGTGACAAAACACTGGTGTGATAAGGGGGTGGGGAGGGGTTTGAAGCAGTGACGCCTCAATTTGAAAACCTTTTTTTCAAAATGGATCAATCACTGTACAGCAGGTTGACCAATCTATCATTTTTTGTTTACTTCAGCTAATTAGAAACATGGAAAGACCCCAGGATGAGATCCTAATGACACCTTGGCTGTGCAACTTCTGTTAATCCCTCCAATAGGCCAGCTCACCCCAGGTGCTGGCTACTGACTTGATCACTGCTCAGGCAGGCAAGTGCCACAGTGTATCGAATGTCTACTAATTGCATTGTGTAATTCTTTGCAATTGAACTAATTAAGGCGTCTGGCTTTTGAAGAATGCTCACTTTAAGGTCATGTATCATGTATATTTACAGTCTTTTAATAGGGACAAGGGAAAACAATCAGCATAATTCTAACTGCAAACTGACAACAGCCTGTATGTGATATTTTTACAAAAAACATACTGGTCTCTCTGAAATATTGGGTAATGTGTTCATATATGGCACACAAAAAAGTTTGTGCATTGTGTAGTTCTGCATGATTAGGCATTTTGAAACTGTCGCCTGCTCACTGTTGTGGCGCTCGGTGAAATAGGGTGCACTTTGTAAATTTGTCTAAAAAAAAAATGTGTGGATGAAATAAAAAGAAATTACAGCATGGTGCTTCAAATAGGAGTGCCAGTAAAATGTGTTAATTTCAGATTTTTTCTCCAAAACAACCATGTCTATTTGGGCTCATGACACAGTTAGACTTCCTGTTTGGTTACCGTTGCAACATAGTCCCATAAAAAAATTGATTTTGATTTTTTTCAACATTCACCTGCTGTGACATAAGTGCATTTGAGCAGTCAGATTTCCAGGTGTGATTGTGGAAGCTGTTGACAGTGAAGTGGAGCATTTTTAGCTGATTTGACAAAGCGGATGGGTACTTGGCAGTGATTTGGCTTGTTGACACCTCTTTTGTATTACCGCCTGCATTCATGTGTAAATATTGACGGGTGTCACACATAGCGGCACTTTACGAGAGAACGAAATATTGGAACTTGACTAAAGTCGACCAGCTTGTCACTGAGATGATGGTAACAGCAGCCAATAAGTTTTAGAATTTTCCTGCGTCTGGTTTTCTTATAATCCTACAAAACGCTAACATGGTGGCCAATGGGAAAGTTAACTGTGTCATGAGCCCTATTAGAGGGGACATTAGTTCCTAGCAACAGAAACATGTTTAGTTGGCGTGGCATGATGGAGGATGCATTCTTTGAAATCTAGTCCAGTATAATCAGTGACAGCGTGTGTATGTCAACCAATAATGAATGTATGATGTGGACTGTGGGTACAACAGGTAAAAAAGTGAAATATGGTGTAGTGAAAGTCCAAATCACAGTGACAAAACACTGGTGTGATAAGGGGGTGGGGAGGGGTTTGAAGCAGTGACGCCTCAATTTGAAAACCTTTTTTTCAAAATGGATCAATCACTGTACAGCAGGTTGACCAATCTATCATTTTTTGTTTACTTCAGCTAATTAGAAACATGGAAAGACCCCAGGATGAGATCCTAATGACACCTTGGCTGTGCAACTTCTGTTAATCCCTCCAATAGGCCAGCTCACCCCAGGTGCTGGCTACTGACTTGATCACTGCTCAGGCAGGCAAGTGCCACAGTGTATCGAATGTCTACTAATTGCATTGTGTAATTCTTTGCAATTGAACTAATTAAGGCGTCTGGCTTTTGAAGAATGCTCACTTTAAGGTCATGTATCATGTATATTTACAGTCTTTTAATAGGGACAAGGGAAAACAATCAGCATAATTCTAACTGCAAACTGACAACAGCCTGTATGTGATATTTTTACAAAAAACATACTGGTCTCTCTGAAATATTGGGTAATGTGTTCATATATGGCACACAAAAAAGTTTGTGCATTGTGTAGTTCTGCATGATTAGGCATTTTGAAACTGTCGCCTGCTCACTGTTGTGGCGCTCGGTGAAATAGGGTGCACTTTGTAAATTTGTCTAAAAAAAAAATGTGTGGATGAAATAAAAAGAAATTACAGCATGGTGCTTCAAATAGGAGTGCCAGTAAAATGTGTTAATTTCAGATTTTTTCTCCAAAACAACCATGTCTATTTGGGCTCATGACACAGTTAGACTTCCTGTTTGGTTACCGTTGCAACATAGTCCCATAAAAAAATTGATTTTGATTTTTTTCAACATTCACCTGCTGTGACATAAGTGCATTTGAGCAGTCAGATTTCCAGGTGTGATTGTGGAAGCTGTTGACAGTGAAGTGGAGCATTTTTAGCTGATTTGACAAAGCGGATGGGTACTTGGCAGTGATTTGGCTTGTTGACACCTCTTTTGTATTACCGCCTGCATTCATGTGTAAATATTGACGGGTGTCACACATAGCGGCACTTTACGAGAGAACGAAATATTGGAACTTGACTAAAGTCGACCAGCTTGTCACTGAGATGATGGTAACAGCAGCCAATAAGTTTTAGAATTTTCCTGCGTCTGGTTTTCTTATAATCCTACAAAACGCTAACATGGTGGCCAATGGGAAAGTTAACTGTGTCATGAGCCCTATTAGAGGGGACATTAGTTCCTAGCAACAGAAACATGTTTAGTTGGCGTGGCATGATGGAGGATGCATTCTTTGAAATCTAGTCCAGTATAATCAGTGACAGCGTGTGTATGTCAACCAATAATGAATGTATGATGTGGACTGTGGGTACAACAGGTAAAAAAGTGAAATATGGTGTAGTGAAAGTCCAAATCACAGTGACAAAACACTGGTGTGATAAGGGGGTGGGGAGGGGTTTGAAGCAGTGACGCCTCAATTTGAAAACCTTTTTTTCAAAATGGATCAATCACTGTACAGCAGGTTGACCAATCTATCATTTTTTGTTTACTTCAGCTAATTAGAAACATGGAAAGACCCCAGGATGAGATCCTAATGACACCTTGGCTGTGCAACTTCTGTTAATCCCTCCAATAGGCCAGCTCACCCCAGGTGCTGGCTACTGACTTGATCACTGCTCAGGCAGGCAAGTGCCACAGTGTATCGAATGTCTACTAATTGCATTGTGTAATTCTTTGCAATTGAACTAATTAAGGCGTCTGGCTTTTGAAGAATGCTCACTTTAAGGTCATGTATCATGTATATTTACAGTCTTTTAATAGGGACAAGGGAAAACAATCAGCATAATTCTAACTGCAAACTGACAACAGCCTGTATGTGATATTTTTACAAAAAACATACTGGTCTCTCTGAAATATTGGGTAATGTGTTCATATATGGCACACAAAAAAGTTTGTGCATTGTGTAGTTCTGCATGATTAGGCATTTTGAAACTGTCGCCTGCTCACTGTTGTGGCGCTCGGTGAAATAGGGTGCACTTTGTAAATTTGTCTAAAAAAAAAATGTGTGGATGAAATAAAAAGAAATTACAGCATGGTGCTTCAAATAGGAGTGCCAGTAAAATGTGTTAATTTCAGATTTTTTCTCCAAAACAACCATGTCTATTTGGGCTCATGACACAGTTAGACTTCCTGTTTGGTTACCGTTGCAACATAGTCCCATAAAAAAATTGATTTTGATTTTTTTCAACATTCACCTGCTGTGACATAAGTGCATTTGAGCAGTCAGATTTCCAGGTGTGATTGTGGAAGCTGTTGACAGTGAAGTGGAGCATTTTTAGCTGATTTGACAAAGCGGATGGGTACTTGGCAGTGATTTGGCTTGTTGACACCTCTTTTGTATTACCGCCTGCATTCATGTGTAAATATTGACGGGTGTCACACATAGCGGCACTTTACGAGAGAACGAAATATTGGAACTTGACTAAAGTCGACCAGCTTGTCACTGAGATGATGGTAACAGCAGCCAATAAGTTTTAGAATTTTCCTGCGTCTGGTTTTCTTATAATCCTACAAAACGCTAACATGGTGGCCAATGGGAAAGTTAACTGTGTCATGAGCCCTATTAGAGGGGACATTAGTTCCTAGCAACAGAAACATGTTTAGTTGGCGTGGCCAATCTACAATCTGTATTACAAATATGTGTTTTAATGGTACACGATAATTTCACCACTATCTATGTATACACACAGGAATAGCCATAAACAGGGTCTAATGCAAAGTAAACATTCACGTAACTCCGGGGCCATTCGCGTTTTATTTCAAATATAATTGTTATACATATCAATGTATGCTCCACAGAGAATATTGTATATTACGAAAACAGGGAAACGTTATATTTTTTCCTTAAATAAGCTGAGTTTTAATGATGCGCAAAACGACTGTCTGTCGGTGTGTTCACTGCGCGCTGGGTACGAGACGCTGCAATAACAGATCGAGAGATATAATCCGCCAATCTGTATGTAGAAACGTAAAGGCTATATACGAAATTTGCCGAACATGACTTATGAAATCAACCGTGACTTATTCATGATTCGTCTGAATGAGGGAATGTAGCTCAATGTAATTTCCACTGAATATATAATTTTTTTGTTATTAATTGATTGAAGCAATAAATATTCCATGGATGGGTGACCATAAATATAGCCGCTTGTGTGGGAGGATAGACTACGAAACTGCGCAACACGATTTAATGTTTGCATTGCTAACACCAAAGTACACGGAAGTCTGGAGAGAATATTTATTACCAAGATATAACAACTGAAATCCATTTGAATATTCTAAGTCACGCGCACACACGCGTGGTGTATTCTCGCGTCATTGAATACTGGCTACGTTCACAGACGTCATTGTAAGTGAACAAAATAGTGCATCAGACATATGCGACGTGTGGTAAACAAACGAAGATAAGAACTTATGTTTATGTTACTGCTGCTAATGGTTGTAATGCTCCTATGTTTACGATTGGTGGTGTTATGCGTTTATGTTTACGATTACTCCAAGCTCCCTAGGTGAGTCTGACCCGTGGACATCACAAACATGTGTTTGTGCTACCGACGTAGCTACGCAGAACTCGACGATGGCCAGCTACGCAGAACTGCCATGTTTACGGAGTAGTGAGCTAGTACAAATCGCATTAACACTGATTCATTTGAACTTGTAAGACATCGTCAAATGACTCATGGCGCATGGGGCCCGATTTCACGAGAAAAAATAGACTAGTGCAGCAACATGGCTCGCGTTCTTTTCAAGTGTCAGTGTTATACGAGACCGTCTCAGAGCAACCACAGTTCCGCTGCTTCATGTTTGGCAGGTCAAAATAATGATGATGCGAACCAGGGCAACACAACTGGAACCATATATTTAGGGCCGTATCAAAGATGTTTATGAAAAGTGTTGTCTTTCCCTGCTGAAAGCAGTACTATTGCTTCAATTATTTTATGTCTAATGTCATCAATTTTTGGCAGTGGTGAATTTGTACGGTGTTATCTGTAGTATTATGAAAGTACGATATTACGTTTGTTTCAGTAACCACCCAGGGGAACAAAGTAACGATGCACAACAACTGTAAAACAGTTTTCATTACATGCTGGTGGGAGTTGAAGATCAGATCCCACGAATCTCGCGTTGCCGTTGGGAGGAAGACGGTCTATGGAAACAATATCCACTCCAAGACCGGATAATTATCCAATTATTTACTTGTGTTGATGAATGTTGTTAAATGTTGGTTAGATAGTATAATTTGACCCAACAGAGTAATTAGTTTTAAACAGCGATTTATCGGTCTGGCGGAGATGATGGCACGAAGGCAGTCGACTGTGAGGTCATCGGAAAAGGGAAGAAAATAAATCACGAGTTCTAAAGTTACGATGAAAGTGGTAGACTTGGCACCTATGCGTCATATGTCCACATCTATTACACAGTTCATGCATTCACGTTAGAGCTGTTTCTCCACGTTGGCCGGCTGTTCTTGTGGTCGCCCAGAGGAGGTGTCATCTGATGTGTTAAGCACACATCGACGAGTTGGTTTATATCAAAAAAATTCCGTGCACTGTTTAGTTTACGTCGTGAAGTACTGACGTCATTTGTTTGCATTTTGATTGTCGATACCAGCTACGTTTTCGACATGAATGCGTACGTTTTGATACTAATTGGATGACACGTTTTATTTCTACAAATGCTTCGATGCGGTCGGTAAACACTAAACATTCACACCTGGTTCACGGTTAAATCATGAATACTATACATTTTGCGCCGATTTTATTATTTATTCTAGCGATCAAATGGACATTATATATATCGTTCTTTGTTTCACTTTGCGGCTACTTTAAACAAATGGAAACTGACAGAATTTATATAGATGATGCTTTTTTAATTAATCCAGAATAAATTGCTACGAAAAAACTGAAATGTTTGGGCAACAGCTTAAAATGCCAATGATAAGCTTATGTTACTTGTGGCTGGTGATTCAACTGTTTCTAAGTGCATGTCTGAGACTTACATTACAATTTCATGGGTTGATTGATAACATATGGGTACATCGCTTAGAAAAGCCTCTTTGCATATGTTTACAAAATCGTTGAGACATCTGGTAAAATGGTAGGATTTACAGAAGCTTCGTAGCAGACAAACAGCAAATCGTCTCATTGTAATATAATATATCGATCACTATTTTTCCTACAGGGCTATGGGGTATTATTGTAAATAAATAAATATATATATATATATATATATATATATATATATATAATAAACAAACTGAATAAGTTCGATGAGACCCACACCTCATCCAAAAAGTTACTGGAAAGGCCCACTAAACTGCTGTGATATATTGATACGTAAATAACGTCTTCAGTTGATGGAGTCAATTAAATAATGACAGGGTAATCTACAGACAGGGTTTCAATTCTGTCTATTGAAAATACTGATTAGAACATACTACATGTTTATGAATTGCAATTGATTATATGAAACACTAACCCCACGTTTACATGAACATTAGTATGGTCGTGTTCTGGAAAATAAAAACATGAAACGACCCGTGTTAAATCGCACGGATATTAGCAACACATGTGAAACACGAATGCACATTTTACATTCTCGCCACTCGTGTCATAACGCGACTGACCTAGTTTTTGGCAAATGAGCACGCGGTATCCTAGCAACGGCACATCTCGGCAAAATCGATGTTGTGCTATATCCGTGCCTCACCTCAAAACTATCGGAAGACACGCCCACTCTCTTCGGCAACAAAACCGATTCAATCCTCGGGCAAAAACTGCTCAGCAGGGCATCGAACCACGGTTACACTGGCGGAGTTCAACTGTTACGTATGCTTCCCAGAGAAGCCGAGATGGTATATGAGTGAACAGGTCTATCAGGGAAGTAAAGTGTAAAGCGCTTTGAGCGGTCCTGAGGACTGGATACTGCGCTATATAAGAACTGCCTTTACTTTTACGTAAAATGGCAGGCGGGCCACAGTCTGTATATTTGGTTACACTATGATTGTAAACAATATAATTCAGCCGCTGCCATCTTTAAATCGAGTTTTTGCTGCAGTCCAGAGCATGCTAAAATCACACACGTCAAATTAAGCCATATTATATAGGCATATGCTACTCACAAATGACATATATTCACATGTCATGTGAGCATTTCTATCAACAATCATTCAAACCGAGAAAATGCTACGGATTATACTGGCAACTAATGTAATGGTGGGTGGCAAAAGTTGACAACACTCACCGCTGTTGACATATATCTTAGAAATACACCTTTCTCGAGGTCAGATATGTTGCATTGTTACCAAAGCACATAATATGTCCATCATTACTCCATTAGTCCCTTTCCGCCATCGCTATATCGTGTTGTTAATGCCCTGGACGTCACAATAAGCGCAACCGCTAATGACCAGTAACATGAGTAAGGTAGTACTTAGGCGTACGTCTTATTTACATAACCAACCACAAATACAAACTACACCGAGCCCCTGGGCACAGAAACAAGCTCGCCTGCGATACGTCCACGCCTGTTGACTTCCTCTGGTGGGTAACCATCGAAGCTGGGCAGAATCTGTTCCCGATCTGCTTGTTCGTTTTTGAAAAGTACTCCCGTCGATCTATCACGCCACGAGATGTCGGTAGAAGTTAGCGAGGTCAGAGCAATACTGCGCTAGATAGGCTCGACTGGCCCAGCCAGACGCATTCCGTGCGTTTGATTGCACGCCACTGCTTGCTTTCGGTTGAGTAAACGGACGCTAGTGTTTGCTAGACCAACACGACAGGCGATGAAATACAGTTCATAGTTGACTTACAGGCTATCTCAGCACGTTTGTATGTAGACCGACACCTCCTTCGACGCAATACTGAAAGATAACAAGAACACGGTGTGTGTGTGAATGTGCGTGCGTGCGTGCGTGCGTGCGTGCGCGTGTGTGTGCCTGTGTGTCCGTGCATGCTTAACTGCATAGAAGAGTACGTGTGTATATAGGTTTGCGTGGGTGCTTTCGTGCGAATGGATGGGTATGTACCGACATGAATTTGCATAATAATAACCCCATCGGTACACTGTCTATACTAGCAGTACTGTGTATAATATATGTACCTACTTCAGGGGTCGATTTGTGACCGGGGTTCCCTAGGTTGTGTTTTTAACATGTTTCCCTAAAACAAAGGTCAACATTATACAGAAGTTCCCAATACAAACCTGTCATTTTGAGAAGCGTTACCTAGAACAAAGCTATGTTCTTATCGCAGTATTCACGGTTACCTGCGGCGAATATTTCGGTATATATCGGCAACTACTAGGGAGTGTTTTCGCGGAAAATACAATTTAAATTGTGTCTTTACTAAAAGTGTTCCCCGATCAGGGATAATTATTGGGTGCCCATATCAGGGGTTGGGGTATGTGATTTTTGGAAGTACCCGCTGGGGATATTGCAACAACATCTAGCGCTAAAACAAACAACTCACATGGTTTGTTCTTTCGCGTAGCAGGCAATCCTGGGGTCATGTTTTACAAAAGATGAGTCGTGCGTGATTCTACAAACATAACGAGGGTCTTACATCTACGTTATGAATCCACGTATTGCTGCTGTAACATTCATCGTCTAGATTGATGCAAATCGCATAAGTTCCTACAATATCATACACGATCCAACACAACGTCCGAGTATGAACCTTGGGTATATCTATGCGAAGGACAACTACTGATCCACTGGCAACGCCCTGGCCAACTTCCTCTGCGCATTCCTTCCGACCACTTGATATATCGCCACAGCAGCCGGCGAGAAGATGTCATCGCGACTGCGCCAATGAGAGGCGACCCGGCGGGTGGGCCAAGGACAGAGTACTCGACGATGTCCGCAGCTTCGCTAGTGTGGGATTAATACAGCACTCTGCCTTTTCTACGCACTAGAGTTAGTTGTATTAGAATCTAACTTAGAAACGCCCCTGATTGTGTTTTGTCCACAGTAATGTATTTCAATTAGGCTGAAAATATGTAGGCATTCACAGCCACATTACTCAAATTTGAAAGCATGCCTGGTTAAATAATATATGGGCGGCCAATGCATGATAATATCCTACATTACAAAGGTAGAACTAAGTATCATGATATTCATTTAGTGGCTGCAGGAGAAACGGAAATAGCCACATGTTATGCCTAAAGCCACTTAATCTACGCTGTTTCGTGACGAACCTAATTTTATTTCACAATTATAACGTTGCAATTGCAACTGTAGCTGCCACTTGTGGCTACGATATAACGATCTCGGCATTGACTGAATGACGTTCTTCGGATTAGCACCACGCTATGGCGCGATGTTCAATGGATAATTGATAAAAACAAACCTGAATGGCACATCCTTTTTTACTGTATCTCAATTCTCAAATGAGATACTCAACCAAATTAGCCACCCACCACACTATCAACAAAAAGGAAAAGAGACATTTGTATTAAGCATCTCAGTTTATTATTGAACTGACATGGAACTGCGTAAGACTGCACCTAGACAGTTCGATTCGACTCATCCATATGAATACGTTCATGTTGGCTGAAAAAAGACTTATTCATGACCATTTATATAAATACTGTAATCTGTAACTATAATCCTAAACAAACCCTTACCCCTGGCTTTAATCTTACCAATAAACCAATAAATCACACAAGTTTGTGTGTTGCACGAGTGTTCTCTGCTCCGTCTCTTGGTATGAACTCAATTATTTCGAAACGGATCGTTCGTTGACTTCATAACAAAAACTATGCGTGGGACCCTTCAAGCTTCCCCTTGACCAACAATATTGCTAAATGATAATTACATAAATATAAATAACACCTGCATGTTCGTGCTAAAAATAAAACCGTCTGGTGTTTGATTGAGAATATTAATAAAATATCCGAAAGCTCCATCAATTCGGCATCCATTTTGCGATGGTTGACAGATCGTATTGCCAGACGACAGGTCATATGATGGATAGATCATATACCGCCACACAAATGAAACGAACACTGCGACTTTATGATATGTTCGGGTTAATCGAGTCAGTCGAGTGAGAAGACCGTGTCGTATCGACACTGTGTGTGGAAGTATTTTGTCTTAAGAGTTTCCCGTCCGGAGGCCCCGAGCAAATGACGACGGGTCGGCGACCCGGACAGGACGTGTGTGGTGCATTTTCAAGCCTCCCCTAATCAGACACCTTGCTAGGTGGCTTCGTCTTGTGCCAAGTTGTTGCAAATATATATATATATATATATATATATATATATATATATATATATATGTTTGCCCAAATACTCGTCCTACTGCTGGCCAACAATACAATTCCTACACTGTTCGAGTGCGGTTATCAAATCCACGTTGTCACCGTCATATCTTGTGCTTCATATCGCCATCTGGAATCCAGCTTTGTTGTTCTCTGTTATATACAATGGTTGTCACTCCGCCTTAAATGTCGTCCATTGTTGATCCTCTTAATTTATGCAGTGTTCTTGTGGTTTTATTAATAATGGTGTTCACTGATTATAAGATATTTTAGATTTGTATTTTGACAAGCAGTGAAATCGTAACAAGCATCAGTCACTTTTTATCAGCAGTATAATAGGCCGGGAGCCAGGTCCAGGTCTCAGGATGTTTTCTGCTAAGTTTTTTTCACTATAATTTCCTGATAACCTATACCGTGGGCCATCGCAAGTTTGTAATGACCACTCTCAACTCGGGGCCTTTTGCCCTCAGGGGGCCAAAACCCCCTTTTCGGGCCTAAAATTAGGTATATTCAAACAGTGTGTCACTGTGACGTCCAGCAAAATGATCGAGAGCCCTGCGCCAGATAGAGACTTGGAAATTGACTCTCTTGATTTGCTGGGCGAGAATCCGTCTGCATGGCGGGAATGTGGAGAGATCATTGGAGAGACCAGGCCGAAGATCGACGTTTGAACCACATATGTTCTTGACTTTGACCTTTGAGCGTCCACGTGAAACCCACTGCAGCAAATATGTGTACAAACTTTGAGTTCTGGCTCAGTAATTTCATTGGTCTTACTTTGTCTTTGACTCTGACATCTTCCTTATACTTCTCTATTCTGCCAAATCGTTCACGGTCGATATTCTTATGGATACAGGAGAGAAGTTGATCAACATCAGGCAGTTGGTTGATAACTATTCCCAAGAACACATCGCAGCTATGTTGGCCTTTTTGTACACATATTTGTTGCAGCTGGTTTCATGTGGACGCTTGATGATGATCACATTGTCAATGGCATCGAGGAATTTACGTGTCGCTTGTATGGGGTTGGACCGCGAGTGAAGCAAGTTGATGTGGCCAGAGAGATCAAAGTCAAGAACATATGTGGTTCAAACGTCGACCTTCGGCCTGGTCTCTCCAATTATCTCTCCATATTTCCGCCAACAGACGGATTCTCGCCCAGCACATCAAGACAGTCAATTTCCAAGTCTCTATCTGGCGCAGGGCTCTCGATCATTTTCCAGATATACCGTCCCCTCTTGACCATGGTTATCATGCTACAGAAGTGAGAAAACTGAAACCACTTTGGTTCGAGGGGGACGTCATTCCGATGGTTCTAGTTGATATCGTAGAAGAGAATTGAAATGACGAAGAAATCACAGATGAAATCCACACTGTTGATGATTATGACGAGGACGAGAACTATGAGTACGATGACAATTAATCATCATCACGTCTTCTACATCTGGATTTGAAGTGACATGGATGTACTCTGTTACTGAGTATCTGCATCTAAACTCAGATTGCTCTCTTAGTTGGTTTTTGTCGAATGTCTTTTCAAGCCTTTCAGTTGCATTTTCTAGACTACTTTATAGGTGTTTGATAATAATATATGTTATATATGTAGTTCTTTGTATATTTGGTATTTCATTTCATGAAGATTAGCACCATCTTTGCGTTCTTCTATTGTGTAGTATTCGTCTTTCCGATACACACTTGGTGTCTTAGAGAAGGTAATGTGTCCTGTTTTTAGCGTATCGATGTCTACATAGTCATTGCTGATGCTGCCCATTCTTCACATACCTGTTACATCTTTCGGCGTGGTGAGAATTATGATACTTATTTCGGTGTAGAATTCCTCTGTAGTTTTATGATCTGATGTTAGTGATGGATTTCACCACCATGGTTGCATACAATTGTAATTAGTCTGCCTGCGTTCTTCTGCTTTTACGCAAACCTGTAGCATAGTGTACACTAAAATAATACTTGGAAAAAAATTATTCGAAAGCTCTCTTTTCCATACCATTTGGCTTTATCAGATAAACGAATATTACAATCCGCGCATTATTAACTACGTATATACTCAATCACACTTGATTATATGACGAAACAAAGTCTAGAATCGACATCTAGATGTGCTGAGCTTCAAAACGAGGTACTACATGCCACATGGTCAAGCATAGGTTGATTTCTGCGCCCACGCAGTTACTGCGTGGGGTTAAAATCAGTTGACCTTGAACCTTTATCGTTGACCTTGACCATATATAGAATTCAAATATGCACAGTACACTTGAACAACACTGATAAACTTTAAATCAACTTAAAGATCAAGGTTATTGTCCAAAAATTAAAGATTGTAGCACATTAGAAGACCCGACATCCGATCACTGAAACATAAGTGATTTAGGGGGGTACGTTAGACTTTTCACCCACAGCGGGCACAATTTTCATGATAGAGAGGTCATCTTGGTACCAAATAGAAGCTTATGCCCTTGGGAAGTTTACTATTTGGATAAGAGTCCAAGTCGTTCATTTCAAAAGGCTTGTAAATATTAATTTCTGACATGAACGTGTCAGGCGGAGGACGATTTTTCATCATTTTTGTGGCGCAAAGGCTCAAATTATGGAACTTGTTTGTGGAAAGGCGTTAAATCATACATAATAGCCTTCCCTACTATGTAAAGATGCTTTCTGCCAAATATGGTGTTTCTATGTCTATTTTTGACGTCACAGTGACAAAATATTTGAATATACCTAATTTTAGGCCCGAAAAGAGGGTTTTTGGCCGCCTGAGGGCAAAAGGCCCCGAGTTGAGAGTGGTCATTACAAACTTGCGATGGCCCACGGTATAGGTCATCAGGAAATCATAGTGAAAAAAACTTAGCAGAAAACATCCTGAGACCTGGACCTGGCTCCCGGCCTATAACTACTCGGTAATGCACATATTTGTTTTGAAAATTCAGAATATAAAAATGCTGAAATAATTATTATGAGCAAACTGCGTTAAGATTGCAAAAATAATTATCAACGGTCGAAACATAGCCAAATATGTAAAATTACCAGTTCTCTATGCGCACGAATATGATTGCATGGAATTAATTGTAAACTGATTATTACTTCGAACCATGTTTAAACCTAAGATTTTCATTGCGTTCTCGTTGTCTTCCCGTTGTCTTCTCATTGTCTTCTCAATATTAGAAACATTGTCAGAAAATATCCTTCGTTACATTTCGGAAGCCAAAAACAGAACTGGCAACTCGTAAGCAAACCATATTCAAAAGATAAACACATCTGCATAACAGACTGGCGACTTAGTAATCAAGACGGTAAACGAACTCATTTAGCGAACTGTCTGCAATTAATGAGCACCGGTGGGAACTGGACAGACATCGTCGTTTTAATGGGCAACCTCCTGTTACAATATCGAATCGAGCACATGTCCACGGGCGGTCGAACCTCGCAATCCGTGTGTTGTTACCTCGAGGTGTGTGTTGCAAGGCTGCCAGAAACAATATTGGCCTTGATGCGCAGCATGTATGCGTCATTTGATATTTAGGCTTACGGACGGCAGAAAGGAGGCGAAAGGTGATTTATCGAGTAAACAGGTATGTTTTTATACGTGGGGGTATACTGGCCTAGCGACTTCTCAAAATGAGTTATACTCAATATGAGTTATATTTAATGCGAGTTATACTTATAACCCTGGCAGATCTGCTCGATATTACCATCTGGAGCGGCATCCTTGGAAGAGTTCAAACACTCTGCAATTATTGCGCTAAGATTACATGAGCGATTCACTTCATTCAATATTTTGAGTATATATATATATATATATATATATATATACATATATATATATATATATATATATATATATATATATATATATATATTTAATATGCAATAATATACAATATATAGCAAAATATATATGTGTTATATACATGTGTATATAATATATATATATATATATATATATATATATATATATATATATATATATATATATATATATATATATACGCACACACACTAATAACGCTGAATGAACTGAACAAACGATGACTGAGGGAAAGTGGCCCATTGACTGAAAGGCCAACGCCGTATTCACCACTACTCCACCGCGCCTGAAGAAAATCACGTGGTATGTTGTAACTGTCATCACTGTCGAGATTATGGCTAACAACGTGTATTAAACATCTACCAGACTGTGCTTTTATCTCGCATGCCGACACTTACGTCAAACAATCAGTGACGTCGACGTACTAGTGACGTCACCATCACTGGTGACACGCCGCGTTCATTAAAGTGGCGTTGGCAGAGAGCGACAATTTCCGGTCTGGACACTCAATGAAGACACGAACAGCGTCTTATGTGATGCACTCTCACGCTCGCACGGAAATTAGGATAATTACTAATTACCTCCTACGTAATCAACAGAGAAAACATACATGTACGTACACACACGTAATCAGCTCATATTATCCCGGTTTGTCGTAAAATTGACGCTCGCGGTGGTGACGGTACGAACTATTTCGTTTAGCTTCCACCAGCCATGCGATTAGCTAATTATTCTCTCGGAAAATGTACTGCATTTGCGTCAATTTAGGACACGGAACCAATGTTGACACGATAATGTAGCAGTATATCTGTTAATTAGGTGTAATTATATGCGCCAATTACCTATAATGTGCCGCATGATTGTACGCTCCGTACTTAGCTGTCCTCCTAAGAGACATAGGCCAGCAACGAGAGTCGTGTGTCACACGGACGACACAAACAAACAACAGCTGGCAGATGTGATATTCGTCCGGTGCAATACGACTGTGCATGACATGGCGATAATTGGGAAAGACCAATCTACTCTCGCGTATCTAATTTGTATCGATGATGCGCGATAGCGCAGTTTTAGAGCAATACATTCCGCCTCCTCATCTGCCTCTCCCTCTCCCTCTCCCTCTCCCTCTCCCTCTCCCTCTCCCTCTCCCTCTCCCTCTCCCTCTCCCTCTCCCTCCCCCTCCCCCTCCCCCTCCCCCTCCCCCTCCCCCTCCCCCTCCCCCTCCCTCTCCCTCTCCCTCTCCCTCTCCCTCTCCCTCTCCCTCTCCCTCTCCCTCTCCCTCTCCCTCTCCCTCTCCCTCTCCCTCTCCCTCTCCCTCTCCCTCTCCCTCCCTCTCTCTCTCTCTCTCTCTCTCTCGCACGCTCTGAGTTATTCTAGTCCATAGAGATGTAAAACTCTGAGTATCCAGCTATAGACAGTGTTGAATATGTGTGTACAAATAGTCTCCGCGCATTAATTCCAGCGTGGCTGAATGATTATCAGAGACGTCATTATGATGACTGAATATGTCTGTCAGGGAGTAAAGTGTAAAGTGCCTTGATCAGTCCTGGAGTCTGTAAACTGCGCTATATGAGAACTTCCCTCTCATGTTGTTTCGGCAAATGTATAAATAACACATCTGAACACGATACACATCCCTTAAAAACACAACGTTTACTTGATGCAGAACTGAGAGAAACAACCCATAACCTGGAACTGAATGACGACTACGCCACGTGTTGTTTACGCGTCAGTAATGACTGTCAGTGCCTACGACCAGGGACCAAGGACCTAATGGTCCTGACCACTTAACATGGTCCTAATGACGACCGTACAGAAACTGTCGACATTTATCCCCAACTACGGGGTTCACTGGGGCACACGGCTTGGCCTATACTGCGGCGTCAGCTGGCAGCCCCGTTCCTAATAACACATACCAAAGGACAACTAAAATAGACAGGAGTAGGTGGGCGTGTTGACTGGCGCATGAGTCTAGATGTGCGTAATTATACCTCATCCAACGGCAACAACACGTCTTCGTGGTGTTTAACACGTGTCAGTGTGGGTATACCTCAGTGTGATACGGTTGCTTTTTACTCGACAAAAAGCACCGTTTCAAATTACCACATACCAGTGAACTTTCGATATTTCGGTACGATCCCAATATGTATTTCTCACCAGGAGGGGCCCCTTGCCATCCAGGTAACTCTGTGCAGATTTTTGCTGGCGCCGCGAAGTAACGAATCTTTCCGGGATGTTTTGGGCATTGCGTCATTTTATAAACACAAATATTTACCGCAGAAAGGAGATGACGCACGCGCGAATGGATAGCGATGTTGCTACTGAGCCGTAGTGAGGCGTTGACGTTGTTATCTTTACTGGCGTTGAGTCATTGTGGTCGATAAAATGGAAACGAAAACAGTAATGTGTTCTCACGGTCGCAAAGATGTTTGCGTTTCAATCATCAGAGCGTTCCACTAGTTTGCCTAATACTAAATCAGTTTGTCGAGATAAACAGTACAAAGAATAGCGCATTAGTTTGTGAAAACAAAACCTGTGAATGTTAGAACGTTACCAGCTGGTGTATTCTCTATCATAAACTTAACACAGCTCACCGGGCAAGTACAAGGCACCGTTTAGTGTGATGATGTCCGAGTGCAGTCATCTAAACGGAAGGGTCAACAAGTCAGTCCAGTGCACGGCTAACAAGCGAGTACTTTGCGGGCGTTCAGGTGGAATAACGGCATCATAACGGCACTGTCAGCAACCCCCCACTTAGCTGTGATACCACAGGGCCGGACGCGTATACTACGTACCTAAATTAGCTTCCTCGGTGAACTTTCCTGCGGCACGAGCAGCTTCAGTACACCACGCAGTGACCGGGCGATCTCCAGCGGTCTATGGCGAAGTCATCCGCGTGTCCCCGAGCCCTGCAACCGTCACACAGGGCAACCGTTTGTTTCTCGAACACTCACTCGCAAGTTTCTTCCCCAATATGCAAACAACGAACGGCACCGCGATATCCGTGAAACGACGCCGCTGCACCAATGCCGAGAACACAGTTTGTGATAAGTCGCCGGGCAGCTGCGGGTTCACGTGACCGCCAGATGTGCGCCTATTGGCCGACGCCAGCCGGGTTTGACGTAATGTTTTATTTCGGGCGCGCGCGCGGTCGTTTTCGGAGCGACGTTGCCCTTCTTGTAGGTAACTCGGGTTAACGCCAACGTCCCGTTATCTGGCGCGGCCGACTCGCGTGTGTTGGGGCGAGGCGGCCGAGGCAGCTGCGCCCGAGGCGCTGCTCGGTGGGCCCGGCTGAGGAGGCAGAGGAAATCTGAACACTTTCTAATCTCTAACCCGACCCCCACCGACTCGGTCGCTCGCTCGCAAAGTGTGCGTGTGCGTGTGCGTGTGCGTGTGCGTGTGCGTGTGCGTGTGCGTGTGCGTGTGCGTGTGCGTGTGCGTGTGCGTGTGCGTGTGCGTGTGCGTGTGCGTGTGCGTGTGCGTGTGCGTGTGCGTGTGCGTGTGCGTGTGCGTGTGCGTGTGCGTGTGCGTGTGCGTGTGCGTGTGCGTGTGCGTGTGCGTGTGCGTGTGCGTGTGCGTGTGCGTGTGCGTGTGCGTGTGCGTGTGCGTGTGCGTGTGCGTGTGCGTGTGCGTGTGCGTGTGCGTGTGCGTGTGCGTGTGCGTGCGCGCGTGCGTGCGTGCGTGCGTGTGTGTGTGTGCGTGCGTGTGTGCGTGTGTGCGTGTGTGCGTGTGTGCGTGTGTGCGTGTGAGTATGTGACTGCGTGTGAGTGTGTGCGTGTGCGTGTGCGTGTGCGTATGTGACTGCGTGTGAGTGTGTGTGCGTGAGTGTGTGTGCGCGTGTGCGTGTGTGCGTGTGTGCGTGTGTGCGTGTGTATATGTCTAACCCGACCCCCAACTCGGTCGCTCGCTCGCTCGCTAACTATATAATATATATGTGTGTGTGTGTGTGTGTGTGTGTGTGTGTGTGTGTGTGTGTGTGTGTGTGTGTGTGTGTGTGTGTGTGTGTGTGTGTGTGTGTGTCTGAGTGTATGGTGTGTGTGTGTGTGTGTTTGTGTGTGTGTGTGTGTGCGTGCGTGCTTGCGTGCGTGCATGTGTGCTTGCGTGCGTGCGTGCGTGCATGCGTGCGTGCGTGCGTGCGTGCGTGCGTGCGTGCGTGCGTGCGTGCGTGCGTGCGTGCGTGCGTGCGTGCGTGCGTGCGTGCGTGCGTGCGTGCGTGCGTGCCTGTCTGCCGGCCTGTCCGCCTGCCAGCTGTATCAATACGCAGAAAAATACCGAGTGACATCTGTCATCATTTGATAGCTTTGATGCTACGCTGCCAAAACACAATTTCTACTCACTCAACACTATACATGTCCTCACAGATATTCACACAACCAGCATAATGCTCTTTCCGTAGGGTACTCTCTCGTCGGATGGCGAACAAACCCCTTATCGTGGTCTTGCGTCAGAAAACTAGCATAAACAAACCGTTAGGTTTAGACGTAGTAATTACGCAGTGTACTAGTTTCCAACTGAATCCACTGTTGTAAGTCAGACATGTAATTATGTATGTATTAATAAAAATAATTAAGGTTCGATTAAAATAAAAATTGTCTCCATCCTTAAGACGCATTGTCCTATAATTGTGTTAATTATTTACTTTTTATTATCTTATGCTACTTTGCTAGACCGTTGCATCCTGTAACGTAATGCATTTGTATAAAGTTCGAAGTCTATTAGTGTAGTTAGATTTATGAAATTTCGATGTCAAACATATATTTCATGTCACTTTGATATCAATGCTTCATAACATACGAATGAAAGGCCAACAAAGTGTTCACATTCTGAGATGTTTGCGCGCTAGTAAAATGGTTTATGAACAAGGAAATGGGCAAATTACTTGCTACGATACTTTCTGTGTGCGCCGTTTTACAGCTAGTTGTAGTTTAGTATCGATGATGGAAAAACCAGCTTATGGATATAATGATTTATAATCTGGCCTATTTGCTCGACAAGTAGACGCGGTGGGAGCCTCTTTATGTGGGATATCTCGAGAAAAACTACAATTGCACGACTTAACGGAAAGAGTTGCCCAGCTGCATACTGCTACTTATTAAAACTCTGTGTGTACTAACTCAAGTACGCTTTTTCTCTGTTATGTCATTAACCGGGTAGTAAAATAATGACCCAGATTCTTTGAACGAAGCGGCGCAAAGGTTCGCGACAAAGAAATGAACAATTAGTATTTGTTACGTTTTATTTCATAGTTAGCAACCTTAGTCGACTGGTTAGTCAATGGCTAGTCGCCAGTCAATCACTCGTCCATCATTGGTTAGTCACTTGTCAGTCGCACGTGATACACATAATATATGATATTATCAGTCACTGTCAGTCAGTTGCGGGTCAGTTATTGGTTAGTTACTCACAGGTTAGTCACTGGTCAGACTCTGGTCAGTGACTGGTCAGACACTGGTCAGCGACTGGTCCGGATCTGGGCAGCCATCTTCGGCCACCGTCTCACCGAATCCATTAATTTGATGGGATCAGTGAGGTGTAATTAGACCGTTTATTCTCGCATCGTCTGGGTAATCCTGATTATGTATAAAATTGTCTATACGTTTTTCGTCAAAATGAATTTATACGTCTACAGTAATAATAATAATAAATAGCGTTTTACACCACATATCCGTGGAAGTGTCAGGAGTAGCATTCTACAAGTTTCCAGGAGTACACCTGGAGTTAAACTCAGAATCTAAGATTATCGGGTACGTCGATTCTAATCCCAATCGTTTCACGTCCCCGGTCCTTGTTGAAAAAGAAACCACTGATCGACCGGAAGTGAAGTCGAGATCGCGGGGCGCATGTTTGACCTCCGGGTCAACCTACTCGGAAGACGGCGTAAGAAGTTCGACAGCACGGGTAAGAACAAACATCATAGAATGTACGCGATATATTCAAGACACTCAGTAGCCACATTCAAAACTGATCGTTGTTATCATAACATCTTGATTGTTTGTAACAAACAGGGATGTTGTAAAATGTCAACGATATTATATTCGGACATGTTGACCGCCTAAATATATATATATATATATATATATATATATATATATATATATATATATATATATAGAGGATAGATAGATAGAAAGACAGACACAGACAGATAGACAACAGGCAGACAGACAGACAGACAGACAGACAGACAGACAGACAGACAGACAGACAGACAGACAGACAGACAGACAGACAGACAGACATGCATGCAGGCATGCAGGCAGGCAGGCAGGCAGGCAGGCAGGCAGGCAGGCAGGCAGGCAGGCAGGCAGGCAGGCAGGCAGGCAGGCAGGCAGGCAGGCAGGCAGGCAGGCAGGCAGGCAGGCAGGCAGACAGACATATAGATAGATAGATAGATAGATAGATAGATAGATAGATAGATAGATAGATAGATAGACAGACAGACAGACAGACAGACAGACAGACAGACAGACAGACACACAGACAGACAGACAGATAGGTAGATAGATAGTCTGAATTGCGTTCAAATGCAATAATAACGATTATTGTCGAATGTTTTAAAACTATGTTAACATTTCATTGTTTTGAACTTAAGCATAACTCATGTCGGTGGTGTTCTGACTAGGCAGACAGACAGACAGACAGACAGACAGACAGACAGACAGACAGACAGATAGGTAGATAGATAGTCAGAATTGCGTTCAAATGCAATAATAACGATTATTGTCGAATGTTTTAAAACTATGTTAACATTTCATTGTTTTGAACTTAAGCATAACTCATGTCGGTGGTGTTCTGACTAGGCAGACAGACAGACAGACAGACAGACAGACAGACAGACAGACAGACAGACAGACAGACAGACAGATAGGTAGATAGATAGTCAGAATTGCGTTCAAATGCAATAATAACGATTATTGTCGAATGTTTTAAAACTATGTTAACATTTCATTGTTTTGAACTTAAGCATAACTCATGTCGGTGGTGTTCTGACTAGGCAGACAGACAGACAGACAGACAGACAGACAGACAGACAGACAGACAGACAGACAGACAGACAGATAGGTAGATAGATAGTCAGAATTGCGTTCAAATGCAATAATAACGATTATTGTCGAATGTTTTAAAACTATGTTAACATTTCATTGTTTTGAACTTAAGCATAACTCATGTCGGTGGTGTTCTGACTAGGCAGACAGACAGACAGACAGACAGACAGACAGACAGACAGACAGACAGACAGACAGATAGGTAGATAGATAGTCAGAATTGCGTTCAAATGCAATAATAACGATTATTGTCGAATATTTTAAAACTATGTTAACATTTCATTGTTTTGAACTTAAGCATAACTCATGTCGGTGGTGTTCTGACTAGGCAGACAGACAGACAGACAGACAGACAGACAGACAGACAGACAGACAGATAGGTAGATAGATAGTCAGAATTGCGTTCAAATGCAATAATAACGATTATTGTCGAATGTTTTAAAACTATGTTAACATTTCATTGTTTTGAACTTAAGCATAACTCATGTCGGTGGTGTTCTGACTAGGCAGACAGACAGACAGACAGACAGACAGACAGACAGACAGACAGACAGACAGACAGACAGATAGGTAGATAGATAGTCAGAATTGCGTTCAAATGCAATAATAACGATTATTGTCGAATGTTTTAAAACTATGTTAACATTTCATTGTTTTGAACTTAAGCATAACTCATGTCGGTGGTGTTCTGACTAGGCAGACAGACAGACAGACAGACAGACAGACAGACAGACAGACAGATAGGTAGATAGATAGTCAGAATTGCGTTCAAATGCAATAATAACGATTATTGTCGAATGTTTTAAAACTATGTTAACATTTCATTGTTTTGAACTTAAGCATAACTCATGTCGGTGGTGTTCTGACTAGGCAGACAGACAGACAGACAGACAGACAGACAGACAGACAGACAGACAGACAGACAGACAGATAGGTAGATAGATAGTCAGAATTGCGTTCAAATGCAATAATAACGATTATTGTCGAATGTTTTAAAACTATGTTAACATTTCATTGTTTTGAACTTAAGCATAACTCATGTCGGTGGTGTTCTGACTAGGCAGACAGACAGACAGACAGACAGACAGACAGACAGACAGACAGACAGACAGATAGGTAGATAGATAGTCAGAATTGCGTTCAAATGCAATAATAACGATTATTGTCGAATGTTTTAAAACTATGTTAACATTTCATTGTTTTGAACTTAAGCATAACTCATGTCGGTGGTGTTCTGACTAGGCAGACAGACAGACAGACAGACAGACAGACAGACAGACAGACAGACAGACAGACAGACAGACAGACAGACAGACAGACAGACAGACAGACAGACAGATAGGTAGATAGATAGTCAGAATTGCGTTCAAATGCAATAATAACGATTATTGTCGAATGTTTTAAAACTATGTTAACATTTCATTGTTTTGAACTTAAGCATAACTCATGTCGGTGGTGTTCTGACTAGGCAGACAGACAGACAGACAGACAGACAGACAGACAGACAGACAGACAGACAGACAGATAGGTAGATAGATAGTCAGAATTGCGTTCAAATGCAATAATAACGATTATTGTCGAATGTTTTAAAACTATGTTAACATTTCATTGTTTTGAACTTAAGCATAACTCATGTCGGTGGTGTTCTGACTAGGCAGACAGACAGACAGACAGACAGACAGACAGACAGACAGACAGATAGGTAGATAGATAGTCAGAATTGCGTTCAAATGCAATAATAACGATTATTGTCGAATGTTTTAAAACTATGTTAACATTTCATTGTTTTGAACTTAAGCATAACTCATGTCGGTGGTGTTTTGACTAGGCAGACAGACAGACAGACAGACAGACAGACAGACAGACAGATAGGTAGATAGATAGTCAGAATTGCGTTCAAATGCAATAATAACGATTATTGTCGAATGTTTTAAAACTATGTTAACATTTCATTGTTTTGAACTTAAGCATAACTCATGTCGGTGGTGTTCTGACTAGGGCAGTAGTCTGAATGTCGGTGGTGTTCTGACTAGGGCAGTAGTCTGAATGTCGGTGGTGTTCTGACTAGGGCAGTAGTCTGAATGTCGGTGGTGTTCTGACTAGGGCAGTAGTCTGAATGTCGGTGGTGTTCTGACTAGGGCAGTAGCCTGAATGTCGGTGGTGTTCTGACTAGGGCAGTAGTCTGAATGTCGGTGGTGTTCTGACTAGGGCAGTAGTCTGAATGTCGGTGGTGTTCTGACTAGGGCAGTAGTCTGAATGTCGGTGGTGTTCTGACTAGGGCAGTAGTCTGAATGTCGGTGGTGTTCTGACTAGGGCAGTAGTCTGAATGTCGGTGGTGTTCTGACTAGGGTAGTAGTCTGAATGTCGGTGGTGTTCTGACTAGGGCAGTAGTCTGAATGTCGGTGGTGTTCTGACTAGGGTAGTAGTCTGAATGTCGGTGGTGTTCTGACTAGGGCAGTAGTCTGAATGTCGGTGGTGTTCTGACTAGGGTAGTAGTCTGAATGTCGGTGGTGTTCTGACTAGGGCAGTAGTCTGAATGTCGGTGGTGTTCTGACTAGGGTAGTAGTCTGAATGTCGGTGGTGTTCTGACTAGGGCAGTAGTCTGAATGTCGGTGGTGTTCTGACTAGGGCAGTAGTCTGAATGTCGGTGGTGTTCTGACTAGGGCAGTAGTCTGAATGTCGGTGGTGTTCTGACTAGGGCAGTAGTCTGAATGTCGGTGGTGTTCTGACTAGGGCAGTAGTCTGAATGTCGGTGGTGTTCTGACTAGGGCAGTAGTCTGAATGTCGGTGGTGTTCTGACTAGGGCAGTAGTCTGAATGTCGGTGGTGTTCTGACTAGGGCAGTAGTCTGACTGTCGGTGGTGTTCTGACTAGGGCAGTAGTCTGAATGTCGGTGGTGTTCTGACTAGGGCAGTAGTCTGAATGTCGGTGGTGTTCTGACTAGGGCAGTAGTCTGAATGTCGGTGGTGTTCTGACTAGGGCAGTAGTCTGAATGTCGGTGGTGTTCTGACTAGGGCAGTAGTCTGAATGTCGGTGGTGTTCTGACTAGGGCAGTAGTCTGAATGTCGGTGGTGTTCTGACTAGGGCAGTAGTCTGACTGTCGGTGGTGTTCTGACTAGGGCAGTAGTCTGACTGTCGGTGGTGTTCTGACTAGGGCAGTAGTCTGAATGTCCTACACCCGGAGGACGTTCTCCACGTACAGACGTTGACTGATATTTGACTACGCTCGTTCCAAATAACGGTAAATGAACCGACGAAATCCTAGCGGGTTGGCATAAACAAGTTACATGTATCAATACAAGTGGAGACTTGGCACCGAACTGAAGACGCTTACGGTAGCAGTAAATTGCAGTGTTCACTGCGGTCGTTTTGCAATATAATTCGGTAGCATAACGCCAAATATTTATGAAAATCGTGATACAACTTCTAATGCACCCAAATGTGCATACATGTTGCTTCGGTTGTTAGAACATTTTCTATAGAATGGAGGCAGGGTGGGTGAGCCACGCCAACATAAAACGATAACCAAGTATGTTTTGTGAATAGCTACAACGAGGAGCCATTTGTGTGTTTTGACATTGAATTGTTTACGAGAAAAGGTTAACATTAACAGTTCCGGTCATTATAATCATATTACTCAAAGGTATCCATCCTTCGAATAACGCTACAGCTGACATAACTATAACGTTGTAGTTAACATAACAGTCAACATACTAGGTAATACAGAAGTGAAAAGAGAGAGAGAGAGAGATATATATATATATATATATATATATATATATATATATATATATATATTATATATATATATATTATATATATATATATATATATTATATATATATATATATATATTATATATATATATATATATATATATATATATATATATATATATATTATAAAACATACAGTGCATTCAAAACATACGACAGGTAAGGTTAGACTAATATTTAGTAAATGTTGTCTCTTTTAGACTTTTACGAAGATAGACTAATGTTTCCTGATAGTGTTTTGCGCGATCATAATGTAAAACGTCGCAATGGTGTTAACGAGACGCTGATACGATCAAGACAGCTGAAGCTGTTCCACGGTGAAGTAAAAGATCACCTCGTTAATCGAACAACTTCTCGACTTTTCTAGAAATATTTCATCAACGCGGCAAATAATGCGCGAACACTATTCACATGCAAATGTTCACCAGTATTTATAACAAGTAGCAATTCACACAGCCGAGTCAACCGGAGCAATGTAGACATGCCCAGTGTTCGATATGGCAACGTACGATTCGAACACGGATTCTCTCCGGCGAGACCCCGATTCTCGAGCCACTGCGCTGCAGCGCTCTACTCTGTAAGTGTCCAGTATATGGGCGCAACCGCTGAACATTAGATCTACTAGCTGGTGCGGGCCGAACAGCAGTGAAGGTGAGTTCCTGGAAAACACTGCGGATTTCTATTAACGCTGGCCCAACGACATGAGATACGGATTACGGACTGTAGTCTGTGGAGGTTGTAGCCATCCGTGTCTGATACGACAAGGTTAGGAAGGAAGATATTGTAGGAGTGATAATAAACCTGACAACACCATAGGTGCGAAAGCACTGCTCTCAGTGAACATTACTCGTTATGATTGTAAAGAAAGGAATCTACGTTTCACGAAACAAATCTCGCTACCGTAAATTTTATCAAGCGAGAAACAGGTGTGCTGAAATCAATCCGCTGTTTAAACATTATTGTTAGCCAGTTGGTTATAGATAGATCCAATTAATATAAATTATATTACATTACATTATTTTACATATATTGTATCGTATCGTATCGTATCGTATCGTATCGTATCGTATCGTATCGTATCGTATCGTATCGTATCGTATCGTATCGTATCGTATCGTATCGTATCGTATCGTATCGTATCGTATCGTATCGTATCGTATCGTATCGTATCGTATCGTATCGTATCGTATCGTATCGTATCGTATCGTATCGTATCGTATGAATGGCACGGTATCGCACCGCACCGCACCGCACCGCACCGCACCGCACCGCACCGCACCGCACCGCACCGCACCGCACCGCACCGCACCGCACCGCACCGCACCGCACCGCACCGCACCGCACCGCACCGCACCGCACCGCACCGCACCGCACCGCACCGCACCGCACCGCACCGCACCGCACCGCACCGCACCGCACCGCACCGCACCGCACCGCACCGCACCGCACCGCACCGCACCGCACCGCACCGCACCGCATCGCATCGCATCGCATCGTATCATATAATTATATTTAATTGATTACATGTTTATACGGTTGACTTCGTGCAATACTCTGGCTCAGTTCAAGTGGTATTTTAAATTAACAACAACATGTGGTTTTAAATAACTACTTAGAGACTTAGCAATGACGGAGAGGCTGAAGCAGACCATGACGTCATAAGGCGTTGATTCACGAGGCTTTGCCTAATTCACACCATTACGTCACTTCCCACTAAAGTTGTAATATGTTAGCGTTTTGGGTACATGGTATTTCCACTCGGTGTCAGCAGCCAGTGCGTGTACAGAGAGATGAAAGGTGTCTGTCGAGACGTCTGTGATCGAGTGACCAAGGCTGGATGCTCGCAAACATGAAACGTTGGAATTTTGCGTTTGAGTGAGTTATATTTGCATGACATAACCTTGAAAATGTCCACTTCCTATTGCTGGACCAAGGTCCAGCCGGACATATTTATCGAATCACCGAAGTAGAGATAGTTTTGTCGGTGTGTATACGAATCAAATTTGGTTTTCCTTGTAATTGTGTTTCTTCTTGTAATGCACTTGTGTTAAACCGATACCGTGTTTCCATAGACACGAAGGGGAGGGAGGTACCCGGGGGATATAATGAGAATGAGATAATGTTGAGAGGGGGAGGGAGATAGGGAGAGGGAGAGAGAGAGAGAGAGAGAGAGAGAGAGAGAGAGAGACGGAGACGGTGACGGAGACGGAGACGGAGACGGAGACGGAGACGGAGACGGAGACGGAGACGGAGACGGAGACGGAGACGGAGACGGAGACGGAGACGGAGACGGAGACGGAGACGGAGACGGAGACGGAGACGGAGACGGAGACGGAGACGGTGACGGTGACGGAGACGGACGGACCCTGGATCTTTTACTTGTGGTGTGTTACTTTGTCGTGGTTCGTTCTCTAACGTACGTTGCTGTACGTACATTGACTGGCTCCAGAGCAGCTCCAGGTGAAATTTATCGGAATCAGCCGGTACCTAGGTACACGCGCAGCTGCACATCCATAACTCACGCTGAGCGCTCGAAGTGGAATAATGACCTCTCTACAAGTGTGTTACTGTCTCGCCAACAGTCTGCTGTTGAGTACATCGCTTCGTCACCGCCCTCGAGTACTCGACGTACGGGGCAAATACATCGTACATCTTGTCGAACGCGTCTGCGTTATCGTATCAAAAACGAATTGCTCCGCATCGGATACTTCGTACGAGGTTTATCTGGCGCGTGCACTGAATGTGTCGGTGTTGGATCTCTACGGTTACTCGGAGATTGGGTTTGGAGCACAGAAATAACACCAGATAGGCGGCCACACCGCGGGTTTTCTGCGTATAACTGGTGGTGTTTCTAGTGGTCATAGTTCGGTGATATAAATTGTGCACAGATGCGCGTTAATAAAATACGTTAAGTGCATAATTAGTGTACGCAAAATGCACCAGTACCCGGCATTTCCAGTTACTAAGCATTTCCCTCGCCTGTGTCTAATCGTCCAAGTTATCCACTGCGCGGTGGCACATTGGCTCAACATAGGATTATCAAACTCTGAAACCGGGGTTCAAATCCTGTGCTGTTGTGTCGAACCTTGGACAAGTTCGTCCACTCCGCTGTATGGATCAGTACAACAGTGGAGGGTATTGATATGTGAATAGTTTTCGTGCGTTAATTACAGAACGGCAGAAAACGTCCCAGATAAATAGAGATAGTGTCCGATTGAACACGTCTGGTGGGAGTAAAGAACACAACGCTTTGAATCATCCTAAGGCCTGGATTGTGTGCTGCATAAGAACCTAATTGTACCTTTATTTCACCTCAATCTGTGTTCCAGACTGATGAACTCTGTTTGCACGCTGCACTATAATAAGCGGACTACGTGTGTTTAGATCATGCTTGTTCTGACCAAAAGAGAAGCATCTACGAAAACAGAAACACAAAACTTGCATTTAGCCGATTGAACAAAACACAAAAAACCTCCTATTAACAGTACTATTGTTTATACTTTGATGACGACAAGGAGAAAGGTTTTATGACAAAGAACGCGCAGGATTGTAATGCTTTGGATATGTAATACATTCGTTCAGCGTGATCATACACAGAACAAATCGTTATGGTCGTGATGATCCGTATGAGGATCATCATCATAATGATCATGGTCATCATGACTGTGATCATCACCATCATTATCAACATGATAATCTTTCTCCACCACCCTTATGTAGGTCAAATTTATTGTTACAAGACATTTACATATAAGCAGTCAAACAAACAAACAAACTACAACAATACATGTATTTTGTAATAATTATATTACGCCCTTACACGTTAATGCATGTAAGACCTATTTTCTTTTGGGGTTGTTTTCAGAAGAAAATTTGGTAGTGTGCATACGCATTAGAGTAGGTATATTTTATAGCTATTTATTTAGAGCACCAGCGTGACCACACAGCCGAGCTGCTCAAAACTGCGCTTAACAAACTATCGCTCGGCTGCGTAACTTCGCCGAGAAGACAGTCTGATGCGTCGCCCGCTTTTGACTGTTACCTGTAAGAGGACCTGAGGGGCTAAAAAGTGCTGCCACCTGACGCAGCCTGGGTAATCAAGGATAATCCTGCCATAATTCCTGCTTCATAAATAACTGCATGTTTTTATGTTTATTTTTTATATATAAATATACGTTTAATGTTGCATGTTTTTAATTGTATAATATTAGTTTATAAAGTACATGTGTATCCTTATTTTAGTTTTTATTTCATATTTGGTCTAAAAGCCAGTCAGCGTCTCTACCCTACTAAGGGCTAAAAAGTGCTGTCACCTCACGAAGCCGGTGTAACCGAGGCTAAGCTGCTCATAATTTTGCTTAGCCCGCCTTTCGTTACAATCCCACATCTTTGTCACCTTCATCTTCACCTATCCCGTAGACTCGTGGACCGTTGGGGCGACACAGATGATCTGGCAACCAGCTCCCTCCATGCCACTCGCCTCTCAGCTTTTCTCATGGCGGCGTACAGCGTCATGCCAGTCCATTCTGGGATGTTGTCCTCCCATCTCTTCTTCTGTCTGTCTCTTCTTCTCCCTCCTTGCACTGTGCCCTGCAGGATTGTCTTGGCAAGTCCTGTAGATCTTGTTACGTGCCCGTACCATTTCAGTTTGCGTCTCTTTACTGTGGTCAAAAGGTTCGTGGGGCCCAATGGCTTGCCGAGTTCTGTTTCGCACCTCCTCGTTAGAGATGCGAATGTAACAATGTAACAATGGCAAAACACTATCGCCATCTTGAGGGAGTCGTACTAATCGATTCTTTGTGCCTCAGTGTCTTATAACATGTGTTTCAATCGCAAGATGGCGCCACTGTAACATTTGATCTCCCAGAACAAGTGTTACGATGCCTCTGAGCATATGTAATATTAACTATGGTAAGTAATATTCCGCTAGGGTTAGCCATGTGTTGTCGATCATTGTCTCAAAGTTGTCTATGTTAACACCATGCTCAAAGCAGCAAACGACAAAAACGCTTTAAGAAATTTACAGCATGGTTCTCGTCGTCGAAATGTGATTATTGCAATCGGGATGGATATTCAGTTCTGTTGCAGAAGTTCAAACTTGTCAACATTTTCGGAAGCGTACAAATAACACGCTTTTTCATTAGCCCTTTCCCCTCGCAAAAGAGTACATTAAAATGTTGATTATTGTTACTAATACATACCAACATTACCAAGTAGGCTACAACATTTTAAAGACAATGTAGTTGATTTTATTAACTTGTAATAATCACACGTCTTAGCATATAAATATCTTTTTATGTTTATTATTTAAAGCAAACTATTGGTTAATTAGTAAAGCCCCCAGAACAATAATTTGGATGGGTAATATTGGTAAAGCGCCCCAGAACAATAATTTGGATGGGACACTATGTAAGAAATTTGTAATTATTAATATTACATAATTACACTTTGGCGAATAAAACAACTGAACTCAGTACAACTTATGAAAATGCAGCGCGTTGCACCCAAAACTAAGGTTATTGGCTATCGTGGTCTGACCCCAACGACTCAGCAGCGTGAGTCATCAGTTTGCCCGCCTACGTCATTCATATCGTGTTTTTTATTGTGATGTATGCCACGAACTCTCCATAATTGGAGAGACCCAAACGCTGTTTTACAGCTTCACGCTACACGATGTGTCTGCAAGCGGTGAGTGCAGTCGACGTAAGTTGTTGTATGTGCAGCATTTAGTTCTTAGGATTGATCAAAATTCTTTGCACCTACATTCGTTGCACCTTACATGGGGACCGTTTCACTAAGTTATTCTTTAAGCAAAATCAGTTCTTAAATTAAATGAGTTACACGCACACGCACCCGGGCGCAGCGTTTGAGGACAGCTTGATGAGTGAGTTGGGCGCGGTGGCCATGCGATAGAAGCCAAAAGTGTGCATTTGCAGTATATAATTACTGCATTTGCAGTGCATAATTACGACACTTTCACACATTAACTATTTGGGGCCCTGCGGATTTTCTGATGTAGTGCCGTTTGAATAGCGCCCCTGTTGACCTATCGGTCGAAATTGTCTGCACTACCGGTTTTGGCTGAATCGTTCGATTTGCTTGATAAATTACGATGAAAACCGACTTACTCTGATTAATAGGACTATTGTCATTACATGACATTCACAATTCAATATACCTTAGATGTTTTCATACATTAGAAATTGAGTTTAGTGGAAAATAAATGTTTTATAGGCAAATATATGTTGCTATCTTTGTAATAAACAAAGTACTATTATGCAGAAATGTACACTCACAAGCTTGGTATATATGTATAAACACAAGGCAATTTGGAGCATTTACCACCATTTTGAAGCTCGGTTGAACCATTGGCTACGCAGTGACGTCTTATAACGTAAAATGACGCCTGCCAATTAATGACCATTTATACGCTTACCTCGTTTCTAAACTCTGACAATTTCGTACACCCCACGTTGCCTTTATCTTTTAAAAATCGATTACGGCCGATGCCGCCTTCAATGTGGTATGTAGACTTATGACAGGTGAAATGACAGATTCCGCACGGGGCTGAACGTTGCTTGCCCTTCAGGCGTGTTAGAGGGTTCTACCTTCATGAAGTCATCATGATCAAATATTTAAGCTCAGTCTAAAATAAATTATTCGTCTATTATTATTTATATTTACGACAGGCTTATCGTAACTTCCAAGATGTGATTTGGTATATGTTAAAACTTCAGTTGGAAGACCGATGGCTCGCTAAACTACGCCGTTACAGTTCTCTTAATAATATGATGACTTTACCAAATAATCAAGTGTCTACTACTCGTTGCAGAAGACGAGGTTGTCCCTACTGCTGGCGACTGTCATCGCTAACTGCGGCTACGGTACGTCGTAAATACGATTTTGAAATGCGAATTGATGTTTCCTTGAATGGAAGTTTATTCAACAAAAACATGATACGAATGCTTAGTATGGTGTGCTGGTGCTGCTGCTGCTGCTGTTGTTGTTGCTGCTGCTGCTGCTGCTGCTGCTGCTCCGCATGATAATATGATAACATGATTATTTGCAAACACATATAAATTTTTTTAAAGCGCTATATTGTTATCACGTTACTGAGATAAATGTCGTCTTCAAAATAATGATATCGTGTAAGTTATACAATAACGGGTTGAACCAAAATAGTACATCAGAAGGTATTTATTTTCACAGTTATTAATCCATCAGTCAGGTATACTGAACACTCATTTGATAAAGCTTCACAGCGTAAATATGTTTCAGTGTGCGTCTGCGGGTGCGCGTGCGCGTGCGCATACGCGTGCATTTGTGTGCGTAAACTCGAAACAAGATTTTTTAAATTATTGCCGGTTCGGATGGCGAAATCATGTTACAGGTGCTCTGCCTCGCCCGTGTAAAAGTGACCAGGAGTGCGATTATAGGCACGGCGTCTGCTTCAAGTACGAACAGTGCGACCTGGGCTGGTGTTACTGCAAGCTCGGCTATAACCTTTTACAGACGGAGTCAAGCATTTGCCACAAAAGTAAGCAATGGTGGCCTGTGATGATTGTGACATAACTGTTTTCGCACAACAAGGTAATAGGACAGTCCACGAGTTTTGCAAAACATGACTATGCCAGGGACCATGTGCACTATAGCAGAGACCACTTAACATGCCCAGACTCGAAGCAAATAGTAAGAGTATCTCCACATGATGACCAATACAGGTCACAAATATACAAGACATATGCCAACGATAAATGCACTGTAATTAAAATAATACATATTACATCATTGACATAATTATATCGGCAAAATTGTACAGAATAATTTGCTATAAAAAGAAAATAACTTAGACAATAAATAATGATAACCAATTTTATGGTCATATTCACTCATGCTTGTCGGCCACTAGGGTCGAACATTTGAGGCTTCAACAATCTTTCTCCAGGTCTCTCTCGGTCTACCATTGCCGATGTTAGGTCTTCCACATGTAGGCCTACATCGTCCTTCAAGCTGTCTATGTGTTGCTGCTGTTCTTCTTCTCTTGGCGGTTCCATGAGCTGATTGCCACAAGATTGTTCTAGGTGCCATTTCGTCTTTTTGTCTGTAGCAATGTCAGACAAATTTCAGTGTCAAATTATTGGTAAGTAGGGCCTAAATATCAATAGCATAATGACACATAAACGTTATACAAAATGCAATAGTTGACACAAAACCAACACAAATTGTATATCCACTACGTTATTGTTTGCTTGCTTCACAACAAGAATTATGTACGAGACATACGTCAGGCTGTTCCTTGGCCAACAATATCATGTTGATAACGGTTACATATTGTTATTGCGTTACTGCTGCGACAGGCCATCTCCTTGAGCATGCAAGCATATAGTCGACACATTCACTCAATTTGTATGATACAGATAATCTGCTGAAACCAGAATTGCCAAAAAACATACGACGAAAAGCAAATATTCAAGCAGTCATTGTGTTAACCGTTTGATGGAGTATGTTAAGCAACCGTTTGATGGAGTATGTTAAGCAACCGTTTGATGGAGTATGTTAAGCAACCGTTTGATGGAGTATGCCAAGCAACCGTTTGATGGTGTATGTTAAGCAACCGTTTAATGGAGTATGCTAAGAAACCGTTTGATGGAGTATGCTAAACAATCTGGATACGTCAATCTATGTAAGCAGTACATCGCTGTTTGCCATGTCACAATCACAATTATACACGAAGCCCCAGTCAAACTTTGCCAACAATGTCGGTAACGGTTAAATACGCGATTTACATTATTTCTGTCCCACGACTTCCCTTAACACAAACATTACTGCATACATTAGACACCTTAGCAACATGTTTTAAGGATGTTGTCATAAAACAATGTTCTGACACCAAAACTGTAACAAAATTTATTACGAGAAGCACGTGTTCGGACAGCCATTCTCTGATCGTTTTATGGGGTTTGGTAAGCGAGATCGATAGGTTAATTGCTCTCGTTTTATGGGGTTTGGTAAGCGAGATCGATAGGTTAATTGCTCTATCTTTCGCGTGACCAGTTGCTTAGCAAAAACTCCGCTAAGCGATGGCTACCAAACACGTGCGGTCGGTCGTATATTTTGTTGAAATTGTGGTTTCCAAAGATTATAATAATGATAACAAAATAAGGGGAAATTGTAAGAATGACACATATAGACAGTAACATTGCTGACAAAGGCAAAGCGTGACGTAGTTTCGCTTACTAGCCCCGCGTGACTTCGTCAAGAAGATTGTTAAGCAACGAAATGCTATTGCTCGAAGCCGTCAGATGTCATCCCTGTTTTGGACTAATTCACATATTTACGTATTTAATCATAATTACTGTTCACACAGTATGTATACTTTGATAACGAAATTAAGATGTAAAATAACTGTACACAAAATAAAAGGTAAAAATGAATAACAATAAAATTAAAAAAACTGACAACAACATTGTTATTTCAGTTTATTCTGTGTTTGACATGTTTCAGTGTAAGCATACTTATGAATAGTTTTTATAGTATATTACTATCTGATAAAACGTGTATCCTCATTAATATTATGTTCTTTCAAAGTTGTTCTGAGAGCCAATCATCGTCTGTACCGTATATTGGTGAAAGACCACCCCCTACGGTCACTGACAGTAGGGCGGTAGTGAGGGGCTTCAATGCGACAGCCTCCTCACTGTACCTGAGTAACCCAGAATAAGCATGACAGATGCCACGCACATAAACCTATAAGCAAGTTGTCACGTACTGGACACATCAATGGTGCACTGTCACGGGATTTCGTGATGCACAAACCTGTGACACGCGAGTCTACTATATATTTTTCAATTTCAGTGTATGAATGTATAATTAGTCTGTAAGATGAACTAGTATGGATATGTCGACAGTAGCAATGTATGGCTATAAACCATTATTGTTTGTCAATCAGATAACTATCCATGACGTACTATATACTTGGACATATCGCCTTACAAGTCACATGACTTCTGCTATGTCCCTTCAACATTATCTTTCCCATAATATGTTGGACTATTGCTGTCCTGTTGTTGTTGAACAAACAGTCAAACTGTTAAAACTGTCAAACTACTTCAATCCAGCCAGAAATACCACGATAGCGAACGTAAGGCCGCGCGCCCATTGCTAGCAAGCCACGGGGTTCAACACACGCAAGTAGCGTGCACTAAACAGTCTCGTAAGCATCGGTAACAATGGAATATTCAGATTTTAGTTGTTCCAATGCAACCGCAGAGCGACCAGTTTCTGTGCTGCATCATCTCCTCTTGTAGACAGTTTGCCGTGGTTTTCAAGTGGCCAAATATTTCAGACGGCAGTGTACCTGTCGAGCTAACCGATAATGCGAAGACAAACGACAAAATTATCAGACTCATTTGTGCGCAGTAATTCGACGAAAAAGACATTCGGTAACCAATCATTAGTGAGCTTTTTATGTGCGTGCATTAATTTGAAGATATTTCAGTAACATTCATCTGATACCTCTTAAAATATGCACTATTCATCTCAGCCACGTTCAGTATGCCGCATTGGAAAACTTGCTTTACACGGAGGGGAGCACCTGTTCATCACATACGCAGCGAATTAATTTGACATTATTATGATCTGCTGGGGTAAATGTGCAATGAGGAGACCGTAAACGTGTCAAATGGTAATACTTCACGAGAACAGCATTATTTTCAGCGCCTTTTAATATCGTCAATCATGTCAGGATTTTTTTTATCAGTAGGATATTTTGCTTCTAGAGCGAACGCGTGACTTCAGACTAACCAGCATCACGACTGCAACAAACCTAACGCTGGTTGATAATCACCCAGCGGTTGCGGTTTGCGACGATGGGTTGACTGCAACAAGCAGGATCAGACCTGACGCTTGAGGTGACCGTTGGCCGCCCCGCCTGGCGAGAAGGCTGGAGGAAATGACATCATTTCATTTTTGCTGAAGACCATATTAGACTCGCGTGTACCGAGTTTGTGGGTCACGAAAACCCGTGAAAGTACCGTACCGATGTTTCCTGTACGTCGCGGTATGCTTACGTCACAATCAACATGGTGCGCGACTAGCGTTGATACAGGCCATATGTGAGTGAATTACATTACTGTTGCTGCATGGTATCTCCCAGATCAAACATTACTTTATATATGTGTCACTTGAGCAAATTTCCGTTCAATCTATAGAAACCAGAATTTCAAAACAAATGTACCCCAAAATGCACGTGTTCGGTCGGTAGCCATTGTTGTCATGATTTGTCGACGTTTGTGCTAAGCAACTGGTCATGTGATTAATTGTGTCTGTTTTCTCAGACATATAACGATTATAAAAATATTATGGATCTTCAAGTACCAAAGTGTAATATATACATTTTTTTACATACCAATTGCATTACATACTTATTGCAATGATTTGTTTTATGATTATTGTCTGAATCACAATTATGCTATACCATTTTGCCTACGTCAAATCAGTGATATAACATGTATAGTTTTAATACAAAATTTGTCTTTGAAGAAGCCATGATGCACTTAATTCGCGATAACTAATTGTACACATACGTCCACCACTGTTTATAGTCAGACACTCACTCATTCAGCTGAATAAATGGAAACATGTGATTTTAACGAACTTACCAAAGATTCGATATGATGAATTAAGCGTCTCCTATTTCATAAACAATATGCCTCGACACTCAGCTGGCTAATACAAACAAAATTATTCTAAAATGCAGACAAATAGAAATCTTTACGTTTTGAGTTGCGCTCAGAAGATTGAGAGCATTATGATACCATCTTCTAAACTTTATAATACATCTAAGGCCTACATTATTTGTGAAAATGATATGTCAATTAATTATATTTAGTATATTAATGCTATTATTATTATCTTCTGCGATCTCAGTTAAACTTATTAAGTTCACATTTTGTACAATAACCACGGGCGAATACTGGTGCTTCCTTATTATTATCAAGGCCTTCTTATTATCAGGAACAACGATAATACCACCCCAGTACATCCGGCAGCTTACGTATTTGACCAATGGCTGCAGCCGATGACGCTGATGTCCACTGACACTGCATAGTGACAGTTATACTCGCTGTGGCATGTGATAGACATCGATACGTGGGTACCAGTGGATTAGGAGATAACTAGTAGAATCCGTGTATGGAAACCGCAATTACTACTATAGGATAAATGTAACGTTGAGCGGAATTAGCGATAAACCAGTAGAGTAATACAAACATATGTGTGGTTGATCGTAGGTAAGATGATGCGATACCTTCTGTGTTAGAATTGGATTAACAACATAAAAGTCAACAACATTAGTTAGTGTGTATTTGAATACGTGTAAGATGAAGACATCGGTCATCCATGATCAATGCGCTATGACGCTACGTGTTGCTTCGATTATCTGTATACTGCTCTGCTCAACAAGTGGCGATTTCACCGACAATGCAACTGCTGCATATTGGACCACAAGTCCAGACACTTCCATAAAACAGACTCGGCGTATATCGCCAACAGCAGTTGGATCGCATAACGTGACATCATTCGCCGAAAATCAAGGAAACGCGCAACTGAACGACGATACGCACGCACGGGACTTCCTGTTGACAACTATGACACTTCAGCATGACAAACCAACAACCGTACACGACACAGAGTTGTATGTGAACATGAACAAAACCATGGGTATTACCTCATACGATGTACCCAATACGAAAAGTCATACTGGTTCCGTACAACCACAATATATGACTACACAAACGGCACAAACATTAGCTAGAAGCAGTAGATTAGGCGAGGCAGCTGGACCGGACAATAACCAAAGTGACTTTGATACTCTCTCGGTCACACCTCATATAGAGAACACTGCTGTACACAACACGGTTTTCAATCAGTCCTCAAAATCTACAACTTTGTGTGAGTGTGCGTGGTTGGTCAACAGTCAACTTGTGTTGTCAATTCTCGGGTATTTTGCAAACAAGGTGACGTTTGTTACACTCGTACGTAACGGTGACATGTTTTCGCCTGCCATCTGTCTACTGCTGAAGCACCAGGCGCTGGTAGACTCGTGGATCTGCGCCATGGGAACAATCCTGCTTCTGCAACCACCGATGTGGACGACCGGAAATGAGCACTTCGACGCCGCCGTGTGTTATCTCTGGCACGGGCAGGCGCCCTTCTGGGGTGCCATTTTGTTGTCTGTCTGGAATCTGGCTTTAATCGCAGTGGAGAGATACATTGCCGTGTGCCGTCCTTTCAGATATACCCAGCTTCAAAGAAAACAGGTTTACTACAGTATTGGTGTTATGTACTTAGCAAACGTGGTTGTCATACTGCCGGCCTTTTTTCAAGTCCGCTTTGAAGGAAGTTCCTGCCTCAGCGAATTCTTCATAGCGGGGAAAATAGTTGAAACGGTATTCTACGCATACTGTTTAATTTGGTTCCTTGCCGTATATTTGCTTCCAATTACTGCCTATATCTACCTTTACGGTAAAGTAATAGTTACGCTATACAGAAAGAAAACTTCACCAGGCACAGCATGCTCGAAAGTCATCGATTCTGTGCAGTCGACTGTGACGAAAACGGCCATTACTTTAACAGTAATCTTCGGTTTCACCATTGGCTTTGATGCATGGGCGTACCTTTTGGGATACACCGGCGTGGTGGAATATGAATTTGGCTCACCTAAGCAAAAGATTGGTGTGTATTTCTCAGTGTTCAATTCTGTTGTGAACCCGTTTGTGTATTTGGCTTTAATGCCATCATTTCGGCTCAGCCTTTGGAAAACATTCCCACTGTGCACGAGGAACAGGATTCGTCCTATTGAGTCTTTAGAATCGCCTGAAACCAACAAGAGAATATCTTCAACTGTGTAGCACTGAACGTGTACACGGCGTCTGTAGTGGTGTGCCAATGAGAGCGAATGGCGGACATTCACAAGCAGTGAATCCACTGTAGAATATTATAGTAGGAATGGTTATCATACTGAAAGAGGTGATTTATGAACTGCAGCTAGCACAAGTGTGTGTTACATAGATTAAGACGGGCTCTACATCTTGTAGTGACTTTAAGTAACTATAAGCCATAATATTGTGACGATAAGCCGTAATACAACATTCGAACGAGAATAAATGTATTATAACAGTCATAATTGGTATTTAAATAATGTGACAATAATGTGGTCGGAAATGTCACTTAGTGCTGTTGTTTGTCTTTATGCTACTGTAGTGGTGGCTGCAGGTAGAACCAATTACGTGTCGAGTGTGTCTTGTTTGATTATATGTACATATGCTGCAACATAGCTAGCATAAAGACGACATGCAGGGTATTGCATTCTACTACTAGCAATAAACATGTAGTAAGGCAATAACTCTAAAGTGATGTGCGTCGCCAATTGCACGATCAAAATTAAGTTGTCCTACAAATCCAACGAGCTTAGAAAAAGGCAAGTGGAACTCGCCGACAGGGAGGAGATGCTGTCATATGTCCCACACGTTAGTGTATTAGTAATTTAATGCAGTTTTTGTGTCTGATATAAGTTCTCTCTCACAGGCTTGTTTAATATTTGTTGTATACGAAGCGTACTGCAAACAGAAATGGATTTTGGATGGTGCCATTAGCCAAAAAAAATATCTTCAAAAAATCGTTTGTACCCTCTGCTATTTTAATTTTAAATGCTAAATGATAATGCTGTTTTCAACGAGTCATTAATTAATTTTTACATTTTATGTGTCATATTCTTATGGTAACTCTTTATTTAATCTTATTTATTTATCAATTTTAGTATTATGTTATTGCTTATGTTATTGTCTCCAATCAGAGACCCATTTAAAGAAATTATACATGCTTATTTATTTATTTATCTTAGTAGCTATTTTTATTCGTAATTTATTTATTATGATACTTTACCTATTTTAGTGATGACTAAATTTACTATCATTTTATATTGTATTGACAATTGTAGATATGATTCACCAATGTTTTATTACTGTCATTTTATGTGTGACTAAAGACAATTTTCCGTTTTTAATATGTTTTTAAACGGATAATAAAGTTTTTTGAATCTTTGAATCTTGAATCTTGAATTTGCATGTATTATTAAAATTAATTGTCATGTGCTTTCATAGTTGTGTTACGTCTCTCTCTCTCATATATATATATATATATATATATATATATATATATATATATATATATATATATATATATATATATATATAAATATATATATATATATATATATATATATATATATATATTTATATATATATATATATATATATATATATATATATATATATATATATATATCGTTCGTTCGTCACACATATGGCCTGGCACATTTTGTGTTGGATATCCCATATCCCTTGAGGCCCGTTTATATAGATATGTGTCAAATTGAATATGATCGCAATAAAGCTATTCACTACATCCATATTGATTTTATCAATGCATCGCACGTAATTCCAGAACCTTCCGTTCAGCTCGCAATCCTATTTGTACTACACACGCACCTGGGATATACAACACAACATGTGCCAGAGCATCTATATGACGAACGACCGTAATAACGAATCGAAATGCGTGATTAACACAATAGTCGCAGATAGTTAAGCCTCGTAATCAGCATCATTGGTATTAGTAAAACTGTCCACCTATGGTTAGTACGTACTGGTGTCATAATGGTTTCGCCATCAAATCACGATATGTTTATTGTCGTCGATCACACCTCGCCGATATGTAAACCGCGGTGTATAAAACATGATGGATTTACGTGATGCAATTCTTATGCGCAGTGATACAACAATGTCCAACTATTTTACTGTCATGTATCTGTTATGGTGTCGTAAACAGGGAACCCTTGTAGACGGG
>OZ024861.1:38968440-38990940 GCA_964017155.1 Oasisia sp. SBJ-2009 | reverse complement strand
CGTTTGCAAAGTTGTCCTTATTTGTTAAACGACATAACATTCACTTTGACTTATTTATTTTTATTGTTATTATTATGTTAAATAAATTAGGAAGAATCCTTGTAAAGCTTCCCAGAACAATTATTTGGATGGGGCGCTATATATGAAATTAATTATTATTATTATTTACATCCATACGCCAATTTACCCCTAGCCGTCATTAGTCCTGAAGGGTGTCGCATTCTCCATCCTGGCACAGATACCTCAAGTCAAGTATTGTTTTTCCGTAATGATCTTATCACTTTTTAACACTCGTAGTAAATTTTGTTTCAGTCAACAATAAGTGGGCTGCCACTGACCTATATATTGCCATGAAGTCGTCAGGTAAGGGATTTTCCTGTTTTACAGTACTTTAGTATAAATATATATTCTTCCTCCTTTGTTCTCGCCCCAAATTGGGCGTCTCGTCTGGACTCGTCCCGTCCCGTCCCGTCCCGTCCCGTCCCGTCCCGTCCCGTCCCGTCCCGTCCCGTCCCGTCCCGTCCCGTCCCGTCCCGTCCCGTCCCGTCCCGTCCCGTCCCGTCCCGTCCCGTCCCGTCCCGTCCCGTCCCGTCCCGTCCCGTCCCGTCCCGTCCCGTCCCGTCCCGTCCCGTCCCGTCCCGTCCCGTCCCGTCCCGTCCCGTCCCGTCCCGTCCCGTCCCGTCCCGTCCCGTCCCGTCCCGTCCCGTCCCGTCCCGTCCCGTCCCGTCCCGTCCCGTCCCGTCCCGCCCCGCCCCGCCCCGCCCCGCCCCGCCCCGCCCCGCCCCGCCCCGCCCCGCCCCGCCCCGCCCCGTCACGTCACGTCACGTCACGTCACGTCTCGTTTAGTCTCATGTCGTCTCGATATGCCTTGTTGCAGCTTTACTGGGCGGTGTACAACAATAAGGATGCTCCCAAAAAAAACTGTATACGACCACTCTGCCCCTGTGCTTACAGCCGTCTCACAATTACTTCGGATTTACTGGGTGATAAAACCATATGTCTGCCCCCCCCCCAACCGAAATTCTAGGGGCTCAGCTCCTCCCTTCCCCTGTTTCCGTTTCCGCTTCTACGTCACATTCGTGTTGACACACGTGTTCAATTTGTGATTTCCAAAACGTCACATTTTATTATCTTACGATAACAAATAGACAACCTTCGTTTAATGTGAGGGATTATGCATACGCAATCCACCCTCTGTATAATTTACTCCCATACCGTCTGTATGTATGTCTGTGTGTGTGTGTCTGTGTGTGCGTGTGTGTGGGTGTGTGTGGGTGTGTGCGTGCGTGCGTGTGTGGTGTGTGTGGTGTGTGTGGTGTGTGTGTTTGTGTTTGTGTGTGTGTGTGTGTGCGCGCGCGCGCGCGCGCGTGTGTGTGTGTGTGTGTGTGTGTGTGTGTGTGTGTGTGTGTGTGTGTGTGTGTGTGTGTGTGTGGTGTGTGGTGTGTGTGTTTGTGTATATGTATGTGTGTATGTGTGTATGTGTGTATGTGTGTATGTGTGTATGTGTGTATGTGTGTATGTGTGTATGTGTGTATGTGTGTATGTGTGTATGTGTGTATGTGTGTATGTGTGTATGTGTGTATGTGTGTATGTGTGTATGTGTGTATGTGTGTATGTGTGTATGTGTGTATGTGTGTATGTGTGTATGTGTATATGTGTGTATGTGTGCGTATTGTGGCGATGCAATACTTATTTAATTAGTTTAGGTTATGTTTCAGGACCGAAAGAAGTGGCTATGATTCCGTGGGTTGTCGGGTGTGTGTCCGTTACTGCAACTCTGCTGCGTTCAACTGAATAAACGCGTGTGACAGATGACAGACGACGACCTCCGAACATAACTAAAATGGTTATGTTGTCGTGCAGAGACGGCGAGCATACTGAAGCTGATCGTGCAGCAAGTCTATGTACACAAGAAGACGGCGTCCCTGGTCGTAGGGAGAGCGACTATTGAACACGGAGTCGTATTATGTATAATTGCGCCACCATTTAACAAACATCTAGCTGGCCATGCTTTGCCGTAATGGCAACTGAAATAGACAAATCGACCTCGGTTGCGGGAAACCTACAATACAAGGACTTGTACACGGGTAATTAAATCATACATAAATACATGCTTACCGCTTTAGTAATGTGGGTTTATATTTACGGCTACTCCTGTGTACATTGTTATGCTTGTATTTACCGTGAGATTGTTATTTTGTAGAGATTACAAGGTGACGTGGACAGGGCACATCGGAGATGTCACATATCTCTCGTGTTTGACATGTCCTTAGCGATAATAAACTACATTTTATATCTTGGGATCAATTTAACACACACACACAGCTACATGTTCACGTAAGAACTTCGATTACGACACATTTTGAACAGCTTATCATATCTTAAAATAGTTCACAATGTTGGCATCCTCAGCAAAGGTGGCGAATGGACAAGGAAGGCTTAACCTCACCGAGTCCAACCGTTGCTCTCTTCTCTATCTGGAGGTTAGCGTGAAGGAAAGTGTTAAGACGAAATTGGTGAGGAGTAGGTTAAAATGGGCCTATCATGTAGAAAGAATGGGAGATAAAAAAATTAACAAAGGTGCCTAGAAAGTGGAGGGGAAGGAGGCGAGGAAGACCGAGAATGCGATGGGAGGACTGCGTTCTGGAAAGAGTGGGAGGAGAACGGAGAACAACAGCAAAAGATAGAAGGAGGTGGAGACTGGTGATAGAGGATATAAGGAGAGAAAAGTGAGGAAAGAAAAGATGACAAAAAAGACAATGGTAACCATGGCAAACTCAGCCTGACGTCAGAGACAACAAGAGGAGAACAATAACAACAACTAACCCTCTCAAGTGTTCGATACGCTGTCTTTAAATATATTCACACTACTGTGGCATTTACCCATTTGTTCTCCCTCCAGGCTCACGTGGACAGGAACGAGGTCGTTGTAAAGGAAAGTCTACAGGGTCGCTAGGCCGCGCTGATGCGGAACACGGGTCTGTGACGTATTCACGTTATTTACGCGCGCATGCGCTGTTTACATCGTTTGTTTCAGTCCATCTTTGTGATTGTTTAGTTATCAATTGCTATAACCATAAAGCATAACTACAAGATGTGTTAACAAATTCTGGATGTAATGAATGAATTCGGCGTAACGAGGTAACGGGACGCTGGCGGCTGACGGCTCGGGGACCGAGTTGCGTAATGGCGCCACCTGGAGTATTAGTTCTGTAGGTTCCCCATTGTTTTCTTCTGGAAGTTGGTGTTGTCCATTGCTCCCTCTCACCCGCCCGTTTCCTTCCCACTTCCTTTATAATCGGAGTAAACAAAGAATGTAAATACAATGGCTGCTTACAGGAAAGTACCTGGTACGTAATTGTACTGATCTTTAAGATGATACCATATCGGACAGGAAGCCATTGCAGAGACTTTAGAAGCGGCATAGAATGTGTAAAACGTGGAGACCTAGTCACAACCCTTGCTAAGACATTTTGAACGCGTTGTAGTTTTGTGATATCAGTAATAGCAAAATTATGAAAAAGCTAATTGCAATAGTCTAATCTACTAGTTACTGACGCAGTTGCAATAACATTTGCAATAGAAATGGGCAAATACCGAGGAATACGCCAGAAATCATCAATGTGGTAATAACATGTTCGACAAAATTTGATGTGTTCTCTAAAATAAAAAATTCCTCACTGGCATCTTATCCGTCTAATTCGACATCCTTTATATGTACCTATCTACTGCTATAATATAAATAATATCAACATGATTAATTAGTAGCCGGTTTAACTACGGCAACTTAAAAGTATATAAGGCACATAGCTTAAACTCTAAAATAATATAATACACAATTTTGTGGCACATATGGCTTAGCTGAACTCCTATCCGTTCACAATTGTCCATCACTAGTTGTACGCCGGGCCCCTCGTTTCTCGTCATCACTCATTTATGCAGATCAATTCACTGATCTCCAGGCACATATAGAATCACAGTTTATATTACTGAGAGAGAAATGAGAATGGAACACAATCACAGAAGACCGAACGAGGTGAAGAATATTCATATATTGTTTTTGCTGAATTTCAACAAACCACCATAATCTCATCATCATAATGTGAACGCAATGATGTTATACAAAGATGTTTATTTTATAAACGAAGCCATACATATGGATACAATAAAATTCGTACTATTAAAAAGGCACAATCGGTGCTGCGTTTGCTAGCTTGTATTACATGAGCTGGCGACACGTATGTGCGACATCCCCTAGAGATTGTATCATTTATATGATGACGATGACGACGACAGTGATAATGTTGATGAAAACTAACTACATATCCCCGAACAATGTCACTCTTGTACATGCTTACGTGCTGGCGGCATTTCGCAAGGCTTATACAAATACTTGCTGAAGCACTACTTTCCGAAGCAAACCGCATAGGCCTACCGATGTTTGCCTGAAACATTTCTTCCCTCGGCATTTCATCAAAGTTACAGTCCGTGTCAATCATATTGACACTGAGCGCTAAAATGCAGAAATGCCAGCAGCAGTTTGAGAGTTTGTTCTCGGCTTACAGCAAGCTATGTGCTTCAACTTGGTCAGGAATTACTGTCCTAATGTGTGTTTTTACGAGCATCACATTCTTCTGTACTCTATATGGACTGTTTCCTTAAGCAAATTCATTTCAACATGATTTCTCGTACAAAAACTGATGCGTTCCACGCACAAGTGACCACGAATCGCTCTGCTTGGCATAACGTATCACACGCTCAAAGTTTGTGGAACACGTTATACACGCATATTTAAATGTCCACCAAAGAATACGATATCACGGTGTTGACATGTTCGCTTCAGACATGTGTAGTGCAACTGTCGTCTGCGACAACGGCCCGCGATGGTGGTGGTTTTGCCGACTTCTTGCTTCGCCCATGCCGAGTCCTGTCGGAGAGGAGACCCAAGGCTCCAGTCTGGCCGCTGACGTCGGGGTAGGGAGGCGGACGATCGGCTCGACTGCCGCACCGTCGACTGCTCGCCCCGGAGGACGCCCGAGAAACCGTCGCTGATGGTTGACACGACCCCGCCACACTGCCCGAGGTCTGCTCCAGGAAGTACGGCTCCAGCACGAACACCTGGAACAAACATATATATATATATAGGTAAAACGGGTATTTTTCTATAGAACTGTTTTCACAGTTCTAAGCGCTTTATACCTCACTCGATGTTGAATCAACCACCATATCGACTTATCTGGTAAGCATCCAGTCACGTTGCAATTAATGGGCTTAGGGTATTCGTACACATATATCCACCATCCATGGACATGGAAAGACAAGAGGAAAATGTGAGATGGAAAGAGAAGCCTTGTGAAATGTTAAAGGTTTTTTATCCCCTGTGGTTCGTGCTTAGGTACACTAGCTAGCTGATTTTAAATATATTTTCCTTGTGAACCGTACTGTGGTATTACTTTAAAAAAATCGATCTCGTCGCCGATTTATGCACACAAAATATATCTACACCACCAAACTCCAAAAACAGAATACTAATTTCCACGTGAAATACCGTTTTTTTTTCACTGTGAATTGTGATCCCTCTCACTTTACAGACAGAAGATGTGACCTCGTGTGTTACCTGGTCGGTGGGCAGTAGGTTGACAGACGGGGGAGGGTGGGTCATCACGAAGCGTCTGGAGGGGAGGCGTGCGTCCCCAGAGGGGTCCATCACCCGGTACAGCCCCAAACACAGAATGCCGTATCTATTCAACGCCTGCACAAAGAGTCGACCATAACGGTTGTCGTGCTGCAAACATCAAACGCCACAACTAAGCTTAAGGGCTTTGTAAATAAACAAATCCAATAACTCAAACAAATTCATGCGGGTGGATAAGTAAAGGGTCTTTTTATAATTTAAAAACATTGAAATAATTTAGTTTAATAATCTACAGTGAACGTAAAATGTGGACAAATTCAACTTTTTCATGTATATTTTTGGTCTAGGTCCGTTATAGCTACTTCCAGTTACAGTTACATTTTTTTCCATTATAACTACTCGTTAAGTTTGACAGGCAAACTAGTCCCGTTATAACTACTTATTTAATTACACAATTCAGGACGGGACAGCAAGAGGGAGCATTAACTATTCTAGATTACTGTAAGATTTTACATTAAATGTATTAATGAAGGACACATTTTGAAAGCCACAAGAATGATATATAAATATAACTGTCAGTTGTTTGAAATGGAAAATATACCATAAAATACTTGTGCAAAATATATTTTTAAGACAACTACGTTAATTGTACAGAGTACAAAAGTCCATTTATCAAGCAGTAATGAAAGTCATCAATTATTCTTGTTATGTGATGGTGTGACGACAGCATCGTGTTTAGCAACCATGAACTGGAGAAGAAGATTCCTCTTTCGATATGGTTACTATTGATGTGGAAATAAAACGCTACATGTATTGTAGAGTATAATAATAATAATATTAATTTTTATTTGTAAAGTGCCGTATATCCAGAAAACGTTTCTTCTCAGAGGTACGTACATACAACATTTTTAACATATAAATGTATATAATATGACTAATCAATTAAAAGGTCAAGTTGTTTAAATGATAATAAATAATGTATTAAATATAGTTTCTAAACCTCATAGTTAACTTATCAGCAATAAATAAATATATAAAATAAATAACTAATTTAAAATATATATATATATATATATATATATATATATATATATGTATATCTATATATATATATATATATATATATATATATATATATATATATATGTATATATATATATATATATATATATATATATATATATATATATATATATATATATATATATATATATATATATATATATATATATATATATATATATATATTAATAACATATTAAAACAATATACTAAAATAGTTTGGGAAACTATAATTACGGTCAAAATAAATTCATCTAACTACTCCCAGCAGCCATCACCAGGACGTGTACCTCGAGATGGGTGAGACGGCTGTCGTCGAGACTCAACTGGGCCACTCGGCAACGGTTCCTGGCGGCCGAGACGTCGACCAGCGACTGCTGCCGAGACAGACCGAGGCCGTCCGCCAGGATCTGCTCGTACTCGGCCACTGACGCGCCTGTCGTCAGCGTCCGCACCATCGTCAGCAGGTCCGAGTTGATGTACACCTGTGACACCGAAAATAAAATGTTCTTAGGGAAAATTCGTCATTATTTGTTTTACTAGATTATTTGGTAATATTATCAATACATAATTATACACTTATTTATTGACATTATTGTTACGTAGTTATTATTATTATTATTAACAGTTTTAACATAATTATACTAAGCTATTTATTACTAATAATAAGTATACATATACCGTCATTTATCAGTATCATTGCGATGTAGTTATACAGTAGACCGATTATTATGTATTTTTATGACTAATACGTAATTTATTTATTTATTTAAAAGTGCCACGCTATTTAATACCGTACTAGTTGTATTTATTTATATACCTATACATATGTTTTACATTTATTTTAAAACAGTAGTATTTGTCTTATTGTATACATATATATTTTTATGTCTTTTAAATTGTAATATGTTGTGAAGCGCCACGAACGATTATGGATGTGGCGCAATACCAAATAAACATATTATTATTATTAGACAAAATCCGTTGTTAAATTAAATATGTTTTAACGCATAATTAATATAACCATTGCCTTTTACCGAGGACACTATTTCCATGACACACAGCTTGCTGGTACGTCATGATGCTCACAGTTTTCAGGTATTAAAGATCACTGTTAAGGATCGACATTGATCTTAAAATGCATGGTTTAAGAGCTCTTAACAACATTAGTGTAAGAACTATTAATGACGTTAATGAACATGGATCTCAGATCGGTAAAACGTTGCATCCATTTGTAATAGTAACAGAGAAGATCTAATTAGATCTTCTCTGATAGTAACCAGCTTACTCGTGGGATACGAAACTAAGCACTACAAATGTTACCAATACAATATTGAATTTAAACCCGTCCCCACGAATGTTTACTGTTTGCTATCTCCATTGATGACATTGTACATGCTGCAGGTATTAATTTTCAAATAACTCATCGAATAAGTGAATATGCGCAATAAATACATTGGCTGGTTTTGACAGGAATAAATGGTTATTGCCAGTGGCATTATTCATTAGAGTGTAATGAATAATATTACTGTACTGATTATAGTAAAGGTTTTTGGTGTACATAGTTAAGGCTAGGCGGTCATAATAGAAAATAGGTTTGGTTAGGTATGACTATGATTATATTTAGGGGTATGGTACCAATGTCTATGCAGTAAACCACAGTGAGAGAGCGATCCTAGCAATAGGCCGTGTTTTGGACGCATCGATTCGGGTGCACGAGCGAACAGTGACTCCGCCAAACTTACGCAGCTCATGAGGCTGTCGAGCATGCTGACTGCGAATGCGCGACCGGAAGCGTACGTCATCGTGAGGTAGAAGGGAGTGCCGGCCGAGTCGTCGTCATCGTGCTCCAGGAACTCGACGTTTGACCGGATCTCTGCATCGATTTAGCACAGAAGGATATGTCATTGCGATAGTGAACGTAATAATGAAACTATACCTTTAATCATCCGAAACCGTTACGTTGCTAAATTCAAAATATAAGTTAAAAAACAAATGAAAATTTAAGTCTGATATTGCGCAATATATATATATATATATATATATATATATATATATATATATATATATATATATATATATACTGCACAATGTCAGACTTATATTTTCATTTGTGTTTTAACTTATATTTTGAACTTAGCACCGGATTCCGTTTTTTATTAAATGTTTAGTTTCATTATTACGTATATATATATATATATATATATATATATATATATATATATATATATATATATATATATATATATATATATATATATATATATATATATATATATATATATATATATATATATATATATATATATATATATATATATATATATATATGACTGCTCAAAGTACAGTACTCTTTACTAACCTCAAAAACCATGTTTCGCAAGTCAAGAATGCCATATGTTAGAGTCAGTAAAATGTAAGTTCATAACCCATATTAGGCAATTACTGACACACCAATAGCAGTAGATGCATCCCACGTCCTAGTGGCTATTCATACACTCTGTGTGACGTTTATAAGGATTTATGTTATACTACGGACAAAGAGATTCTTTTTCGGACAACATTTGTCGAGGAAGAAAGCTGTCCCCGAATGGGAATGAACCATTTCTGGAATAGAACGGAAATTGGGTCCGTGTACATGTGGTGTATTTTACGTTTTTGCTCGTAAATTTCAAATTGCCGAACGAAAAAGACGGTATATACACCGACCAACTCACACATACCGAGCAGTGTTGTGAACGGCGTCGAGGTCTTGTCTTCCATCTGGATGCTTCTTTTCAACTCCAGAATGCGATGTTCACTTGATCCTGCAGTGAATCGACCGAGTGTGAAATGGTAGTAAATATAAACGATTCCGTATTTTATATTGAATGTATTAATGCTTGTAAATCTATTTGTCTCATGTTCTAATTCAAGGTTCAAATAAATGCAAGATTCTTTGGAGTAATTTCCCAGATGCTTTACGTTGTGGCCATTGATATGACTGTTGATGGATCATTTCGGTCAACTCGGTGGTTTACAGAAGAATTTGCACGGGATATTGTTAAAGATAACATAATTCGAGCAGGTTACTTAACACTGCGCATATTTTCTACGACTGTTCCAAAATGTGTCCCAACTGATTTGCGGACGATTAGTGTAATTTCGACCCTTAAACGGGTACTCCAGTCAGTGAGAGCTTCACACTATTAACTTACATGTGTATGCTGTATTGGTTGTGCCTAGTAATTGTGCACAAAGATCGTTAATAAACAATTAGTTATAGTTTAATGGTATCAACAACATGCTATCTTAGATCCAGGGCGCTGCCATCTTGAGACGTATGCGCCAGTGACGTAAGCTAAATCGTTGACGTCACTGGTGCATTGTTGAAAGGCAAGGACTGGCGGAATCTTCGCTAATAATTGTGATTGTGACGTAAGCAATCCGCGACGTACTGGATACATCAAATACCATTGGACAGACATAGGATGTTCGAACGTACTTGCGCCAGTGACGTAAGCGGTTTACGTCACTGGCGCACAAGTCTCAAGATGAATCCAAGATGGAGTGTTTCTGATATAATTATACTATAATTAATTGTTTATTAACGATCTTTGTGCACAAATACTATGCACAACCAATATATTATACAGATGTAAGTAAATGCTGTGAATCTCTCACTGACTGGAGTATCCCTTTAAGTGGCAAAACACTGAACGGAGAATTTCGGAAAAGAGGAAGCATTATTGTTCTTTATTGTGGTAGACAGATTGGCATACGAGGGGCAAATTATTTCGAACGAAACTGTTGAAATACCCCCGCATACGCTAACTCTATCAAAGTACATCGGAGCGTTGATGGGGTGTTCCGAGGTGTATTTACCCGAGGTGAGCATGAGACGTCGGTGCAACGTCTGTCCACACATCGCCTTGATGTTGAGGGTGGCCAATACGGCCTCCTTGTCGATGTGATGTTTGTCATCTATGACGATGTGAGTTTGGTTCGACAATATCACGCTCATGGCGCTGCGGTTAACATTCACTGCCCGTAAGTCTGACCGCCGCGAGATGTCGCCCTGGTTGATTATTAATCGATTAACAGCGTTACCTAGCAGTTAGGCTTTGCGGGAAATGATATTAACGCATATATATCCCGTGCATAAAAGGAATTACTTGATGTTGGGTAATATTTGCCATATATTTGCGTAAATGTGCATACAACTTCCTTTGTTGTATTATCTATTGGATCCTCAAATTGTATCAGTATCTCAGTAGGTGATAGAACAAGCCGTTTTGCCATGTTTATTTGTTTAAAAACAATATCTCGCACAATATGCTTGCCTTAATTATATGAAAATCCAGAAGGTTCTAAGTAGGTAAACACAAGGGCGTCTCAAACTACTGATGGTACAGAAAACATGATGCATGATGAGAGAATATTTGTAGTCCCACACGTTTTTCAGGTGGTACTATTGTTTGGAAGCGGGTAGATGGTGAAGGGGCTTTGCATGCACCGTCCGTCCGCGTGCGTGCGTGCGTGCGTGCGTGCATACGTGCGTGCGTACACGTTTTACTGTGCGTATATGCCTGAATAAAAAATATATATAAATATAGTTACAAATAAATATGATGCTAGTTGGTTGAATGGTGATTACTGAGAATATAAAACGATAGTAGCATATATATATATATATATATATATATATATATATATATATATATATATATATATTATGAAATACAACATAATCATAATAAACATTAATTTTGGTCTACCTCGTAGACATAGATGTTGGGGAAGTTTGTAATGTCTTCCCACGTTTTTCGAACGAACTCCACGTTTTTGACAAAGATGATGATGTCCTTCAACTCCTTGTACCGGAAGCTGCTGGCGCGCAGGGGCAGCACAAAGTTAACGAGTTCTACGGGGTGTACAGACGCGGTCGCAGGGTATATCACGATCACGTGATTGCGGAAATTGTGTTCTCTAGTTGAGATGTCGTCCTGCAATTTTAATCGTGTCACATTCACCAGAAGCCAGCTATTGCGCGAAATACAAGTAACTATGCCAGGAACTCAATACATTACAATAACCTATACGTCATCGATGCGTGTCCATATATAACACGTAATTCAATAATTGCAATTATACGTGATTATAGTAGTTTGTCGACACTGAGATCTCAGTATCTGATCAAGCTTTTTATCAGTGCATCCGTTAATAAGGCTGTTTAACATCTATCATGTAGGTGGCCGCTTTAGAGAGGTTCGACTGTACTCTACAGGGACGACGTGTTGACAACGGATACACACCAAGAGACAATCATCCAGCTTTCGTGATGGACACCAGTGGAACATGCCGCTGCCCTCCAACATGTCATGTGACACAGCCTCCTCCCACGGGGGACTCCAGCTGCCGAAACACACGGGTATACCACGTGACTGTGCGTGGGTGGTCAGCTTTGTTACGTCACAACTACTGAGAAAGAGCGAGAGAGAGAGAGAGAGAGTGTGTGTGTGTGCGTGTGCGTGTGCGTGTGCGTGTGCGTGTGCGTGTGCGTGTGTGTGTGTGTGTGTGTGTGTGGGCGAATATATGTGTGTGTGTGTGTGTGTGTATGTATGTATATATATATATATATATATATATATATATATATATATATATATATATATATATATATATATATATATATATATACGTGCGTTCTTGCGTGCATATGCGTTCTTTCGTTCATGCGACCGAGCTTGCCGGTGAAAATGCATTGTGATGAAAGATTTACATAGAGTATGAATTAATTGAAACATACATTTTCTTATCATTTATAAATATAACCTTTCCCATATACGAAAGATTCTTTAGGGGTCAGGTTTTAAGTTGTGAATTACCGATGCTAATTGTGTGTGGGGTACACAATAAGTAATATAATACAAGTCGTAATTACCCTGCGTCATCGTATGACGTAATTTGTGTCTCTCGCAATCCAAGTTCGTCCTCGTTTGAATTGATGTCTGTAAATGAAATTACCAGTCTATGTAATTATCAATGTCGACCAATGAACTGTTAAAAATATGGCTAAAACGACTACAGTGTAGCCTTTACGTTTGTATTGATTAAATACGAACATATTAAAATTATATAACGCTTTTTATGCTATCACACAATTACTTAACTTTCCAAAGAAAAACTGAATTATATCTTAATTGTGTTTATGTTTACCATATCCAACAAATAACTATTTCCATTTGCATGCCATCGTGCGGGCGGATGCCCAGTACATTAAATATGACTTGCGTTCGTCTCATGGCCACGACCTGTAGCAGTCATTGCGGGAGGTGTTTCATTAGAACATCACACACAGTCATTACACTTCAATGCCCGGAGTCTAAAAGCCAACTTAAATAAGATTAAGGACACTCTTCGAGAACTAGAGTATAAGTTCCATATTATTGCAATTTCGGAAACTTGGTTTAAAGAAAACAATTGGGATGGAAATGAAGTAACTAATTTTCATGACGCATTTTTAGGTTACAAATTGTACTGCAACTCCAGAAACAACAAAACAGGCGGTGGTGTTGCCATATTTGTATGCGAATCTCTACTTAGGAATTGTGAATCTCCTAATATATGCCTGCGGAACGTATCATATGCGATTGATGAATGTTTCGAAAGTATTTTTATTGAACTACAGATCAGTAAACATTCAAAAATCAATGTCGGCTGTATATACAGAGCACCGAATACTAGCATTAGCAAATTTAATGAAAATTTATCATATATACTAGGAAATCTTACCAGTAAAGTGGTGTACATATGTGGTGATTTTAATATAGATCTATTACACTGTGAAGAACAAACTGAATCGAAACATTTCGTTGATCAAATGTTCAGTTCTGGATTGTATCCCTTGATCACCAGGCCAACAAGAATAACAGGCACGACTGCAACTATAATAGATAACATTTTTTGTTCTGAGCTATGCAGAAACAAAATGTGCGGCATTGTTTTAAGCGATGCTACGGATCATATGCCAATTTTCGTTCTGTGTGATAATAGTACATACGTGACCAATAATAATGATCAAAAAGTGAAGTATAACAGAACATTGGACGATGAAGCCTTAAGCAAATTTGAACAAGACTTAAGCCATACAAACTGGGAAACTGTACTGAACGAATGTAATCCCAATTTAGCATACTTGCAATTTATGCAAATACTAAGTAACACCTACAACAATGCTTGTCCTGTCAAAATAAGAATGTATACAAACAACACTAAACGGAAGGAAAAACCTTGGATATCAAGAGGCCTAAAAAATGCTTGCATTAAAAAAAATAACTTGTACTTAGCATTTCTAAAAAGAAGGTCATTGTTAACAGAAAGTCGCTATAAAAACTACAAAAACAAGTTAACAAAAATCTTGCGTATTGAAAAAAAGAACTATTATAGACAGAAACTGGAAGAGTGTAAGGCCAACGCTAGTGAAACGTGGAAAATTCTTAACACTATAATTGGCAAAAGAAAGTCGGAAGCAAAACATTCAAATGAATTCATTGTTGATAACGATCGAGTAACATTAGACAACGAAGAAATTGCTAATCATTTCAATAACTTCTTTGTTAACATAGGTACAATATTATCTAACAGTATAGAGCCATGCCAAGGAACACAACCGACTGACTTTCTAAAAAACCAGGTATCAGAGTCAATGTATATGTATCCCGTTACTGAGAAAGAAGTAAGCGAAATTGTGTCAGGGTGCAAAAGTAAGACTTCGTATGGACACGACGAAATCAGCATGAAAACTGTTAACCATGTAATAAAGCAAATTGTAAGACCTTTAACCTATATATTTAACAGATCATTAATCACCGGAATATTTCCAAATGACATGAAAACGGCAAAAGTTATTCCTGTTTTTAAATCAGGAGATCGTCTCCAATTTTCTAACTATAGACCTATATCACTGTTACCCCAATTCTCCAAAATACTTGAAAAAATATTTAATAAAAGGTTAATGTCATTCATTGAAAATCATCACGTATTGACTGACGGGCAATATGGCTTCAGAAGTAATCACTCAACTTCATTAGCGTTAACCGAATTTGTCGAAAAGGTAACTTCAGCAATAGATAAACAAGAAAGCACTATCGGGGTCTTTATTGATCTGAAGAAAGCATTTGACACCGTTGATCATAAAATACTGCTAAGTAAGTTACAATGTTATGGAATAAGGGGTTTGGCACTAGATTGGATTAAAAGTTATTTAGCCAATCGTGGTCAGTATGTGTGCTATAACAACAGTAATTCAGAGCTAAAGAATATCAAGTGTGGAGTCCCACAAGGATCAATCCTGGGCCCAGTACTATTTATTTTATATATAAATGACATGTGTGAAGTGTCAAAATTGCTTAATATTATTTTGTTTGCAGATGACACTAGCATTTTTTACTCAACTAGGAATATTGTGGATATAACATGTACAGTTAATAACGAACTAGAAAAACTAGATATATGGTTCAGAGTTAATAAATTATCGCTTAATGTGAACAAAACCAATTTTATCATGTTTACAAATAAAAAACAACTTAGACCAACAGTAAACATTGTTTTGAATGGAAAGAACATTGAGCAGGTGTCACATACAAAATTCCTTGGTGTAGTCATTGATGAAAACTTAACGTGGAGAGAGCAGATAAAAACGGTTGAAACGAAGGTATCAAAAAGCATAGGTGTTTTGTATAAAACAAAGGATGTTCTTGATATTCAATCATTACGCACGTTATACCAATCACTTGTTGAACCATATATGTCTTATTGCTGTGAAATATGGGGAAATACGTATCCGTCTAGAGTAAGAAAACTCTCTCTGCTACAGAAAAAAGCTATTCGAATAATATATAGTCTTGATTACCATGGTCATACATCTGTATTTTTTCACTGTTCAAGAATTCTTAAACTTCAAGATTTAATTACACATAGGACTATGGTTATGCTTTATAAAGCAAACAACCACTGTTTAGAAGGTCGTGTACAGGCGTTCTTTGAACCAACTGCAGCCGTACACAAGTATGATACCAGACAATCTAAACTATTTTATGTTAAAAAAGCGAACACCACCCATAGACTACTGTCAATTACTGTCAGAGGAATACACGTATGGAACGGTCTTGAAAGTAATATAAGACAGTTGCCAAGTTTACTACAATTTAAAAAAAGTTTAAAGTCGACGTTACTTTCTTCGTATTTATGAACAATTAACACAATGCAAAAAAAAATATTATTGTTGGTTGTATTAAATCTCATAACTTTTACTATAACTATTACGCATTTTAGTTGAGAAGGGCATAGCGCCTTACAAGTCATATGACTTCTGCTATGTCCTTTTAACAACAGCACCGATATTATATTGTATTGTCGTTACCATTATGTATTGTATTATTTTTCATACTATGTTGTATATTCCTGTGTTGCTGTTGTTAAATAAACATTCATTCATTCATTCATTCATCACTTCTTCATTACCAATACCAATACCGATACCACCAACACCTCCATCACGACAACGTCATTGTTCCGCTACCAACACCAATATCGCTACTGTCACCTCCATCCACCAACACCAACACCAACATCGCTACTGTCACCTCCATCTACCAAAACCAATATCGCTACAGTCACCTCCATCTGTTGCTGGCGTCACACATCCGCGTCAAACGTTGTACACAAAACCAGTCAATCATTAACACCACTAATGTTACTTATATATCTAGCAAGAATAACGACAATACCTACTAGAATCACCACAACCCCATCCACCTCCTCGGGACCCGCAACCTCCACCACAACCACCACCATCACCAAAATTGCCCACACCACCACCATCAGTACCAACTGCACCACCTCCAAAACAACAACCATCACTACTTTGTATTGTTTCTACATTATGTAAACAACGATGGCGTGATTTGTCCACTTGTCACGTTCTCTATGTGGAAGTAATACCAACTCCAAATACTAGAGTTGATCAAGTTTCGAAATATATTGTCGTTAACTTACCAGATTTGGTTTGCAGCTCGCTGTCCTTTGTGATGTATGATACGACTCCTTTGAAAGCGGCGACCCTGACAGTGACAAGAAGCATGTAAACAGGTATAAATACCAACACATCAACGTAAGACACAAGGGAAGGACATTTTGCAATAAGCTTCCTTCAGTTGTGTTACCCAACATAATGATAATACCAAGAGAAGAAAACTAGTAAAACTGGAATCTTTAGCAACTGCTCTGTTTGGCAACACTAACTTATGGATGCAAGCACGTACGCATACATACACGCACGCACGCGAGCGCACACACACACGCACATACACACACGCACACACACATACACGCACACACACTCGCACACATATACAAACGCGCGCACACACGCACAAATACACACACGCACACAGACACACACACATGCACATTAGCACGCACGCACACATACACACACACACACACACACACACACACACACACACACACACACATACATATACGCACGCTCACATACACACACACTCTCACACGCACGCGCGCGCGCGCACACACACGCACGCACACGCACACACCGCCTGACCCACCTTGCCACCTGTTGAGAAGATTGCGCGATGAAGAAGCCGACGTCACCTGGCTTGATGACGACATCATTGCCCGGATTCACTTTCATGTGTGTCCTGCGTTTATCGCAGACGTTGACAGCCACAAGCAGGACATCGTGATGGAGGTAGCACAGTCTGAAAAAGCATCGTCAGAATATCCAGCATATATACGTTATTGAGAAGTTGCTATAACAAATTCGAATGATACGTTCTGCAGTTAGTAAACTATGCAAACTACTGGATGTAATATTTTAATTCGTGTAATATTTGAATTAGTACCTGTTTAATCGCCAGATGGCGATTACATTATAATGACGAAAAAACACTTCAATGAATTCAAATTATGTAGGCCCTTGCTCTTGAAAAAGTCCCGCTCTCTACTATTCAGTAAACATTATGATGTCGTATTCATTATTATACGTTAATATAATAATCAGTTATGAAAACCATAGAAAACATTCACTTACTCTGCCGCCTGGCGGAAGGTTAAATCATAAAATGATTTGGAAAACGTCTCCGAGTAGATTTCGTTGGATGCGCCATATTGGTAGTCGTCCCGCCAGGAGTTGAACTTTTCTGGCTGAGAAACAAATACAAAATTAAACGGACCCTTGACATCATCAACTGGCAATGATTCAAAGCAAAACGGAATACACTTCGTCATCATTTTATTTATATTTCATTTTTCACAAACAATTACGGCTCTCATCTACAATAATAACATCTGATTTGACAATTGTTCAAATAAAGTGGAACTCTTAAATGTATAGAAAATATTTAGTCTGCATAATTTGCACCGGTGGTATATTGTGCGTTGTAATAAGGGAAATTTCAGCTGTTCCATCGTTGCGCTAAATATCCTTTAAGTACGTCCATCACTTCATATAATATTACAATTCACGTGAGAATTTATATCATGACACCGACATTGGTTATTAGTGTCATTGCTTGAAATTATTACAGCGGATTTAGTGCGAAGTTGAAGAAAAAAACCTTCATTATATCTATGGAAGAAGAGCAGAAGTATATGATATAAAACATGTTGAAAACACTATTCGACCGTCACGTCATGTAGCTAACATTCAATATAATTTGGATAACTGGCTACTGAGATCAGGGGAAATATCAAGAGGCAGACAGGAGTGACGATGGCATGACTACACAGGAATACCTTAGACAAATTCCCATGAGCGCAGTCGTTCAATGGATGAACATCGAACTCTCAACTAAGAAAACTTGGGTTCGGATCCTGTGCTCTTGGGCAAGTTTTCTTCACTATACAGTTCACTCCAGTTCACTCAGCTATATGAATGAGTTCATGGCTATAGACAGTGGTGGGTATTCGTGCAAACAACTTTCGCGCATTAATTATAGCGTACCTGGATGCTTCCCAGAGGAGACGATGTGGTGTTAGATTGAACAGGTCTGCCAGGGAGTAAAGTATAAAGCGCATTGAGCAATGCCATTGATTGGCTACTGCGTCATATAAGAACGTACTTTTTACAGCAATTGCAGAGGACAGCGAAAGACACAAAGGTACAACATAGATTCACAGCAGAATATCCTACGTCACTGTCTGTATATTGTGGTTGTGACCAGTGCAACAATACTCAAACTGGCTGGTTCTGTGGTTCCACTCACCAGTGACGACCTCATGGTGAAGAGGTTCGACAGAAGAGTGGCGAAGCCTGGTGCGAGGCAGTTCTGAGCGAGGATAGCGAGACTCAACTCCGAGATACATATGATGCTGTCCCCGTGATTCCGCTCCCAGCTCCAGCCAGGGATGTGGAGCAGGTACCGCTGTCGAGGGAAACGACATGTTTGTCATAGAAACAATGGCTACTGGAGCTGTGTGCCGTGCACCGGATAAACGTTCAAGAAATAGTTATATTTTACGATTTTGAAACCGGTATTCAATACTATTATATTACATCGCCAATGGACAGTACTAACAGGTCTTTGTGTCTTCCATAACATTGTAAACATTGTACAAAATACACGAAATGACGCCATTCAACACATCCTGGTCTTCTCTTCCGTTTGAAAAGCGCATGTCCAGAAGAGCTGATGGTACAACTCGATCTTTGGGTTGTCCCACTAAGCCACAGTTTGGCGCCACTGTTAACTAATACGTTTCCTGCACATAGCATGCAGAACGAACGCCTCTACAAATAAACGTATAGCGTACCATAAACCAGTTGAAATATACGGTATGTACCGCGAACGTATATCTAAGGGTAAGTTAACTACATCCCTGTAGAAAACAACAATAATGTTACTATTAGTTATCATCAGTGAGGACAGTGCATTGTTTTGAATAAAGTAGATTTAGTTATTATATAAAAGTTATAAGTGGGGCAATGAGCATCAGTACACGGCCAGTTAAATGCGTATATGTCCCTGTTATCCAAACAAATGTCAAAACTAGTTATTTTCTACAGTATGCTTGGCGTCGTATACCTTCGCAGTTGGATATCGGCGACTGATGTTATCCTATGTTTTGTGCGTGTTCATTTATTATGTGTACGGCTCATTAATATGTGAATAACACTGTGAGGCAACGCTAGGCATCCCTCTTACTGATGACACACCCAGCCTGAGTGCCGGCGAGAATATGTTTTATGTTTTCAACACGTGTCTCTTGATGAATACTTGACTGTGACACGGGTTTAGGTATTTGGCCTACCTACATTAGGGGCGTGAGAACAGCACACATAGCGGCTGTTTGAGGATCTCGCACAAATAGTGATGTACGGTTTTTTGCAGATGAAACACTTTGCATGCCACTTGGTTTGGCTTATTTCCAAAGAGACCCATTGACAATACCGGCACACAAAGTGGTTTTGAAAATGATAGATAGATTTGACTAAAATAGTAACTATGATGAAGCGTTGTATAAATAACGGACGCCGAAACCATGCGTTGGTTGTGCGTTTGTTTGAGTGTGTGTGTGTGTGTGTGTGTGCCTGCGTGCGTGCGTGCGTGCGTGTGCGTGTGCGTGTGCGTGTGCTTGTGCGTGTGTGTGAGTGTGTATATGTGTGTGCGCGTGTGTGTGAGCATTTCCCTAATGCGTGCTTTGCTGTAATAAGTACTCGGTCAGTACAAACTATAGTCTGTTGTGATTAGCCCCTTAAATAAGGAGTGTATACCGTTGCAACATGAACAATTACGTTTTTAAAATTTTATATTTTGTACCGTGAACAGTTTAACACGTCAGGCAAACTGATACAATCCGTATTCTGTCTCTCGATTGCTGCATGTTGTGCATGTATCGTTGCAAGATGCAATTATGACCGTATTATTTCGTGGCTTTCGTTCCGCACTGCATTAGCAATATGTTTTGTTTCATCAATGTCTACTCTTCCAAACCAAACTTTGTGCTGGTTCCTATCCACATGTCCGAACCGTGCATCAGTCGCGACGCATGTTGCTTGTGTTGCTCAATGTCCACGCGGTTCCTTATGTAGGCTTGCAATTGCCTCGTCGCGGGAGGGTCCGGGGCGCTGGTGTGCACGTATTCCCCAAACCTTTCAAATCCCACCCTTCATATATGCACTAGCACTGCCCCTTGGGTGTGAAGTTAAACTACTTTCTGAGCTAAAAAATAATACTGCAGTTCCAGCAACATAGTTGGCGTTGGTATTTCTCACAGAAATAATAAAAGTTAAGATGTTGTGCTGCCCCCAACTAAGAAACCCTGCCTGGATACGCGCTGTATTGTGACTGGCAAGCCAAATATCTCAGAAGAACTAAGCAAATCATATTTTACCTTAGACACATAAAAGGCTTCCCTATTCGCTTGTCATCTGTTGGTTTAGCCTTGTGAAACCAAGACACGCCTAGACGGCGTGGTTTGTTTCTGTCGACAAGCGTTATGTCGTTACCTTGTTCTGGTACCGTCGTAGTTGCACGATGACACGAATGTGTGGCCGGTAGTTCTTCACCGCGGTCACCCGCATCAACGTCTCAGCGTCCGCCTCGTCCGGGTCACTCGCCTTCCGGTTGGCCAGGATCACGCATGCGTCAGCGTGGGCCAGCTGCAAAAGAGAAGTGTCTTCATACACTTAGGATATTACCAGGATAATATCACGAGTTTCATTGGTTATGTGACCCACCCATCACGTGACCTGTTGCCTAGCAGCAACTCCGTCAAGCCATTAAATAGGATGCCGAACACTTTGGACGTTTGGAAAATCAATGATACATAGACCTTTTTGTAGACCTTTCTGACCTAAACGAGGTTGTATACTAATAAAAAAGCATGAAGACAAGAGAGGACATCATAGGGAAGGGTTAAATTAGCATACACCAGAACGCAGTAGTAAAATAATGCACATATTTTGCTTACGAAAACACTGTTGATGTGGCCAACCTTGGCGCAGATCACCCGCGGAAATTTGACTGTTAATTACACAATACATCAAGTACAGTATATCAATTGCGAGGCTAGTTGGACGTTTTGGGTATTTATCATAAGCTAATTGTCTGTATTGTTTACACACGAATACAACTAACTTAGCTTAGTTAAAAGTATCAGATTGGTTCACTGAATATATTTCTTTGTGGCTGAGATACCTTGACGTTCTGCAAAGACGTTGAATCCATTGCAGACCCTTCAATGAATGTGATTTCGTTGCAATTTCTACGGAAAAACGCTTCCAATTCCAAATTAGGGGTGTTGCTGAAAACGTGAAGCAAATACGTATTTAAAAGGCTTTAATGAATACATATACACTTTAAATGTGCTGGGATCAATTAGAACTAGACTACGTCATCAAGATTGTGTATTTGTCTATATATATATATATATATATATATATATATATATATATATATATATATATATATATATATATATATATATGTATATATGCGGGCACGTAGACATTCTGGAATGAACGACGTATAAAGCGAAGGTTTCGTCGTTTCCTACTCCAGTATCTGTCTCACCTGCCGAGGAAGACCACATGGGTGTCTCGCGTCTTGGACTTGGTGTCAGCGTGCACGAAGTTTCTTAGGAACGGCGTTACCGACTCGTACGTGATGTGGCCACACACCACGATGTGTCTATAAAAGGTAAGTTCTTTAGTAGAAAACGCAAGTAAACATATAGAAAATGATAAGTTGTTATATTTAGTAAAAAAGGTAAATTGTATATAGAAAAAGGTAGGTTCT
>OZ024861.1:38925940-38965940 GCA_964017155.1 Oasisia sp. SBJ-2009 | reverse complement strand
TGTCGGTCGGTCGGTCTGTCGGTCTGTCGGTCTGTCGGTCTGTCGGTCTGTCGGTCTGTCGGTCTGTCGGTCTGTCGGTCTGTCGGTCTGTCGGTCTGTCGGTCTGTCGGTCTGTCGGTCTGTCGGTCTGTCGGTCTGTCGGTCTGTCGGTCTGTCTGCACATAAACGCACGCACATATGTACGCACACATGCACACACACACACACACACACACACACACACACACACACACACACACACACACACACATACGCACGCACGCACACACACACACACACACACACACACACACACACACACACACACACACACAAACACACTATGATGTTTGGCAAGTCAAACTACACGTCTATAAGAGTACTCTACACTCCCACATGCACAATAACGTAAAGGTTCCAACAGAATAGAAAGACTGTGTGGTCCATGCGGAGTGCATAAACTGATGTGACACAACAGTTAGCTGAACATCAGATGCAAACAAACAAACAAAAAATGAATGAACCAGAAAGATTACTCAAAGTGCATGCTTCCATTGTCAATAAATCAACAAACGCCTCGAACTAGAAACACCGATATGTAAGTGATAGCTGAGGGTCATGCAACAAAACACGGAGTCAAGTAAACCGGCCCTGCCATTCACGATACCAGTTACTAACAAACGTCTTCACGTGTAGCGTCCTTCCTAAAACGTCGGGAACCCTGAAATGAGAACATTCCCTGTCTACTGTAACTGACGTCAGAACCTTTGAGCTTGAACTGCTTTTGTTATTATAATGTCGTATCGTAGCAGTGTTTTGTCATAATCTTATTTTTCTACGGACACGAGGAGGGTTGGACTGATTACACAGGCATATAGATGAACAATTAATGGTATTAGTTGGATAACCCCTGATGCTTGCAACACAGAACATTGCGAGATGAGATTAGTGGCAAGAGGTGACCAAATAAAATACTTTAAGTGGGACGTAACATAAATTCTATTCAGACCATGACAAATGACACCGGTGACTGGAAACTGTTAATTGTAACTATTACGAAGGCAAACCCGTAGTTGTCTGCATTGACGCAACGGAGTAACTGCGCTAATCGATTATAACAATTATCCATATGGCGCGAAACTTCATTGGATGTAGCGGATGCAATGCTTAGGTGCAACTGTTCTCAATAGAACAATTAAGTATATCTCCAGAAATAGCAGTCTATCGTTGATAGTCAGTGGAAGACCTTACCCAGCCAGTTGACGTTATAGTACAGTCCTACGAACGACGGCAGTATTGTGAAGTGGTCGACTATCGAGTAGATGCCCGTCCACATGGCGAGTTTATCCGTGGCGGCGGCAAACTGCAAACAGAATCAAATAAACGTTATGAGTTGATGTAATAATGATATGATATTATGTCATGTTGTGACTTTTTCAAGCCGATTTTAAATAATCGTGTTTTTTTCACATATATCAACCGTAAAAACTGCTAAAATCTGTTTCCAAGTTTTTCGCTCACTGGTGTCGATAAATCCAAGATGGCCGCCACTAGTCACCAAACATCTAATAATCGCAATATCTTTGGCAATAAACAACATAAAAACGTCAACTCGGAGTCGTGCTACATGTTTTGAGGCATGAAGAATCCAAAGAAACCAACACAATGGTGAAACAAAATTCAAAATGGCCGCCAACGGTAACCAATACATGTTTTAACTGACAACTTCCCAAATTACTCACCGCCTGTTGTGAACAGGACTGGTGGAAGTAATAATAAGCACTAAAGTTTGTTGGATTTATTAACTTACAATATCACCCCTTTCTCGTTCATAACATTGGATTTATTAACTTACGATATCATCCCTTTCTCGTTCATAACAGTGCGCGTCACGTCACAAATTTGAAATACAGTTTTTACGTAATAATTATATTGTGAGGACTATCTTGACTGCAACGATAGTTTACTTCATAAATACGAATTAGTTCTCCACCCATCATTTGGTATTCTGCAGAACATTAAATCACCGATGTGGTTTATTTTAACTCCTGAATGGGCCCAATGCCATCATAGACATATAATAACAGGCATTTATAAGCAACTAGCTTGGACTGTATTGCAAAAGGTAATGTATCGGGGTAATAAGCGCTGGAGCTGCGTCATACGAACCCTGACGACGTAATAGCAGACGAATATGCAGCACATGGCCAGCCACGCGTACTCGCTCGCGTCGCCGCGCACAGGTCCGCAGTCGTCTACGCTAAATCTACAAGCGAAACGTGTTTGGGTGTGTTTGGGAGTTTGCATTGTTAGGTGGCGATTGTCTGTATACTTGCACATGTTTACTATGTATGGTGATTATTTGAGCATGTGGTTATTGTATAGCATTAAAACAATGCAGATCTACAAGTTCACCCACAACCCTGCCTTACTCTTATTTGTTCACGAACCTGATCAAGTGTCAGGGCGGTTTATTGCGAACAGACTGATTAATGTGAGAATTAAAATATATTTAATTATGTATTAATCACGGGTGGTGGAAACGTGGTTTCTTTTGCATTACTATGTACTTGTTATTCACCAGGCTACTCAGAATCTTAATTACAGCCCAGACTTGCAAAGCCAGGGTCATCAGTCAATGTCTATAGGCACGGCTCTGTTTACACTGTGGTTTCTTGTTTGGTGTTTCACAATCTGGATGGGTGTTTCACAAGACCTAGTTTGGTGTTTCGCAATAGGCCCACGGTCCTATTTAAACTGGTGTTTGGCGGCAAGTCGGCCTCACTTGCTTCAGCAGCCGCTCTACTCAGTTAATCAATATTCATCGACACCGTTGGTATTATTTTACCCGATTAAATTTAGGCTCCCACCCACCCTCCCTTATTGACTGTTTTACTTATGTATGTAGATCGATTATTGTCTAATTGTGCCTATGTTTCTTTCAATTATTATAAATGTATTGTGTAGATGTTAGTTAGTAAGTAGTCTGCAGATAGTTAGTAAGTAGTCTGACTTGTAGATCAGGGAGTTTGCATTGTTAGGTGGCGATTGTCTGTATACTTGCACATGTTTACTATGTATGGTGATTATTTGAACATGTGGTTATTGTATAGCATTAAAACAATGCAGATCTACAAGTTCACCCACAACCCTGTCTTACTCTTATTTGTTCACGAACCTGATCAAGTGTCAGGGCGGTTTATTGCGAACAGACTGATTAATTAATACACTCACACCCCAATACACCCATGTACACACATAGGCCTATATACACACATACATACACAGAGCAACAACAATAAATCTGTGCTTTTTCTTTACTCGTCACATTTACGTTGTGTTGTCAGATCAAATATAATGGCAGCCTTTGTTTGTACGGTTGATAATAAACATGGCGATAGCGAAAGCCTACATTGTGGTCGAGCTTAGCTTTCGATAGTGGCTCATAAATAAAATTCAATGTTTTTTCTGACTTCAAATAACACAATATACAATACTCCAGTTGAGTTTCAATTAACGAAATGCTGTCTTCGGCGTCATCACGACTGACGCAGCATTATTCGAAATTTCAGAATTTAAGCATTAGTGAAACAGTAATTTTTATGTGGGACGTTGAAATTCCAATTAATATCGTAAACGGATATTTATATTCCAGACAGGGAAATGAATGATGTTGCTCTGTCAAAGTAGTTGCTCTTGGGTGGAGCGAGAAACGCATTCCAAAGGGGTTAGCAACGAAAACATAAAATGTAAGATGTTTTATGTTCTTTGAAATATATGCTATACATAGATCAGGCCTAATGGTTTTCACACATGCGCGCACAACAGGGCAAAGGGCAAACATCAAAACAATTGAGACACTTGGATGTTTCAAGCAATTGGCTACACCCGTTGTATCAATCATCAAAATGAAAAAGACGGCAGGGTTCCACTTTGCCCGGCTTGGAGCCAGTCATTCACCCCGTCTGTCTTTAAATAACTGCCGTGCATTTGCATATGTATACATCGTGGACGCAAGAGTTATTTGTGTTAACCACAATCGAGCCCTGCTTGCACTGTTATTTAAACGATGTTCGCTACATGTCGAAAATGTATTCACTTATTGCATGACGGAAAATAAAATGCATCAAACAAATGGTATTAAATGATGCACGGACACATACATACAAGCACATATGTTTGACAGTGGCGTAGCCAGGAGTTTGCATTGGAGGATTTTGAATTGGACAACCAAACAAACTATATATATATATATATATATATATATATATATATATATATATATATATATATATATATATATATATATATATATATATATATATATATATATATATATATATATATATATATATATATATATGGGAATTAGCATTTTCCCAGCAAAATCCACTAGATTAATTTATTTGGTTACAATGAGGATTGCAGCCGGGGCACACTTCTAAAGAGGAAAGTCGAAGAGGTGATGGGAGATAGACGCATATCACGTAAATGTAAAGAAAATCTGCTTAGCTCGTGTGTTGCATCGGCATACATGAATGCCTAGAGGCGATAGCACTAATAGAGAAACGACAGGAATAGGTCCAAGATAGGATAAGAGAACATTGATGAAATTAGAGTGGAGGTTTGAATGAAGGACAGTTCTAAGAAGAAATTGGCGATAGGGTAGTACCAGGAAGGAAAATATTACACAGGCATCCTGAAACCCACTGTACTTTGCGACTCTATAAACCAGGCACCCAGTCACTCCGTTCCCCATAATCCAAATTTTTCCTGAATTGGGGGGCCATGGCCCCCTGGCGCCCTCTGGCTATGCCACTGATGTTTGATGAAAAAGATGTTCATTCACTATTAACACAAGATGTTTCATGAAAGTATAAAATGTGTTCAATAAACTTACTTGGTTACATTCACCAGAAAGTGAAGACATGATGTCATGTTGAGTAGCCACATAAATACGACCTGCAACAACAGACGAAGATGCAAACATATACATTTAAAATAAAACAACAAAACAACAAACAAACACCAAACAACCCACATATACATATATACAAACATACATACATACATACATACATACATACATACATACATGCATACACGAATACATGCATACACAAATACATGCATACACGAATACATGCATACATACATACATCATATACGTATATACATACATACATACATACATACATACATACATACATACATACATACATACATACATACATATATATATATATATATATATATATATATATATATATATATGTATGTATGTATGTATGTGTGCATGTAATCGTGTGAATGTATGCATGTATGCATGTATGCATATATATATATATATATATATATATATATATATATATATATATATATATTATATATAAATTATATTATATATAAAATAACTGATATATCTACATTATTTAGTTATTTTAGTTTCTTTGTATTAGTAAACTGTTGTCTTAGTTGCTGTAGCGTAATACATATTTATAAGAAACATATAAATAAGTAACTCAGCAAGTAACAGTATGGTTGTCGTGTTTCACTGTTTTCCCTACGTTTGTGAGAAACATTCTGGAGTGCAACACGAAGTTGAAATGTGCAAGTTGCTTTAGTTTTGCACTCACCAGCAATTTACTCCACCAGGGGTCGCCCGACACGAGCGATCTTCCGGCTGCGCGCACACGCGAGAATAACGAGAACCTCCGGTGTATGGTCGGCGAGCCTGACGAGCTGGAGGACGAGTCGTACAATTCCTTCCAACCGGTCCCAGCTCGGCGGAAGTAAATAAACATAGCAAGTCTCGCGAGTCCTATCACGAGAATACCGCCAATGAACGAGACGAGACCGGCACTGATGTGATAGTACCATTGGGGGAGACGACTGCACGGCGCCATCTACAATCACATACAACGTCACATATTCAGATTTTATAAACATGTCGATGATGATGATGACGACGACGATCATGAAGGGAAAATAAATAACAATAAAATAAAATAAAAACTTGGTAATTAAACTTGTCTTTGTGTAGCCCGTTCTTCTGCTTAATTCGCCAGAAATCAAAGCAGGTACAGACATTTTTTAAATGAGGCATATAACAATGAATAATCCGACGACATTCAGAAATCTAATTACATACATCAATAAGCGCCACTTCTGACAGATTTTGCAATGAAATTGGAAGTAACCGTGTGATTTGGGGTTCGGTATGTACATTGTACGTGGGATGCACTTTAATCCGCCATCAAAAAAACATAAACTGGGACAATCGGCCACATCGCATTAAGCACCAGGACTGGTTTGATGAGAATGACGTGGATATTCAAGACCTTGATTGCAAGAACAAACACCTTTCGCCTTTGGTAAAATGGCATTACTCTTCAGCAGGAGCAGAAAGAATACCAACGCACAAAGCTGAGACCAAAACAAGATCAGAGATATTAAAAACAAGTGGTGGGAAGAGAAAGCCAAATGATTTTAAGCTTTCCTGATCAGCTATCTATGGGCCGAGATCAAATAGTCACACCCCTCTCCAGTGCCAGGAAGGGACACTTCTGAACGATGACATTGCCATTCAACAGCGACGGGGGGAGCACTTCGAGCTGCTCCTGAATCGAGAAACTGTGGTGACAGAAGACATCATTCTTCCATTCCGCAGCATCCTGTGAGAACATCGCTAGATATCCTGCCAACCCGGAAGAGTTCCAACGTGCTACAATGGATATGAAAAACCATAAAGCTTACAGCCCGAACGGCATCCCTGCGGAAATTTTCAAATTTGGTGGCGAGAACCTAGCAACCAAATTATATGAACTCATGTGCAAGATCTGACAAGACAAGCAAATCCCTTCAGATCTCGGAAATGCCAATATCATAACCATCTGTAAAAAGTGAACTAAATCAGATTGTGGGAACTACCAAGGCATTGAGCTTCTTTCCATAGCTGGAAAAAATACTCCCTCGTGTTCTTCGCCGCTTGCTCCCGCTGACAAAGACATACTACCTGAAAGCCAATGTGGCATCAGGACATCTCGAGGAACTATATACATGGTCTTTGTGGCCGACAAATTCAAGAGAAATGTCAGGACAAAAACAAGGATCTTTACATGGCTTTCATTTACTTGACTATAAGGCATTCGATCCCATTAACCGTGAAGTTCTTTGGAAATTCTGTCCATATTTGGTTGCCCTACAACTTTTATCCTGCCAACTTCATCACAATCCTGAGACTGCTCCACGACAAGATGACAACAACTGTCTTCATCACCGGAATTGAAACAGAGACTTTCACCATCCGCACAGAGATGAAGCAGGGATACGTTATCGCACCGACTCTCTTCACTATCTACCTATGTGCCATACTCTTTCTTGTCCGAAACCGTCTTCCGCGTGTAGTTGAAATGTACTACCGCCTCGATGGGAGACTTTTCAACCTGAGTCGCGACAAGGCCAAAACAAAAGTGACAAAGACTGCCATTGTAGACCTTCGGTACGCCGATGACTGTGCCATTCTTGAACACACAGCAGAAGAGCTTCAGACAAGCCTTGACCTCCTTACAGAAGCATATCAAAGTAGATGACTCTCCATTAACATCAGGAAAACCAAGACCATGTACCAACCGCTCCAGGCAACATTGAAGGACCCCCTGATATTAAAATATCTGGAACAACCCTAGAAGTTGTTGAACATGTCCCTTTCTTAGATAGTCATCTACCCCAGAAGGCCACCATTGGAGCAGAATTCAACACCGTATATGCTGTACCAGTATATCCTTCAGGAAACCTCGCAACCGAGTTTTCGATAATCACAACCTCGGGAGAGGTACTAAAGTTATGGTGTACGTATAGCCTTGCCCTACGACCGTGCGACCTGGACTGATCACTTGTTAGACCGGCCCAGACCCCGACTAATGCAGGTGTCGGAACCAATTAACAACGTCTAACGTAGCCCGTCACCGCTTAACCGTCTGACGAACTACGCCGAATGGCCTAAATTCACGCTAATCGTACTTATTAGCCGTGCGGCGAGTAAATGCTACATTTGTCAACGAACGTATGATTTGTGTTTGGGATCAGTAACTACACTGTTTGACGCTGAACGGATTGAAGAATTCACGAATAAATCGTCAACACCTGCGTTGGCTTTCACAGTTGACGTGCACATGTCATACGATCTTCTCGCTTCTCCGATTGCAGGTGACGGCCACGACAATTGCTAATAGCACTAACAAGCTTACAAGCCCGTCATAGCAGTGGGAGCCGCAACCCGCTAGAAGCCAGAGATACCCACACCAATCCGTGAGAAACCATCAAAAACATACATTGACCCGGTTTACACATCAAACAACGTAGTTTTTCGGGTGTTTTAGCATACATGTGAAACATGATCTGTTTACTAACATGCAACCAGGGCTGATCTAATATACTCGGCATTCGTTGATTACCGCTCCGCTCGGGATAACATAGTTTAAGTTGAATTTAACATAGTATTTATAAAACATTATCAATTAAATTATAGTATCATTATTACAATAGCGATAACTGAGTAAAATAATAAATGGCATAGTCATAATAAATTCTTAATGTTTTTTTTTTTATGGAAAATTGCACAACATTAAATTTACCATTACAAATTTCTGAATGCAGGAATATGACACCCCATGCGTAACTTTCAAAGGTGAATTTATTAATCAGTTTCTGGATACGTTAACGTAGTGTAAAATGTATTGTAAAGATAATACATTGTAAATGAAACCGTGTTGTAACGTCAATAAAGTTATCGTTACGTAAACAAAATGAAAATCGTTTTTGTGATAAACTCATATAACATATCTAGTGGCACTTTGTCCTGCTATGCTTTCATTGCATCATAAATTGTATAAAGTCACTCTTCACACGAGTGTTTGTATTCGTCACTTGAACCAGAAAAGGATCATTTGTTTGCTTATAACTTGATTGTGTTTATTCGTAACTTGAAGAGTTTGTGCAGCCTTTGAAGAAACTTGTAGCAATAGTGATTAAAATTCAACTAAATATTGTGCTGTGCAAACTGCTCTCGAGTACGCTAATTCTAGGCATCGCATTTACACCGACCAAGTAAAAATACAACTATTATATTATATTGTTATCATTATGACTATTACAGAATAATGAGATATTTATATGTGGGCTGAAATAGTCTTACGTGATTTAGGACTCATTATGTGTTGAATTAGATTTGTAACACTTAATATTAAAACATATTAATTATTTGCAATGAAGCGCTAGAAGCATAGTGTATAAGGTAAAATATTCTCAACCGAGCAGATTCAGGCCCGAAACATCTAGCTACTGTTTTGTTTCGAAGCTTGACTAATTTAGTTTCCCGCACTGCATCTTATCATAGTACTGTGTAAATGAGGTCATGTATATTTACACAAGGGAAAATGTGTGTTACTCGATATACTTATTTCGGTAATGGCTTAATTCTTTCCAGAGAACTCCAGCAGTTGTTTAAGTGAATAGCTCGACAAGACGGTGAAGTGTGTAGCGCCTGGAATTATAACGAACTAGACGCAGCAACAGTTAAGAACTTACCTTTCCTTTACCTTACTGCTGTTTCCTTTCACGCATAGTTGTAGCACGAACTGGTTAACCAGAGACACGATATCGCCTAAGCCCTTTGTCTGTACTCGGCAGTTGCCAAAATAATAGTTCTGAACTTGTCTGGTCGTGTATGCTACAGTTTATGTATACTAATTATCTATATATACATACTACCTAGTGTAGTTGTAGTGGCGATAATGACTCAGATTACGCTCTTCATTGTAAAGTTATTATACGTTTTGTAATTGAGACACAATGTGCTTACTTGATCAGATTTGAAAGACAATCGGAACACCTGACGGCGATCCCGGATGTACTCTTGTTGATATCGACTGTGTCAATAGACCAGGTCATTAGTCGGCGAGTCCTTCTGAGTTTGGCTGAGGTCCATATTATTAATAAACAAATTACTTTGCACTAACAGCACGCCATAACACTACACAGTCACGCCGTATATGGTACGTTCAAATAGTATAGTATACGTTGATATTGATATACTAAAGTGTTTATTTTTATCACACATAGTTTACAAGTGTAACATACGTCACTGTCTAGCAACACGAAAGCACATGTTACCTTGGTGCGCAGTGTCTTAGTTTACATATCCATCTTGTGGGAACCACGAGATTGTAGCGATTTAAAACATTTCAGGTGGACGTTTCCACCGTAGGATATGTGGATATGAGCACGACGTTCAATATAATACTGGTAAGTCCCTCGTCATTACGTTTGATTCCATAGACGTTCATGGTGTACATGTCCAGTGTCATGTCTAGCCATTTAATGTAAGACACATACTACTGGAGTGTATGAGGCGGCTTACTAATGTCTCACCTACTGAAATCGCGAGAACCGATAATATTAACGGTGACTAACCATAACTATTTTCTACTACTGATTATAACGCTTTCTCACCTGTACCCTGACTAGGTATACTAATAAGGTTCACTCTAACGAATAATGATGTTGACACAAACCATTTATTTCCGTCAACTGATTGATTCCAGTGATTACGCACTTGACCACAGTGTCGCCTGGCGCGGACACAGGATGACCCGGTAACGCTCTCATCGATCTTGATGTTTTCGTCAATACAGTCGAGTTCAGGCGTGAAATTAGGAACATTGTGACAACCCTGTAAATGTTGTCAAACAGTCAGTACTGACACTTAGCCAGGGTCATAGTCATAGGAGATATAGGACCGCAGGTAATGGTCGAGTTGAACCTAATGAATTCGTCATCATAGCGCCGTGACAGACTTAATGGCCACGACAAATATGTCACTCAAGACTGCATGCATTACCGGCTATTGAAGTTGTGTACATGTCAAATAAACCATGCAGTCACGTAAATCGTCGACATAGGAATTGGTTTACTTTAAAGAAAGCATTGCTGACTGCTCGTCTTTAGCACATCGTCCTTGAAACAGAACAACCCTAACTGCCAATTAGTTCTTCTCAACAACGCCATTGATTACCTATACGGGGTAACGCCGTGTTTTATTTAGATGATATCTTCACCAGTCCAACAGGAGATACACGTCCTTCGTGTAGCGCACAGATATTCGTATAGCAATTCCAGGGGGACGGGGGCCCGTGCCCTTGGTCGCGCTGTGCTAACCTAACTAAACAAACTGTGCACGGGCCAAATGTTCCCTAGACGTGTTCTGTTCAAAGTGCTCCGTATATCTTTGGAAATTGTGAACGTCGCCGCGAAATTAATCAGTTCTCAGCGGAAGTCATACTGATACTTCAGCCAACTCAAAATGGATTTTACTCGGTCACCAAATAATTGTGAAGAGTCTCAACGGGAGGGGGGGGGTGCAGTTGGACGTTTGCCCACATCGACTACTACACTTTCCGGAACCGCCATTATGCTATCGTTTTTTGCATGTGTGTGGTTACACGTAGACGCGTGTGATAACGTCGGATATAGGTTTTAAAGGCACCATGATGTCAACATGTGCAAGTGATCTTTATTAAAGAAATCCCACACGACTGTTAAGTTTTGTCTTATCGAATACGACACAGGATTTAGTTTAGTGTGTGTGTGTGTGTGTGTGTGTGTGTGTGCGTGCGTGCGTACGTACGTGCGTACGTGCATGCATGTAAGTGCGTGCGTGCGTGCGTGCGTGAGTGAGTGAGTGCGTGCGTGCGTGCGTGCGTGCGTGCGTGCTTGCGTGCGTGCGTGCGTGCGTGCGTGCGTGCGTGCGTGCGTGCGTGCGTGCGTGCGTGCGTGCGTGTGTTCCCGAACGTTGGCTTAACTGCCTCACAACAATTGAGGTCACTTTGGTATTTACCGCTTTTAATTTATTTTTCATTAGACTTGTTAAATACGTATTACTTAAGTAGTATTTAACCCCCGGGTCGCGACTCAAACGTGGGTCGCCAAGCAACTTTGAATGGGTCGCCAAGAGTTCCAAGAGGCAGGTGATTGTTCGAAGCTTCCTTTTATTTCCCTATCAGATGCTTGTGAGACGATTATTCAAAAATTCATAAACCAACTGTGGCGTGAAAGTGAAATTATATCACATTATTATATTATATTACCTAAGTTAAACTCAAACATTCATATGCATATTATTTTAACATTCTCTTTCCAGGTTAATTGATGTATGAAATAATAATAAAGGTATATAGCAATTTTCAATATGCATTACATGTTATATTGGAATGTAGTATGGCGTTGACTCACATAGTGCCTATAAATACAATACAATGAAACATGGCAAATAAATATATAATATACAGTGTACATAGTATGTTCTTTAAAATGATAAAACAAATATTATTTTGATTTAATAAATAAATAACATATTTCAGATATCTTTTAAATAATAGATATTCTATTTTAAAATAATTGTGTTAAGCTAGTTAATAAATAGATAAATATATACAAAATGTCCTTTAAAATTATGAATTATCTTCTAAAAGTATGATTTTAAGTTAGTAAACAAATACATAAATACTATAAGAGGTCTAAAATGTAAGTTTAAATCTCATATTTACAATTGAAGTATATGAAAATGTTTATCATATTTGTATTGAATGCGTCCAAACTATAAAAAAAAAAAAATTAACAATTATATAAAAAAAATATTGTTTAAAATTATATTATAAGTTAAGCTACAATTTCACAATAAAAGAAGTTTGGTGTTCAGCACCATCGTTCCGTTATTGAGAACAGGTATACCTACACTCCACACGCGTACGGTCCAGCCACACCAACCAGCGTCAGAAAAAGAACAATCCGATAGAGTGTTGAAAACAGCCAAGTTAACTTTCCAAGGTCTTTACCGCTACGTTCTATATTTCATTCCTGATAAGGCTGCTACGGTACGCGGGTAAACACTATTTCTAAAGCGGTTTATTTTCGTACGGATGCTTCTAAAACGTTTGCCTGACGGTAATAATTCGAACAGATGATGGGCGGGGTGAGTTTGGTCTGAGATAATATTGCCAGCTCTTTTTTGGATCTGTCGTTGTATATAGCTTTTAGAGAGGAGATTTCACTACCGATCATTTTGGAGGCTGTTTTCACCACTCTGAAACGAAATGAATCGCTAAGCACCTTCAGCGATCGAAGACTGGGCCTGTCTCTGAAAAAATGGTTTTGCACCAACAGCCTAAGTGCACATGTGACCTTCGCAGCGTGATGTAACCCATGGCGCCAATGTTGAATTCCTTGGCCCCTTCTGATACAGTGCCATACGACACCAGCGGCAGCCAATTCGCAATGTTGCCATCATATATGATAATTACGGCGGTTTCCAATATCACTTCATCTCAATTCAAAGGGTATGTTGTCCAAGACACACCCCAAATAAGCCCCTGATTTTGGAGTAACACTTCTGAGTATTTAGGCTGCAACGAATACTAAAAATTTACACCCTCTTTCCTTCACTGCAACATTCTTTTTTGTAAACATCTCTTTTTAAACCAATAACGATCAATCACGAGTTGTAAGTGGTTGTGGTACGCGTTTGGAATGGTGAATGACCGCCTAGGAAAATTACTCAAACGTGCACTGTATATTAAAATATAACTCTACAAATCCGGCCGTCGTGTCGTAGAAAAACATGTACATCAATCATCCTATTTATAAAATGCCGGTGTCTGAACAAAGTTCCTTTGAACTTTAACATTGACTCGATAGTAATCATTTCAGGAAACACCAGAAAACACCAGTCATAATTTGATGACATCGTTTTTTAGTTTTTAATAAATAGATATTTTGATCTCAACTGTAACATTTCACCAGCGATTTATCATTCCATCTGCGCGTACTTCCACCTGTAGCATCATAAAAGTGTTACAAAGACCATAATTGAAATAAAATAGCATTCTTCTGCTATGACAATATTTCTAATATGACAATATACTCCACTTGGATATGGTGACTGAAACATTTCTCAGTCTAATTGCTGACATTGACACAATCCCATTACTTTCGTCAGACAACTAACGTTGACACTTACCCCTGATAATATCAACGAGCTGATAACCGGATAAATATGACCACAGGTAATGTGTGAGTTGAAACTAATGATTTCACCGTCTTCGTACCGTTACATACAAAATGGCCAAGACAAATCTTTCACAAAACTGTATGGGCTACCTGCTGTATAGTGTACTTATTTTATACTGAATATACAAAACATGCAGTGACGTATATTGTCGAAATGCGTATGTTAATATGACCTAACCCAAGATATTTACTTTATTTGAACCAATCAACAGAACTGATTGTGCTCGCTTCTGCCCAACAATTTAAGAAAATCGAGCTACAAAAAAATACGCATTGTTGATTGTGTTTTCCCCGTAGCTCAGGACGAGGCTGCGCAGTTTGATGCCGAGACGAGGATGGAGACACGAGTGACTGTTGAGTCTGACTCCGGATGTTACAGAACAAATCATACAAGTGTGTACCGCTTGACGCAGTAAACACCTTGCTCCACCGACTGCCTCAAAAACAAATACAACAGGTGCAGAGAACGCAAAACAGTAGCGCGCCTTGTTGATGACCCTGTCGCGCTTACATTTTTCCAGCGTTATAAACGTTCCGATTGACGCTTCTGCGCATGCGCGATAAATGTAATATCATTAATGTGCAGCAAAAGGACAATGCATTTATGGTATAAATACTACGGGTTGTTCGTTAGGATGTATATAACCTCTCTGCAAAGTTATTTGTCGCAAATTAACACGAGGCAAGCAGGTTTTGAGGCATGTTTTCATAGGAAGCGTAAATCACGTGACTGTAGTGCGCCAAAATCCGTGACAGTGATATATTAAAAGAAAATCGTAATACTCTATTGCATTGAATTTTTAGAAACTCTTCACAGTAATCATCACAGGAGAGCTAACGAATAGCCCGTGGCGTTTATACCGAAAAGCCTTTGTCGTTTCGCTGGACATTGATGATTTTACATTTATTGCGCATGCGCAGAACGTCAATCGGAACGTTTTTAACGACCGGGAAAATGTAAGCGCTACAGCGCTACGAAATTTTGCAACACACAGAGATCAAGCCGCATTGGTTGCCTATTGCAGTGAGAGTAAAATTTCAGACAATTTTACTTAAAACCCACCACCCACGCACTGTGTAGAACGAAGCCAACAAAAATAGATCGCTACACAATGAACCTGGTTGGCCCGTGTGCACTGCACTATTGGGGGTGACTCCATTCACGTGGCCGTCCTAACAGCGTCGACCTTCTTCCTACGGCATCTGACAGCTACAGCAGTTTCGTATTCTGCTTTAAACCTAACCGTAAGAATTAGCGGTTTTCGAGAACACTCTGACGGGGCAATGTGGTTGCAACGGCGCATTCTAAACGGCAACATTGATTTACTGAATGTCCTCGTCAACTTCACCGACCGACCGTCGTCAACTCGTCTCACCCCATCGCTAACAGCCCACCAATCCTTTCTAACAACGCCATGGTTGAACGGTCTATGGTAATGTCGTCGTCTGTCTAGAAATGTTCGCAGGTCCAACAGGGTCTACACTGTGGAATTTGTTGCCATCTGACCTTGTCAACAGCCGTTTTCCATTATTTGAGTCACACTTCTACAATGTCACACAATACCCGTATCACCTTGTCTTGTCAAGTCGGGTCCTACTTTGGCGACTCTCTAGCACAGCATCCTCCATTGTCACCTGTGTCGTGTCGTTTGACAAAGTTGTCATGTCATACTATTCTGCTTTAGAATGTCTTTTTAGTGTCATACACGTTTTGATCAGTGTTTATGTTTTGGATTAATTTATAGATTATATATATATATATATATATATATATATATATATATATATATATATATATATATATATATATATATATATATATAAGGTTTTAATTTTATATTAATTTATATAATTAAGTTGTAATACTATACGTCTTAAAAGCAGTGTTTAATTTATTTTAAAATAAATTTATATAATTTACATACAAAGGTTTACTAGTACATCTTAAAACCAAAAATTAATATGATTTATATTATTTTATGTAATTTACATTTCTATTTTTTAATATACATTTACATTTATTATATTTCTTGTGCAGCGCATCGATCCGCCATGCGGGAATTAGCGCTATATAAAAACTGTATCATTATTTTTATTATTAATCAGAAAGTTGAAATTTTATATAATAATTGCAGTCGTGATTGTGAGACCGAGGTGTTTGTTTACATTTTTAGGCAACAATAATTATATCGACAGAAAATTGGGTAATTTACAGACGTTATGCACACAATGGGAGCTTGTAGTGACAAATGTAGGTTACCGTTAGCTGTGAATTTGCATGCAATTTAAAAATAAAGTGCATGCAGTTCAGTGGCCCGTAAGGTAAAAACGCTTTCGTACAATTTCCGGTAGACACCAATTTTGAATTTATGAAATTATAACTGGATTGATTTTTTCGTTTTATTTTCATATTTTCCAATTTACTCGTCTGACACGGCACGGCAAGCTCGCAACCTCGTGATCCTGAATGTGTAAGATACAAAAGATATATATATATAAAAGTATGTATAAATAAAAGACGTATATATATAAATAAAATTATTTCTACTTTTTCTAAAGGAAAAATGGTTACGTAGGTCACCTGCATAAGAATAGCGAATGCGTCGACTGTCGACAGTTGTGTGCTGATGGTAGACTCATTGGCGTAGGTTGATCGACCCTTTCGTCTTGATGAGTCTTTGAGCTAGTTTACCAAGGATTTTGACGCAATTCATGCTTATTATATTTATTGTAATAACAGTGCCTCGTTTCCGCCAGATAAAGTGTTATTCCCTTTGTGTATCTGCACCTTAGAGTGGTCACATTTTATATGGCGAGAAAATATGTTTTGAAATCAACCACGCATACTAGCTGAAATGATGATGTTGGGTGAGAAAACAACTGTGTTGAAATGTATGCAGAATCTATTTCTAATGTTAAATTTCAGTTCAGTGTCAAGGTCAGATGTGAAGGTCAGGTAAAGGTTTAAGTTGACCTCTCGGCGAACAACAAATGGAAACTTCTATGAAATTATATTTTAGTTTATTCATGAATATAAATGGATAAACTTATAATATTTGATACATTTGTTGTGTGTTACTTACACGTGTAAGTAAAATATGTTTGCTGATCTTGGCACATAGCGTCAGTTAGGATTTGGGAAAAAGTAAAGTTGCCCGGCCATGGCCAATAGATCCAGAGCGGTTCCTACGTCCATGGTACCGTCCCACTCTTGCGAAGGAAACATACTCAACGAAGTAACCTACAGGCCGTAGACTGAGTGTGCAGACAAGTAGTTCCGGTTGAGAGAAAAGAGATCCGCTCGAAATCTCAAGAGGGTGGGGAGGAATAGTGCAATCGTTCTACTAACGCTGGTTGAAATGTGTTCTGAAATTAAAAATGCGATCTTATGACGTGCATTTGTGCATTTGAAGAACACCTTGTTGTTAAAGCGGAGATGAACGTTTAGGCATTTTTGGTCATACATGTGTAACTAGCTTTTGACAGTAGACGCTGACCTATGGTTGTTTGCATGTAGCGTTTCTCCCGTAGATTAGAACACGCATCAACGAGCGTAACATTTCCCCGACAGGTATGTTTTCTCTTTGGAAGACAGCCCATGTATTCGACATGTGAATACAAGTAAAACAGCACACATGTACAACACAGAGAGAATGAGGTTTACGTGTAAGAACATGTCCAGTCGTCCACACGATATCAAGAGGTCGAAGTACACTCGAGCCCAGAACACCGTCACAGTACTCTCGACAGATTAAATTGCCAATTAACGGCGAACGTACGAGGAACGTTTACTGCGCGTCGGACAACAAACGCATTCTCTGTACTTAAAACTCCTTCAGAGGTTGCGTTAGGTTAACGCTAAACATGCTGGTTCAAATGTAAAGTGTGCAATATAGTGACTGTGTCATGCAATGGCATTGGGTTACGCGGAGATACTTAGACGCGTTACGTTGAATGTAAGAAGGGACAGCATTTGCGGCTTTGTCGGCACACATAGATAAAATGATCTGCTGTCTGACAAAAGACATACCGAATATAATATTAGACGAGAAAATGTGTACCAGTTACCAGTTATTAGATTTCGTCTAACTGCCAGTAAACAAGTCTATTTATACGGTATGATTTGCGGTATCAAATGTGTTTATATAATAATGTTTTGATGCTTTCATTGTATTTCATTGTCAATTTAAAAGTCGATCCAACTCAGTCGGGTTGCCAATAAAAAATAAAAAATAAATTTCAGTATGTGCCAGTATCCAAACTATAAGGGTAATTTAAGAGTTAAGTCCAAGATTTCACCAAAACTAAATCACCTGATAATACATTAAGATGATACTAGATAAATACAGGTTTGTTTTGCCAAATTACATTTAACTAGGTGTCAGTTTAATCATGCCTTACACGCCAACAGTCTACGTGACACATGAACAAATGTCAGTCTGATCATGCTTGACAAGCCCGCAGTCTACGTGACACATGAACAAATGTCAGTCTGATCATGCTTGACAAGCCCACAGTCTACGTGACACATGAACAAATGTCAGTCTAATCATGCTTGGCAAGCCCACAGTCTACGTGACACATGAACAAATGTCAGTTTGACCATGCTTGACAAGCCCACAGTCTACGTTACACATGAACAAATGTCAGTCTCATCATGCTTGGCAAGCCCACAGTCTACGTTACACATGAAAAAATGTCAGTCTGATCATGCTTGACAGGCCCACAGTCTACGTGACACATGAACAAATGTCAGTCTGATCATGCTTGACAAGCCCACAGTCTACGTGACACATGAACAAATGTCAGTCTAATCATGCTTGGCAAGCCCACAGTCTACGTGACACATGAACAAATGTCAGTTTGACCATGCTTGACAAGCCCACAGTCTACGTTACACATGAACAAATGTCAGTCTCATCATGCTTGGCAAGCCCACAGTCTACGTTACACATGAAAAAATGTCAGTCTGATCATGCTTGACAGGCCCACAGTCTACGTGACACATGAACAAATGTCAGTCTGATCGTGCTTGACAAGCCCAGAGTCTACGTGACACGTGAACAAATGTCAGTCTGATCGTGCTTGACAGGCCCACAGTCTACGTGACACATGAACAAATGTCAGTCTGATCGTGCTTGACAAGCCCACAGTCTACGTGACACATGAACAAATGTCAGTCTGATCATGCTTGACAAGCCAACAGTTTACGTGACACATGAATAAATGTCAGTCTGATCATGCTTGACAAGCCAACAGTCTACGTGACACGTGACCAAAAATGTCAGTCTGATCATGTTTGACAAACCGACAGTCTACGTGACACATGAACATCGTCACATAGATTTATTGTAGTTTTTTTCCGAGCAGCTGTTGCGCCCTCGCGCCTTACATAAACATGTAATGTAATAAAGCATTATATAAAGTGTCGTGAATCAATGTTTGATAAAATGTGTATAAGTACATCATCATAAATTGTGCCGCCAAATACCATTAATCTGTCTAGCTGAGCCTCAACGACTTTCGACTGAACATCGCCGTTTTGTCGTCATGTACGCACCGACTCGACAATCGGTGATTGTCGGGCTATTATCCGCGATGACAATTTTTAATCGACAATCGACTCAGGTCGGAAGGTAAGCGCTGGGCTGAGTCGGTGTCGACACCTAGCCCAATAGTTCGTGCTGCTTTCCAGGCCTACGATTGCCTCCCATCCCTTAAAATATGGAATCGTCCCGTCATTAAGAAATAAATATTGCGTCCTTCATAACGGGGACGCGTATACGTCCCTTATTTTTCCGTGTTGATGGTGGCAACCCAATACCTGCAGCGTTTCAGTTGGTCATGTTATATATTCATATACTTATATATATATATATATATATATATATATATATATATATATATATATATATATATATATATATATATATATATGTGTATATATATATATATATATATATATATATATATATATATATATATGTATATGTATATGTATATGTATATGTATATATATATATATATGTATATGTATATGTATATGTATATGTATATGTATATGTATATATATATATATATATATATATATATTATATGTATATATATATATATATATATATATATATATATATATATATATATATTTATGCAGAGCGATTCTAAGCAGCGCGGATTCGTACGTGCACGTGTGTATTACCATTAGACTCAATTTATATACTACTATTGACCCCTGTCCGAAGTCAGCTAAGACCCTGCCGTCGCATACCAGACCTGCGTAGAGCGCAGTGGCTCAGGGATAGAACTTCGGACTCTCGACTAAGAGAACCGGGGTTCGAATCCTGTGCTGCGGTGTTAAAACCTTGGGCAAGGTTTTTCACTCTACATTGCCCCAGTTCACTCAGCTGTATAAATGAGTACCTGAATATAGACAGTGGTGGATATGTGTACGAGCAGCTTTCGCGCATTAATTGCAGCATATGGCTGGATGCTTCCCATATAAGTTGAGACGGTGTTTGATTGAATAGGTTTGCCAGAGAAGTAAAGTGTAAAAGCGCTTTGAGCAATCCTGAGGATTTGATACTGCGCTATATAAGAACGTTTTATTACCTGGTCGGGAGTCCAGGCGATATCAATAAATACCAATGCCTTATAGGTAAAGACCACAACGTTCTAGTAGAGATTGTAACTTATATTATTTCCAATGTGTCGGGTATATTACGTCTCCTGATATAGTCACTAGGCAGAAGGGAGCAACGTGAATTGGTGTATTTTCCGAAATACATACGGTTGACAAAATTGCTGAAGTTTCCAAATAGTGGCATGTGAAATCGAAATACCGGCCCCTCGATCCAGCGTTCTACCGGTCGTAGACAGCGCTTTAGTCAATATATGCGCAAAGAACACTCAATAATAGTATACATGTATAGGCCTGTAGGTAAATACAGAACCGTGCCAGTGGATCGTTCTTGGATTCAGACTGACCCGCTGTGGTCGATCGCCCAGAAATAGTCTTAACCACAAAACGATATCAGAATTTAAGTCTAAGTCTAGAGTCACTGAATCAAAACAGGTACTGAAGAGTTTGAAAAGTCGCTGGCATATTGACGACAAACACTCGGTCAGCTGTAGGCCAACCGGTCTATCTAAATGACTTGTTATAGTCTCCTGTGAGTGGGTCTACCTTTACAGCTACGACCGCGAATTAACGGCGACATTGTAATTGCCGATAAACATAGCGATAAGGCGCCACTTTATGATTTATGATATAAATACACCCTCGAATGTTGCGTTGTTGATTTAGTACGCTAATTTTTCAAAGATATTACTTACCTTGCTCTGAAGCTGTGGCGTGAAAATGTTCGTTTGACGAAGCTTGTTTCCTTCTTTGTTGCAAACTGAAAGCCACTTTGTTAGCAATCGCTATTTATATCCGAAGAAAGTGGTATCAACTATAACAAGTATCGGCTTACACTTGTTCTCGTTGGTTAGACTACTCGACTCCCAGCTGAAATACAGCCCCGTCCGCCCACAGAGCCCTGCACACATACACACGTGGTGACAGCCGGCTATGTCCCGTTCTAATGTTGTCGTTTTACCGACACTACTCAATCTTATACCGTCGCGGGCTAGGCGTGGGTGTAACTATAGGTGACGGCAGCGACGCCGGCTTGTTACAAGTTGTTGGCCTCGACAGGACAACGCCGCGGTGAAACGCGAGCTCGCTGTGGCTCGATGTCACCGCTGACAGTTGACACTCGCTTAGAGGATCGTTGTCGCCACCCGCTGTTCCCCAGGACATCCCGTGGGAGAGATAACACGGGCACACAGCGCCTTCCAAGAACCCTTAAAATGTATCGCGTAATAAAAGGTGATGTACGTAAATAGTTAATACTGCATAATGCGACGTTACGAAAAAACGAACAGGTCGCGTTCCTTTAAGAATGAAATAATTGTAAGCCGATCCCGTCGTTAGGGCGGTGTTTAAATGTACCCGCAGCTGCTCCCAAATGGGAAAAGGGCGTATCCGTGGGAAAGGCACAGGCGAACCCCAAAAGTTGGACAAATTCAGCGGTTGTGTCACCGATTGGCATTCACCACGCGCCCCTGCAACAAACACAGTTTAACGCGGAATGGCACAGATCAACCCCACTGCCTACGACTCGTCTGATGCATGGCCCTGTATTCGCGGCAACCCTTAGAGGTCTTGTAAATAGGATCGATGACAAACCCACGTTTATACGCTCTTATTTAACATAACCAATGTTACGCAAACAGCACACGACCGGTACTTTCACAAACTATTACGCTGGTCTAACTGTACACCTCCCATCTCCTATGTCCTGTACAAATAAAACCTTTTCGAAAAGTGTTATTGTGAACGGGTGTAGATCGGTTATTAACCTGTATAAAATATAAGATAACTGCGTATGTGTAGATAGCCTACGTAGAATAATGGAGGAAACCCCATAGGGTGATATCCCGTTTGCGATGTTGCAATTCATAATTATAAAAAGGCTAACACAGGCGCGCTTAGGCATGCCTAGCGCGCTGCTAATCTTAACCCAAGCTAACCATAACTAACCCTAATCCTAATTATCCTATCTCTAATCCAAACTAAACCCAACTAACCCTAACCTTGCCTTAGTTTTACATACCTGATTCGCAATCTGCCCCCCACCCCCACCCGTCTGTACGCGTGATACTACGTTAAGCGGCCCGCACACCGAGAAGATTCGCTCAATACAAGACGCGTTTTCGATGCGTCTTGACCGCGGCCTTACCGAGTCTTCGTGGTGTGCGGGCTACTTTAGAGACATATAACGTTTCTCGAGACTGCGAACAGTCTCTCTGTATGATCTACTAGTTGGTGGTGTTTGCCACAAGTAAACATCTTTACTCTTGCAGTATTAGGTTACCATGAATTTACTACGTCCACCAAATAGTGTAACAACAGTGGCTCTTTTGTTATATATGTGTTTATACATAGACTTATTGTACGGTATTCATCAGGTGTTCGGTTTCCATAAATCTCAATTGCCTTGTTCAACGCTATTAGTTCAACATTGTTAAGGGATTAGCCCACATTTTTAACAAGTACAATATTTTGCTGAGAAGATCGGGCACCCCAACCTTTCTGTGTGTGTATACATTGTATATATTTGTATGGCTAATCAACTTTGTACTTATGCCCTTAGTATGGCAATTGTTATCAATTCTCATTGTTATTCCGTGTCTGATTACTGTATGAAATAAATGGAATGCCAATTTCTCACTCATAATTATTTCCAGTTATGATTGATATGAGTAGTAGGTATAGTTGGGTCAGATGTCGCACCGAATTCAGTTTGAAGTTTACACAATAGAAATGCAGCCTACGTCCGTCAGACAACACTAACAATATTAGTAAGCGCATGACATTTCGGGAAATATCTTAATCACTGGAAGACGGCGATACGCTGCTACAGCTACACCACAAACGGCGATCATTTATCACTGTCAAACACTAGACTGCGCTACTAAATAGTTGGTCAATGCGAGAAATAAATGACGCAACATGTATTTTTATTGTAAGATTTAACTTACTTTGGAGCAAAAAATGTTTGCTCCAAAATAAGTCAAATCATATAATAAACCATTCTTGGAGCCATGAGCACAATACTGAATATGTTTTTATTTTCGGTTTTATTTCGGTCATTACATTGTATCTTGAGTTACCAAAAGGATACCGTCGGCAACCAATGAGCCATTGTATAGTTCCGGTATACATACATGCCTCAACAAGATACTAAGGCCAGTAGGAATCACTCATACGATGACGTACATACAATTATTGTTGTGACGCATAAACAATGTACATCACGTGACAAAACTTCCGCGCTGTTTGAATGTTTTCAAGAAAAATCAAATGTTTTGATCAAATGTTAGGCTTATATAAAATATTGCAACCATGAATTTAGGAAATAATTGTCGATCCATAATTCTAAATAAAAACAATTTCGAAGATTGGAGCCTATAACAATTTAGCACAGAATAATTTCGTAACAGTCGAAATGACGTAATTTGTCGGCGACCGCCTTCTCAAACTCTGTAGCGTCATTGAGGTAATTATGCATGCGCAATAATAATAATAATAATAAAAGTAAAAATAATAATAATAATAACAACAACAATAATAATTAGTAGTAGTAGTAGTAGTAGTAGTAGTAGTAGTAGTAGTAGTAGTAGTAGTAGTAGTAGTAGTAGTAGTAGTAGTAGTAGTAGTAGTAGTAGTAGTAGTAGTAGTAGTAGTAGTAGTAGTAGTAGTATATGTTGTTGTTGTTGTGGTTGTAACAGTACTATGCCCCCATAGTGCGCTAGTGTGAAGGCGCTCGTACGTGTGCGTGTGCGTGTGCGTGTGCGTGTGCGTGTGCGTGTGCGTGTGCGTGTGCGTGTGCGTGTGCGTGTGCGTGTGCGTGTGCGTGTGCGTGTGCGTGTGCGTGTGCGTGTGCGTGTGCGTGTGCGTGTGCGTGTGCGTGTGCGTGTGCGTGTGCGTGTGCGTGTGCGTGTGCGTGTGCGTGTGCGTGTGCGTGTGCGTGTGCGTGTGCGTGTGCGTGTGCGTGTGCGTGTGCGTGTGCGTGTGCGTGTGCGTGTGCGTGTGCGTGTGCGTGTGCGTGTGCGTGTGCGTGTGCGTGTGCGTGTGCGTGTGCGTGTGCGTGTGCGTGTGCGTGTGCGTGTGCGTGTGCGTGTGCGTGTGCGTGTGCGTGTGCGTGTGCGTGTGCGTGTGCGTGTGCGTGTGCGTGTGCGTGTGCGTGTGCGTGTGCGTGTGCGTGTGCGTGTGCGTGTGCGTGTGCGTGTGCGTGTGCGTGTGCGTGTGCGTGTGCGTGTGCGTGTGCGTGTGCGTGTGCGTGTGCGTGTGCGTGTGCGTGTGCGTGTGCGTGTGCGTGTGCGTGTGCGTGTGCGTGTGCGTGTGCGTGTGCGTGTGCGTGTGCGTGTGCGTGTGCGTGTGCGTGTGCGTGTGCGTGTGCGTGTGCGTGTGCGTGTGCGTGTGCGTGTGCGTGTGCGTGTGCGTGTGCGTGTGCGTGTGCGTGTGCGTGTGCGTGTGCGTGTGCGTGTGCGTGTGCGTGTGCGTGTGCGTGTGCGTGTGCGTGTGCGTGTGCGTGTGCGTGTGCGTGTGCGTGTGCGTGTGCGTGTGCGTGTGCGTGTGCGTGTGCGTGTGCGTGTGCGTGTGCGTGTGCGTGTGCGTGTGCGTGTGCGTGTGCGTGTGCGTGTGCGTGTGCGTGTGCGTGTGCGTGTGCGTGTGCGTGTGCGTGTGCGTGTGCGTGTGCGTGTGCGTGTGCGTGTGCGTGTGCGTGTGCGTGTGCGTGTGCGTGTGCGTGTGCGTGTGCGTGTGCGTGTGCGTGTGCGTGTGCGTGTGCGTGTGCGTGTGCGTGTGCGTGTGCGTGCGCGTGCGCGTGCGCGTGCGCGTGCGCGTGCGCGTGCGCGTGCGCGTGCGCGTGCGCGTGCGCGTGCGCGTGCGCGTGCGCGTGCGCGTGCGCGTGCGCGTGCGCGTGCGCGTGCGCGTGCGCGTGCGCGTGCGCGTGCGCGTGCGCGTGCGCGTGCGCGTGCGCGTGCGCGTGCGCGTGCGCGTGCGCGTGCGCGTGCGCGTGCGCGTGCGCGTGCGCGTGCGCGTGCGCGTGCGCGTGCGCGTGCGCGTGCGCGTGCGCGTGCGCGTGCGCGTGCGCGTGCGCGTGCGTGTGTTTGAAACGTATGTGTTAAGCTATTGCATCGAAAACTATTCTTGCTATCATTGGTAGAAACCTGTTAAATCCTGAAGGAGTTTCCAGCCCTGTTCCAAACTGTTCTCATACGGCGTGAATTGGAATTCAACCCTCGGCAGCCTAGGTGATAATGCTCGCATCTACCTTATGATGCACGTTCGTGGCACTGCTGACATAAATAAGCAGTGAAGTAATTATCATGTGTATTGATTCTACCAACTGATTGTTTGTGCCAACCCTCCGTCCCAACGTTATCTTTAACAACGCGTCAAGCGTAAGTCGTAAGATTATATGATTGACATCAACGGACCTGCATGCGCACATGCGCTGTAGTGTCAAGTTTCAGGTGACATCGAAACGCAATTTGCCGGTTTACAATTAACATCACCGTCCGTGAAATACCTCAATCTTGACACATAAAACGAATTCTTATTGGGTGTTTAATGTGATGTTTGGTGTTCGTTACCCCCTCCCCCACGGTTGTTACCATATCGAATTGCTATCACAATAAAAACGAGAAGGTAAATGCGATTTTGTGATGTTTTGCACCTGTCGGAATTAAACTAAGCATTTGCAATCCAATGTGTTCCCGAGTAAAATGGTGTATTCAATGGTAGAATTGCTGAGTATGCGTTGGAGACACGATGTGATGCTCTGGGGGAGGGGTCTGGCGGCATACCCCTTGAACTATTTTTAAAACTAGCTTCATAATGGTGCATTATGAAGTGTTTTAATCTGTTCCCTGGCGTAGAAAGAAATTACAAATTATAATTTAAACATGTTTGTAGCGTTACTTGTAAATAGTCAGCAGTAACACAGGAAATAGCTATGAGATGGTAATTTTTTGTCGTATTTTGGGCGAGAGGGTTTAGAAAAATAGCGAGGTGGCCCACCTCAGAGAAGGGAACATTGCAGTCAACATCTCAGAAAACGCGATCTCGAAGTGGAAGAATCTACCAAACATGTCCGAAATCCCGGATTGAGGCTAACAGCTCGTGGCGACAGCTGAGCAAATAAGCGCCGAGCTTTTTCATTTGTTTCTCATAGTCCATTCCTTACACTTTCACAAGTACGAATCTTCTTCTTCATCGCCTTTTCCCACTAGGTGGGGTCAGCGACCCGAATTCTTGATTTCCGGAATGTTCTGTCCTGGGCATCCTCCGGGGTAATCCGCAGTGTCTGCATATCCCTTTGGACGCAATCCATCCATCTCCCTCTTGGTCTGTCTGCCTCTTGGTCTTTTTCCTGGCACTCTCATGTCAACAACTGCTCTCACTTCGTTGTTTTCCTCCATTCTCTGCATGTGTCCGTACCAGCGTAGTCTCATTTCTCTGACTTTCTCTTGTATGCTACTCACACCTAGCTCCTTTCTGACGTCCACACTCTTTACTCTGTCTCTCAGTGTTACATCTTTAATTCTTCTCAACATCCTCAACGAGGGACTGTTTAATGTCACACCACTGATGGACTTCGCAGGTGTAGATGAAGGTAGTTTATCCAGTACTTGTCGCAGTCACCCGGGTGAAGCAGTGAACATGGGTATTATTTAAATGTGCATCGCCTTCATAGTGTTAAAACAACTGAACAGAGAGTTACAGTGGCCCTATCAGCAGTGATAGAACCGAATGGTCTGTCACCAGACTGACGCAACTACCTCCTCACAGAGAGTCGCGAAATGTGCCTAGAAGATACAGAAGATCTCGTGTGCCCAAGTCCGGCAAGTTCAACTGTCACCAGAGGTAGGTCAGCTCCACCAGACTCCACACAGGCGCCAGAAGCTGCTCCATCTGGAGCGAAACGTGTCTGCAAGAAGTGAGACCTTCACAAATAAAGGAGTGAAAACTAGTACGTTTTGTATTTTCGACATTCAAATAGTTATAGGCCCTCTGGAAATAATGTGAACTTCGGTATCATTATTTCCGCCTGAATATGCTTTATTCATATATACTGTAAAACACTTTTTTTTAGAGAAGTGTCGAATTTCGGCATGGTGGGTCACTTATATATTTATAACAGAAAAACGTTTGTCATCATGGCTGATAGCCTATTTGGAGCCAATTAACATTTAATGTAAACCAGTTAAGTTTCAGCCGCCATTCGCCACATGATTCGCTTCAATTTCTTGACTATCTGATAATGTAACGCAATAACTATAACACAAATATATTCAAAGCAATTTTGAAACTAACTGATAACTAATAATTATCGTTTTATCTGCTCAAACTTGTTGATGGCGACATCTGGCGAAAGATGCGGAACCCACGAGAGAATGCCTTGAATCATTAAGGTTTAACGAAGGTTTCTATGAAGAGATTATAAAAACCACATCAAAATACTTTGCGTAAACATCCTAAAATGTCGTAGTGTGTACTAAAGTATTTCAATGTTAGTAAAAGAAATTTTAAAACATGAGCAAAACGTCGAATTAAGGAGACATCTTTAACGTGTGGGAACAATACGTGTAGATTATTACTCTCTAGATAGCGGTTTTTATAGCTTGCATGTGGTATTGTACGGCACATTTGCGATGCTTAGTTAATTCCAGCCAGGTTTAAATACGATGTGTAGTGTTTATATGTTTTCTTATATATGCAGATGGTTTGGGTTTGTTAATATTTCTAGGTGGTCTTTTGTTGCCGTTTGGAATCATTGATGTGACATGCGCTGTACCGAGGTGAGTTACACCCGAGGACACCAGGAGGGTCAGACTTCCCGGGGAATGTTTGACCAATTCGCAACCCGTTCCATAAAGCGAGAATCCGCTGTTTATAAGACACTATCCCCACGTAGTTAAATAGTTTTTTTTGCACTATGTGGTATTAAAATAACCGTTTTTTGCACGTTAAAATGTAATGAGGTACCACAATAACTAATCCGACAGAGGGCGCTCTGCCATAACTAGGGTCTTTGTGCCGTCTTTTACGTATTATTGACGTGTGTAAAATGCGGCACCGTTTTGCAAACATTTTGTTGAACGCTTGTTTAAATCATCCTACATCAGCTGTTGAATTCGCGTGACTCCCGGAGCCTCACACATAGCTAAATGTGGATACAGTATGACATGTCCGTCAATGTGAAGGTATAATATGTACATTAATGAACATTTACAACCAGTGGAACGTCGACTGATGGCCCGACGACAGGTGTGCTGGCTCGATGCCGGAAAGGATGTTTAAAATCATCTACAGCTCGCCGTATGCATCACACGAGACTGCTACGTTTTAACACATAGACATGAATAGTTAAATATTGATATCGTATAACATGCATGTCCGTCAATATGAAAGCATAATGTCTACATAAATGTACATTTACAGTCGATGAAACGTCGAGGGACATTCGATTGAACTCAGTGCTGAGATGGCATTTTTTGGCTGTTCTGTCTATTGAACATACGGCATGCTGTTCTGTTTATTGACCACGCATACGGCATGCTCACATACAAACTATCGCTGGCTACGCGCCTGCACGGTAAATAGCTAATTGAGGATGATTTAAACAAGCGTTCAGCAAAATATGCAAACAAATCCACGTTAGTCGCTGGAGGCGCTGATACGCAACTAGGGTCTAGTTGCGTATTAGCGCCTCTAGCGACTAACGTGGTTTTGTGGAAGCCCATTGGTCTGAGATCGTGGAGATGAATTGAACGGGCTATAGACTCCTGCTTACAGAGGGAATCTACTATACCAGTCATGTAGTGATTGTCGTGTATTTAACAACCAGCTGGAAAGAAGGAATGTATATTTTAATAACAATAAGATACCAGTGTACATGTATTACAAACAATAATTACTTACGCATAATGACATGGTAATGGCAGGTGTGTGTGTGTGGGTGTGTGTGTGTGTGTGTGTGTGTGTGGGCGCGCGCGCGTGCGTGCGTGCGTGCGTGTGCACGTGTATATATACAGTACGTAATGTAACCGTAATGACACAACAATGAGAGCTAATTTCCACTGCGTCCGGTGGATTAAATGTGCCAGTTATCTGGGTAAAACAGTAACTCGGACACCTTACACTTTGCATTAAAAATACCAACAAAGCGATATAAGAACGGGCGGAATTAACCACTTGACTCGAACATTTGTGGCTTCACCGACCCCTCTCCGGGTCTGTCGGTCTACCATTGCCGACTTTAGGTCTTCCACCTGTAGACCTACGTCATCCTTCAAGCTGTCTAAGTATGTTGCTGCTGGTCTTCCTCTTAACTGTACACGTCGTCTCGTAATATTAACGTCTGGGTGATGTCATTGAGTTATCCGAATCCCACTAACTGCCCGATAACCAGCACGTTTACACTACACCATATTCACCGGATGAAACATCCGAACGGGCGCAGTTAAACCTCGTAGTTTTCGTAAACGATCGCCTCTCGCATCGGCGAGTCCCAGTTCTCGTAATCGGCGCTATCACGATTGACGTCACCGCTGACGTAATCACTGTCATCCAGCCCAGTGTCGTCTGTCTTACTGAGTGTGCTACAGCTGCTACCCATGTGTGTGTCACCTGTGACATCATGCGTCGGTGTTGGCTGAGTGTCCGGCAGAGTGTTGCAGTAGATGGATTCGTCCGTGTCGGTGACGTCACATTTGACATAGACATCCGGTTCGGCCGCGTTTGTATTGTCTGTGTGCGATGTTTTCCGTCTGGGCACGGGCAACATGTACACGTTGTCCGACTGTTCCTTTTCGCGACAAACATCCGCCGAGTCGCCGCTGCAATGTCTGTGCGGCGACGGGTGCGTGTTCTGGTAAACTGCATCACTTCGGTCTTCGCCAGTCGTCACATAACCGCCGTCGTCAACGGGGTCTGGCGCCCGCCCCTCGCCGGGTGTTGTCCGATGGTTGGCCAGAACGCTGTTTTCGTAGACAGACGCGCCAGGCTCATTATCGCAGTGGAGATACTCCGACGACACCTCCGTAGCGTCGCAGTCGTCCGGCTGTGGCGGACACACGCACACGGGCGTCAAGTACCCATCGGTCGTTTCCGGTAGACGGACCCTGCGTGTCGCCGGCCGCTCAAACGTCGCTCCGTAGGCGTAGTCGTACGGGCTGCCCGTCGCAACGCACTCGTAATGGCCGCTACTCGGCTTCCTCTCGGTCGTGTCGCCGGTTTTTACAGCAGGCGCTACGCCGTATGCATAATCGTACGTCAACGCACCGGTAGGTGACGACTTCCCGGGGTCACGTGGTCTGTCGCCCGTGCGCGCGCAGGCCGTGGCGCCGTCGATGTCGGCGTCTTCATACCAGTGGGCGGCGTACTCCCCGTCCACCACGTACTCGTTGCCGGCCGCGTCAGGTCGCGCCGTGTCCGTCCGACCGAGTGCCGGGGAGTCAGTGGACGACTCCTGGACGCCAGTGGCTCCTGCCAGCACCTGTAATTATTATTATTATCATTATTATTATTATTATTATTATTATTATTATTATTATTATTATTATTATTATAACTGTAATTGTAATTGTCATTGTTATAAGTATAATAATAATAAACATTATTTACTCACGATAACCTTATAAAATGTACATTTTATCTCCCTAAGGGTCGTGATTTCTAACGCAAGTGCATTGTAAAACATAATATACATACACTAAACAATTCGATCGACTACCTTATACATTGCGTAATGCGTTAAAACATAGTGAATAAAAAAAATTGATAACTGGCAGTATAATAATTATAATAAGTATAAGTATGATAATAATACTAATTTAATTATAATCATAATAATTTGTTCAGACCTAAATTCCTAAGTAGAACCATGTCATTAGTGCTGACAATAATTGTTAAAAAAAAGGAAATAAATATTTCAGTAATTCATGTAAACTATACAAATATTTAGAAGCTTCGTTTGACATAGTTGAACTAGAGAAATTAATCAAAGATGATATTAATGTCAATTGGATTATGTATCACCAGCAGTAAATCTAAGTATTCATACACAAAACAAGTATATATTCAACTGCTACATAAACAGCATAATAACATATATGTACTGGTTAATAAATAAATAATATATGACTACAGTAACACATTATTATATTAGGTTACAATTAAAAATAATAGCATAAATATGGGATATGTCGACTAGACTGTACGTTATGATTATATATGACCTGGACAGAGTCGTCGGCGTGGTCAAACTCGGACAGACCGATGTAGTTGTTCTGCGTGCAGTTGCGCGGTGTGTCCATCCGTTCGTCCAGAGACGGCCGCTTGTGTCTGACCCGAGCCACGGCCCCCACCGCACACAGTGACAGCAGCAGCAGCAGCACCACAGCCACGCCACCTAGCAGACTACCCAGCAACACACGTGTCGTGTCGTTCCCTCGTTGGTCGCTCAGTGACGCCATCGGCAGTGTGCTATTATCCACAGTATTGTCTGCAACACAAGATGTGATATGTATAAAATGTTATGTCATCATAGGGGTGCGGACCGAGAGGCGATGGGGCTGAGCCTTAGCATCTTTGAAAGGGGCGATTTATACTAATAGTCCCTCAATATTTCGAAAGGGGTGCATTTTTGGATACAAACGGTGTTTTTGGAGAGCTTCATGGTGAGTTTTTCTCGTCTTGAAGGAACCTCAACTATTAAATTAAGTATGGTGGGGGGGGGGGCGTGCATGCATGCATGTGTATGTTTTTGGATTACCCGAATGTGCGGTTTTTGAAGGTACTCAAAAGATGCAAGATGGTTTATGGCAAGCTTCACTCCCCCTCCGAACACTCATCACGTTCTGAAAGTAATTGTTACATTCTGAGGATTTTGTGGACATGGCTGACCGGACAATTCCGTTTGCCTGTATCTTTCTGAAGCTACAACCCATTGTCTGGCGTACCAGAGGAAGAACATTATTCAACGCAGCGATAAATGTGTAATCTATGGGGGTCGCACTAATTCTAGCCCCACACAATTTACCGTGGTGACTTTATGAATTTATTAAATCGCCCTAAAATTGGATCTATAACATACTTGTCATACAAGTGACGCCATCTGGTGCTAGAACGTTGCCATCGAAGCATGCGCAGAAGTAACTTCCGAATGTATTTCGACATACATGGCTACACGTGTCGTTACGAACCGTACACTCGTCAATATCTGAAACGCATTAAACTCTGATAAAGCACAAAGCACATGTGTATCTAACGTGATAACCGTTCATTTATTATCGGAATGTTTAGTCCGAAATTACAGCTGCAATCTGCGTAGTGTTTGGCTTCTGTACGTGATGCCTTGTTCACCGCACGGATCTAATGGCGTTTTCACTGCAAATTGTGGTTTATGGCTGTTAAATTTCTAATATTATTTATATAATTACTTATTTGAATTTTGAAACACATGTAAAACTATTCAACTTTTTAAGGTAAACATGTTTATGGTGATGATCTTGATGACAGACACATACAGTGTTTCAAGATACCAATTTTCAACTTACAGTAAGTTGAAAATACACAATAGATGATTATAATAATAATTGAACATTTGAAGCACAAACAGAAATCATGTAACGATTGTGATTTGGTAAATTTTAAGTAGCCTGAGAACAAATTGACACTTGAAAGCCCTATACATATCACGTATATTTGTGTGTGTGTGTGTGTGTGTGTGTGTGTGTGTGTGTGTGTGTGTGTGCGTGCGTGCGCGCGCGCGTGCGTGCGTGCGAGTGTGCGTGTGTCTGTTTGTGTGTGTGAGTGTGTGTGCGTACGTGTGTGTGTGCGTGCGTGTGTGTGTGTGTGTGTGTGTGTGTGTGTGTGTGTGTGTGTGTGTGTGTGAGAGAGAGAGAGAGAGAGAGAGAGAGAGAGAGAGAGAGAAAGAGCGTGTGTGTGTGCGTGTGTGCGCGTGTGTGCGCGTGTGCGCGTGTATGTGTGTGTGTGTGCGTGCGTGCGTGTGTGTGACCGTAACCACGTGTGACTGCCCACCTGTCTCACATCTGTTCCCCGTCAGTCCGCCAGAACACAGACACCTCGTGAGGTTGTCATTGACTGGGTCGGCCCCGCACACGCCGCCGTTCTCACAGCCGTCGGGACACACGGCTGTAACATCACCAGTCTCGATCACTCCACATCCCAATAAATACATGCAGCTTCGATAGAAACAACGACCGTTGGCTCAAACCTTCCGTCTCCAGGCCCCACATTACCATTTATAATTCTACTCGTTCCACCCACATCTATCTGTGTTTAGTTAAAGAAACTGAAAGTTGTTCCGTCCTATTTTGTTCTTCCGTGTGTGGCTTCCACAGTGAAAGACGCCATTTCGCGATTGTGTCTGTAGCAATCTTTATCACATTTCAGTCTTTTTACTGTGTCTTTTTATGGACTTAGTCATGTCTGTGCATAGCTCAACATTAGGCAGATGTGTGATGGTATGCCAATGTAAATGCATAGAACGACATATGCAGTCCAAGAGATCAGTCTTGGAAGATGACGAGACTCGATGTCGATCAGTGTTATCCCTCTCTCTGCTTGTAATTGTAATAAAGTGATTTGTTCAGTACTCCTGGTGTCGAATCAGATATGTATGAATGCGAGATGAGTCGGACAATCCGACTACACAGATGTCAGGCCAAGACGACACGTTTCAGATGTTCCTTTTGGTAACTTGTTCGAAACAAATGGTACAAAACGTGTGTAATCAGTAACATGCACAGATCATTATTATGATAAATGTTTAACGTAATGGGATCAGCACATCCTACGCCGATATTCTCAACGAGTAAAATAAAATAATAATAACCATACACACATTATGCTACTAAAGTGTCACAATGATAACTGTAAATATCGTCGTTAGTCTTTCATCGTTCTTCGTTCGTCGTTCGACGTTCGTCGTTCGTCGTTCGTCGTTCGTCGTTCGTCGTTCGTCGTTCGTCGTTCGTCGTTCGTCGTTCGTCGTTCGTCGTTCGTCGTTCGTCGTTCGTCGTTCGTCGTTCGACGTTCGTCGTTCGTCGTTCGTCGTTCGTCGTTCGTCGTTCGACGTTCGTCGTTCACCGTTCGTCGTTCACCGTCGTCATCGCCGTCGTCATCGTCAACGTCATCGTCGTTGTCGTATTCGTCGTCGCCATTATGGTCAACGTCGTCGTCGATGCAGCTACTCACGCTGCGTGCAGTTGCCGTTGTGGTCCTCCGTCCAGCCCGGACAACAGACGGTCTCCGTGGCGATGTCAGGGATGACCACGGACACGTTGCGGTAACAGAACTTGGTACTGAAGCAACAAAACAACGTGAATGGGACTACAGCTGTCCGGTCGTCCTCAATGTCCTGCTATTGTCTGCATTGTGAAGTGTGTAATATCTCCTTGCGTACTGCTATATACCAAAAATAGCAAATGTGTAATCGATTGTTTTATTTAAATACGTGGGATTCTAAATTGACGTTGTCTAGCTGACACCATCCGTGGTGCGACAAACTGAACATATCAGTTCTCGTGAACACCAAAACCGCATGTCACCAAATATAAAATGAATGACTACCATTGCAGATTTCTGTGCAGTTGGTGGGCGCCGCTGTTTTTGTCAATTAACCTCTTAAGGGAAATCATCATTAAACATAATCCGGTGTTAAATTTTAATTTAAGGAATGATTTTTTTAATGAAAAAAACCTACTAATTTATCACTGATAACTATTTCGTGACACACCGGCGGAAGTGTCTCTCTGGCTGGTGCAGGGGCGTCGATCCGGTTTTAAAGTTGCATTCTGGCATAATTTCCCCTTTTTAACGCATCTTAGAAAAGTCAATGTACACCATGACCGATATTTGCTTATTAGTATACTTCCTACCACATGTCCTACTTTGTGGTTTTATGCGTTATTTGATCAAATATAAGTTTGCAACAAACAACGGCTCTGCAGTTTCCCAAAAGTCGATCTATTTTTACCATCGGAACTCTCCGGTCAACGTAAGTAAACGATGGGGCAAACTAAAAGGCGGTTCCACATATCCACGTTAGCCGCTAGAGGCGCCACTAGGCAACAATACCCTAGTTATTTAAATCATCCTCAATTAGCCATTGACCGTACAGGCGCGTAGCCAGCGATAGTTTGTATGTGGGCAACTGGACATGTCGTAAATATGGAGCGTATCGAGCGGTGGCATCTTTGTGAATGTGGTATGTCGTTTCCGTGCGGTCTGCCAATTGTGATCCGCCTTTTAGTGTGGCCCTAGTGCGCTTTTCACTGGAATTCCCTTCATCGAGGTCTAAACCAATCAGAGAATTCTAACTGGTGAGGCTCACCGGAATAATTTTTCGTCTTTTGCTGCTTTTTATCTTAAAATGGCATATTATGTGAAAATAAGTTGATAGGTAGTTGAGGAAAACAATATATAGTGTATGGGGAATGCTGGTTTACTGGGAAATTGTATATTAAACATGGCGGAAGTCAGAATGCAACTTTAAAAGTGGGGGGACGGGGGACCAACTTATATGTACACATGTATGCATAATATATATATATATATATATATATATATATATATATATATATATATATAAAGTGTATATATATTACATTATATATATATATATATATATATATAAATATATATTATATATATATATATATATATATATATATATATATATATTATATATAATATATATATATATATATAATATATATATATACATATATAATATATATATATATATATATATATATATATATATATATATATATATGACCTGAAATACACGTAACTATTTTTTGTAAATATAAAACATAATTCATTCTTGGTCTGGTGCTAATTCTAAACTAAAAAAAACTTTATATATACATATATATATATATATATATATATATATATATATATATATATGTATATATATATATATATATATATATATATATATATATATATATATATATATATATATGACCTGAAATACACTTAACTATTTTTTGTAAATATAAAACATAATTCATTCTTGGTCTGGTGCTAATTCTAAACTAAAAAAACCTTTATGTTGTGCTATTTATAATAGTTATGTTGGCAACATAAATTTAAGAGGGGCCATGGCCCACCCCAATCACTGAACATTTGGGGGGTAGACTTTGGACCCAACACTGCTTGCCTGATTCATAGAATGACAAGATGGAGAGCTTACTCTGGGTGTCTGTGTAGGACTTCCCAATCCCACTTTTTGGCAAAGAAATTTGTCATCACTAAAATGAGATCAAATTACACAAAGTGCATAAATCCGCTGTATCCGCCGTAGGCGATATAAATATCCACCAGGGCGACCAGGCTGTAATCCAAGGGGTGACATGGCAAACACCAATTAATAATCTATAATGCGCTTGATGGCTAATGCCTATTAATATATCAACACAAGGTTGCAAAATGAAAGCCCGGCATGATGAATATTTATTGGACTAAGATCAAGTTGCGGGGTGCGGCCAACCAAGCAATTTGTCTAGTGATTTCCCATTAGGTAGTCGGTCGTATTATTAATTTTACTACTAGACCGATGTAGGGTTTTAAGAGAGGGATCGAGTGATCAGTCTCGCTATATATGCCTATACATTTGCGTTATGAACTGAAAAAGGATGAAGACATTTCCTATGCTGACCCCTCAGGCCGTGTGGTGATCAGAGTCCCCCTCGCCCCCCACTGATCGACGCCCATGCTCTGCCTGTGTAGAACTTCCCAATCCAACATTTTGGCAAAGGAAATTTGTCATCACTCAAATGGAATAAGTTACACAAAGTGCAGGAATCCGCCGCTAATGCCGTAGGCGATAAGCATCAAGCAGGCGAGGGGTGAAAGTGCAACACAAATTTCATCATTTAAAATGTGCTTGATGGCTAAAGCCTATTAATAATATCAACACAAGGTTGATAGAGCCCGGCAGCGGCTTACATTTTTCCGGTAGTTATAAACTTTCCGATTGGCCTTTCTGCGTATGCGCGACAAATAAAAAATCATCAATGTGCAGCGAAACAACAAAGCATTGTTTGTATAAATGCCACGCGCTGTTCGATAACTCTCCTGTTCGATAACTCTCCATTCAAGACATTAAAATATTACATTTATTTAAATAACTACCACGGATTATGGCGCACTAACAGCAAAACATGCCTCAATTAAAACTTGTTTGTCTCGTGGTAATTTGCGATAAATAACTTTGCTGAACTTCATATGGCGAGTTTATTGTCTAGCTAGTCCTATGTAGCGGCTTTTAAGAGAGAGGAGTGTTGAGTCAGGCTATATGCCTCGCAATTTTTCTGAGCTGAAAAGTGGGGGGGGGGCAATTCCTATGCTGTCCCCCCACCCTGAAAAGTGGGGGGGGGGACGCGTCCCCCCTGTCCTCCACCGATCGACGCCCGTGGGCTGGTGTATAGTATCGCTTAATCGACTTTCGCTCAGCTGGTCTAGGTCCGTTATAGCTACTTCCCGTCATAGCTACATATTTTTCCCGTTATAGCTACTTTGTGGAAATTCCTCAGTGGGACACACTTACATAAAAGCAGTCCACCCCTCATGGACATCAGCTGGATGGAGATGAAATAGTTAATGCTCCCTTGTCTTGTTACATTGTAAAATGGAGAAATAGAAAAGTAGCTATAACGGGACTAGTTTGCCTGTCAAACTTAACGAGTAGCTATAACGGGAATACAAGTAGCTATAACGGGAAGTAGCTATAAGTATAACGGGAAGACACCGTTCAGCTAGGTAACTTCGCCGTGAAGACAGTCATTAGCCGGCTTACGAATGTTATCCTTGTGAGGGACTAAAACTAAAGTGATGGGTAATTTACGCTAATCCTGCCATAATCCTTGCTTCATAAACAACTGAAAATATATATATATTTATTGTTTATTTTGGGTAAATATAAGTTTAATGTTGAATACTTTTAATATTACAGTATTATCTTAAATAACACTATAATATATCCTTATTATAGTTTTTGTTCCATGGTTGGCCTGACAGACAATCAGCGTCTCTATCCTATTTTAGGGCAAGGCCGCCCTGGTAGCAACTTTGGCAGTGAATAAATCACCCAGAGTTAGTTGAAGGACTAAAATGTGCTGTTACCTCACGGAGTCTGTGTAATCGAGGGAACCTGGTGCAGAGTTCTCATTGTATAAAATCAATGTTAAGAACCGAAATAGGCTTACCAGAGCATAATCGCGCTTAATAGCTCAACATATTGTGATCGAAACAATAAATGCTGTCTTCATACAGAGATGCGCTTTTAACCGGTTTAACATTACGTGTACACTTACATAACCTGGAGTTAAGTAGGCCTAGAAATGACGAATGGTTTTGCGAACAATAAAGTGTAGGCCTACGTCATAAACCGCCTTAGCCTTAAGCTGGTTAATGTGTTACGTATGAACGCGGCATAAATGTCTTATAAATCTTAATCTTGTTTACTAATCCCGAAATGTGCAACATTCACAACACGCAGATGTCACGTGAATAACTCTTCCATCATAATACTGCACTACCTCTTGCGACATAAATAGAATAATCCTATTCCGATAGCGCCTTCAGCTAAGAATGTGATACCGTGTTGAAACAAAGATGCCACACAGCTATAAAACTTCACGATCTGGTGAAAACATCCTGATGTCATCCTTGGTTTCTATTTACACGACGCACGCCGGGGTGTGAAGTAACTCGGCACAAAAAGTGGAGGTTCTGGCGCCACGAGATTCGTTCAGCACTCACATGCAGAAAGCCGTACCGTTCCAAGGGCGGATAGTGTTTCCGACGTTTACACTGCTCGTTGGGAACGGCAAAAACTCAACCAAGGATTCTATAGCTTCACATATGTAGGTATAAGATCCTTGGGCAAACCGTGACCAGAGCCGTTTGCACGTTTACGCTGTCAAGTTAACGTCACACCACCAACAACAGCGCTGATTACTCAGAGATAAATATGCCGCGCGCCATTTTCTTAAAAATCGCTTCTGTTTCGATTATTTTGCCGTCGAGTCATGTAAACGGGTATTGGTAATTCAACATAGACCGGTTTTTATTTTACCCTTTTCCGTCGCCGTTTGACGTTGCCGTCGAGCAGTGTAAATGGACCTTTCAGGTAGTATACTCATCCTAGTGCATTTCCTACCTTTTTTTTGCATTTCCTACGTAAAGTTTTAATTATGTTTTTATTTTAGAAATTAATCCGGTTTGGGAAAATTGTACATGTAG
>OZ024861.1:38790940-38920940 GCA_964017155.1 Oasisia sp. SBJ-2009 | reverse complement strand
TAGTTCCGGAGACACAATGTGGCTTCAGAGGTAACCGGAGCACCGTGGATATGATATTTTGTCTCCGACAGCTACAAGAAAGATGCAATGAGCAGGACCGACCACTGTACATGGTGTTTGTCGACTTCAGTAAGGTGTTCGATACAGTTGAGAGGACCGGGCCATGACAGCTACTGAGGAAGTATGGATACCCAGAGAAGTTCACAAATATGGTCGAGGCTCTACATACCGGAATGATGGCGAATGTTAGTGCTGGAGGTGAAGTTTCCGAATGAAAATCAAAAAGACCGAGTTGCTGCACAAACCCAACTCTACAAGAACCCGAGAGGAGGCTCTCATGGTTGATGGAAACAAGCTGAACTCTGTTCTGGATTTCACCTACCCCGGAAGCACTATATAAAGTAATGGATGCATTGACGACGAAATACAGATGAGAATGGCCAAGGCTAGTGCATCGTTCGGCCGACTACGCCAGAGACTATAGAACAACCACCGTGTGTCCATGCGGGTTAAAGGCAAGATATACCGTGCAATCGTGCTGTCCACCCTCCTATACGGAGCTGAGGCCTGACCAGTGTACAGACGACAGGTGAAAAAGCTGCATGCCTTCATGATGCGACATCTGCGTTCAATCATGAGGATAACCTTGATGGACAAAGTGACAAAAAGGACATACTCAAACGGACAGGGCTGCCATCTATGGAAGATCGTTTGTTCAGAAAGAATCTCCGGTAGACTGGACACCTCATGAGGATGTCATCAGACATGCTACCAAAGCAGATTCTCGACTCTCAACTGTCTTCTGGTCACAGAAAGAGAGGGCGCCCTCGTCTCCGGTTCAAGGATACCATCAAGAGAAACCTGAAGCTGAGAGACATAAAGACCGATTCATGGACATCTCTCTCACAGCAGAATGATAAATGGAGATCAATAGTCAAGTGATGGAAGCAGTCTTTGTCGCATCGCGACCGACAGCATGATGATGATGATGATGATGATGATGATGATGATGATGATGATGATGATGATGATGATACATTGACAAAAACACAATTAAATTGCACGACACTGGAAATCATCGCACACAGACTAACTACCGAAATCAGCCTTGCGACGTGACAGATCAGTTGTTTCCTAGCCAATGTTTAGGGCCTACATTTACTGTTTCCTGCGAGCGTGACCGCTGACACGTTTACTTGCTAAGCCTGCATCGTGTCCCGGACGTGTTGAATAAAGGCCGAGTTGGAATAAATCGTCATAGGGTGTCTGCAGAAACTTATAAAGTGTCCTTCTGTTTCCGGCCATCGCCGATATATTTATTGTGTACGTTCCTGTCAACGCGTGGGGTCACAACAGCTGCTAAATGTGTGATGAACGGTCCAGTATACGGACAGTGTAATGTATGTGGCGTGGCCATAGATATAACTCTGTGGGCGTAGCGCAACTTTTCCATGCCAGCTATATGTGTCTCACGGCTCTCCGTTTATGAGGTTCTGTAAACAAGTTAAAAGGAAATAAAGTCATGTTTAGACGACGATTTATATTATGCCGGAAAAAATAGTAAAAATGGCACATTACAAGGTATGTGGATGTAATACGTAATGAACATGTCACGCATCCTGCCTGATCGTCTCCGCAAACCGTGAAAGTGAACGGGGTAGAACTAAACAAAAGTACAGCAGTTGAGTTCGCAAGTCAATACTGCGTCAGCCGTGAGAACCCACCCAAATTTGAAGACGGACACACAATTGGTGGGACGCCCAACATAATGACCAATTCGCATCTTAAAATATTTGATTTAACACGAGGAGCGTGTGGCTGAAATCACCCAAAATTAAATCACATGGCAGAGGCAAACCACACCCATGGTGGGCAATATCATTGGTTGACGTTAAAAGAAGTTTTTCAAAGGGGTCTGCCCGGGGTAGTAAAAGCTGGTACTGACGTAATCAGCCACAGCGACTCCTGGCGCGCGAAAATGATTCCACGCTCTTTTGACCATTAATTTTTTATCGCTGACACTGGAGTATATTATTATATCTACTTGATCCTCTAGATACGGTATTAATTCTGTAATGTCTAGCGACAGACATACATGTAACAAGTCGTTTGTAGGCTATACGGAATGATTAATTGCATAACTGTGAGCACATTGTGGCCTGGTTTACTGTCAGACGTTACAGTGTGCATGTGTCAGTGTTACACACGCCTGCTATAACAAATTGGCCTACTGCGGCCGACCTCTAGAAATGTATATCTTTTACATGACGACTGGCTAGGCACTGGTACCGTCAGTTGTCTTTGGCTGTAGCCGAAGTACCGTGGAACAAGAACACACACGGCTATGCTGGGACCATCGGTGTGTGTGTGTGTGTGTGTGTGTGTGTGTGTGTGTGTGTGTGTGTGCGTGCGTGCGTGCGTGCCTGCGTGCGCGCGCGTGCGTGCGTGCATGCGTGCGTGTGAATGATTGTGTAACGTTAGCATGTAATAATTTCATTTTAATGTGTGTTCGTGCGTGTGTTTGTGTGTGAGTGCATGCTTGTGCGTACGCTGCATATGGATGGTTGCGTGACGCCAGAACGTAATGCAATCTGTTGCCACCACTCTTAAAGTGCTATTGTTGGTCGTCCGTTTTCTATTTAGTTCATACTATTCCCCGACTTGAAGCTGGCAACAGTGAGCTACCTCTTGACTTCTGCAGCACCTCGAACGGTGGCAGACAACAACGTCGTACAAGAAGTCTTATTAGAGAAACGGGGCATTGTTGAATAAATAATGCTGTGGGTGACACCCACAACATTACTTATTCAACAATGACAGAAGCGTATCAGTGGCTGAGAGCTTTCCTGTTGCAACGTGAGAGCGTTGGAACATGTTATCTCGTGCATTCGCCACGTAGACCATCTCTTGTTAATCTAGTGTTTCTCGTATACGTGAGATCATGGCAACAGCTTCCAGATTAATCATTTACAGACGCTAACAAGACAGCCATCCACTCTTGTTAGATCGTACAACACGGGGTGTGAAATATAGACGACCTACAGTGGTACGACACCACCCACTGCTTCAATACACTAGCCACAGACGTGACTAATGCAGAGTTCTGAGGCGATCATAAGATGAAGGTGTCACGATGACCTCCAAGTATATGGAACAAACACGATCTAATTTTACAATGGATCGTCTGATGTTTTGTGCCAGTCTGACGTTACTGATTTGTAATCAAAACACTCCATCAGTTATAATCAAAATTAGGTTAGACACCAATAAGACGTCGTGAATTATTCAACGTTTGCGAAAGAATTGGATTGCTTTCACTACTCTGTAGACTATAATTATTGACAAGTGATTGTTTCACAGGAATATTATATGTACAACGTGTGGCAAATGATGATTCATTCACTAATGGGAATTTTTTTATAAATCTATGAAATAAATGTTTAAGTAGGGACACATTGGGTGACAATACAGAGGAGAAATGATGCTTTGTCATGTTATAAATTAGTTTAAGGTGATAGGAAGCTAAAGGGTAATGCTTATAGTTGGCGTACTTAAATCAAACGTATATATGTTTTGTAAGGAAAGTTACCAATTCTACAATAAATATATTTACCCAGTTTGCTGTATAGAGCGGGTCATGTACGATTAATAAACTAGATAAAACGCACTTTGAATACTGTGCTCGTGAAGTGTTCATGTTGTAAACACAGTGATGAATTAAGAAATATCCATGTCGCAAAGATAGACGCCGGCATCACAAGTACCTTTGAAGACAGGTCGTTTCATACGTCCAGAGAGCAAAGACGAATACTACGGCGAACTCGACACCACTGACTTAAAAGGGTTACTCTAGATAACGAAATAGACACGCCGCTTACAATAGCTCGGTGACGTGCAAAACATACTCAAACAGTCCGTCTACATCCCGAACGATAGAACACATCTATACATTATGATAACGCACCCACCGTAAAGCACCCGTATCGCAAAAAAGCGAAGAGGGGGGAAAGAGCAAGTCGTTTATCAACGTGACGAATGTTTGGACGATTACGAACGTTCAGCAAAATATTTACCCAGTATTTGTATCCACTAAGTAAGTCTACATTGAATAACCTCGGTTTTACATAGTACATAAAATTTCCCGAATTACATAATCAGTTATATCGAACTGCGCTCATCATAAGTAAACATTTTAATGTCTTTTCTAAACCATATATCGGTATTTTTCAGCCAACGTGGCTGTAACAGTACTGGCTATTAAGTAAGAAAAACATGCCATCAATATGCGCACTGTACAATGTGAATGGTATCATTAAAAACAAATCAAGCACAATTGTTTATTATTTCGCATGCACAATGCCCTCTATGGCTCGCACTTGCATACTCTCTCTGTTTTTGCAATAATTTGCTTTTACATATATTTTGCAATGAAAAGACAGTTTATGCTACTAATAGTTTTACATGTGCAATGGCTATAATAATAATAATAATAAAGCTTAATTTGCCATTTTCAACATGCAAGTACATTTCATGTTAAATAGGAATGTGTTCTGGCGTTGAGTCACGTAGTGCCTATATACCATAACATGAAGTATGACAAATAAAAATATTATTATATTAATTTTCTTTAAAATTATAAATAAAATAAAATGTATATATATATATATATATATATATATATATATATATATATATATATATATATATATATATATATATATATATATAATCCTTTAAAATAATACATTATCTATTTATTTATATATTTAAAAATAATTATGTTAAGCTAGTAAATATCATTATATATATATATATATATATATATATATATATATATATATATATATATATATATATATATATATAATGTCATTTAAAATGATAAATTCTCTATTTTAAAAATTCACATGATTAATGACAAAAAACTTGCCAACTAACTTGGCGCAGCAAAAATAGACTGCGCAACACACTATATTCTCCAATACCATATGTTGTTGACGCTATCGACCACTAGGCCTAAGTGTTTGTGTAATGTACCAACTGTGCACTCTGGATTATAATCTCTCAATCAGGCATCAGTAATACTGGAAATTAGCAAACGTGGGCCAATGTTTTACGCAGCCACAGTTTGGCGGTCTGTGTCGATTAAACCACCAGGCGGTGGTCGGTCGGTGTGTTACTGAGTCACGATAATATTATGATTCATTTTCATATCGCAAAAGAGAAACATCGCGAAGTGCGTTGTTGATTTTACGATAAACTGATGAAACGGTCGGCATATCATGTGTCGGTGTTACATCCACAGCCGTGATTGTGGCGTTGCCTTGTGGTATCTGGGTAAATACGGGGTTCCGAGTAGACCATACGTCTGTTATCTATCTCAGCCTCTGCCTCTACCATTCACGCACTCAATCTCTCGCTCCTTCTTGTTCCTCCCTCATTTACTCCCTTTCTTCCTACCTTCCTACCATTCCCTCCCTTCCGCCCTCTCGTTCTCACACTTACTCCCTGTCGATCGCTCTCTCTCTCTCTCTCTCTCTCTCTCTCTCTCTCTCTCTCTCTCTCTCTCTCTCTCTCTCTCGCTCTCTCTGTCTCTGTCTATCTCTCTCTCTCTCTCTCTGTCTCTGTCTCTGTCTCTGTCTCTGTCTCTGTCTCTGTCTCTGTCTCTGTCTCTGTCTCTGTCTCTGTCTCTGTCTCTGTCTCTGTCTCTGTCTCTGTCTCTGTCTCTGTCTCTGTCTCTGTCTCTCTCTGTCTCTCTCTGTCTGTCTGTCTGTCTGTCTCTCTCTCTCGCTCTCTCTGTCTCTCTCTCTCGCTCTCTCGCTCTCTCTGTCTCTCTCTGTCTCTCTCTGTCTCTCTCTCTCTCTCTCTCTCTCACCTCATTCTTCTTTCCCTATCGCGCTCTTTCTCTCACTACGCACGCACGCACACACAAGCACACGCACGCACGCACACGCACACACACAGGTGTGGCGTGCGAAATTATACCGACGGAACATTTATCAACCTATCGACGAGTGCCTCCATGTGCCGTCCACCCGCTCACAACACCCTCCCACCCCGCGGTCGGCCCGTGGATGATTTACGAGACACACAACCGTGGCGATTCTTCGAAATGTAGCCTCGTTCTCGGACGTCGGTCATTCCATTAGCGTCGTGGTGAAACCTTCTGATGGGCCTCGCGCAGACTTCCAATGATAACTTGGGAAACCGCGACCGTCTACGCTGGGAAATAAGATACAAGAACCTCTTTCCCGTCTCTCTGAGTCTCTCCCCGATTCCCTTCACATGACATGATGAGGGCCGCTGCCGCCGCCAGCATAAACGTCGACCACCTGCGGCCCGTAACTCAAAGTGGCAGGGTCGTAAAGACTGCGGGTTTGTTTCTCTTCCGTCTGTGTCGACGACGGCCGCCTGTGAACATGTCTCCTATGACGCCGAGGAATGTCCGCCCAGTTCCCCTTTCCCAGAGCTCCCCCTGCCTTCATACAGGACTCTTCCCTTTCCACAACGTTTCTCCGTGTCTTGTTCGTCACTATTGATAAACACGTCGTGAATGTCTGGTTGTTGCAAGGAATGGAGTAATATGTGAAATAACGCAACATGTCTACTGTCGAACGTGTAGAAAGCAACGGTGTTTGTAAGATGATGAGAAAGACGATTCATTGAGTTTAATACACAATACTGGATATCCCTATTGTACACATATTATTATATTGTATTTGTTACCCTATTTCTTAATAAATATTTTAATCACTTATTCAATTTTATTTCATGACGTATTTATTTCTTTTTCTTATTTATTATTGCTTTAGTTTGTTTTAAGTATTGTACTTTTTATTTTTAAATTCTATTGTATTATATGTATACATATGGACTATTTGTCCGAAATAAACAGACTACTACTAATACAGATTGAGTCGAATTATGTTTTCTTTCATTGCTCATAGACAAACATTTAAGATTACCAATGCAACAGGGTCAAAACCCAAAGAATACCAAACAAACCTCTGCTAAAGTTAAGTATATTCCTCTTTCGCAATTTCTATACCTGACAACTACAGCGTTTTACACAACTATTTACTAGAAATCCAAGGAATGTAAGATCGCTGCAATCAACAGGCTGGTGCAATTCGATCGTCTAACTCGCCTCGCCTCGCCTCGCCTCGCCATCGCCTCCGTCGTGTTCCACTTTCACAGCTCAGTGAGCACGGGTAACGACTGCCGCAATAAACTGTCAGCAGGTGGCTAAAGACGGACGAGGTCACGAGTCACGACCAGGCAGTTGTAGTGAGTCCCACCGTGAAGGACTAGATCGCTGAAGGCCACATGCGATGGTAAATGTTCGAGAACCGGTGCTGTGCATTAAAAACGCATAGTCGCACAATTAGAATTGTGCCCGTACAGAGGGTGCGAGGACAAACCCCAAAGGACTAAACCCCAACCGATTACTGCAAATGTGGACAACCCCAATGCTCACCCTAGGAGGGACCAGACTTTCTCGATGTATACCTACATACATACATAATATAAATATATATAACATACATACATGCATGCATACATACACACATACATACACATATACATACATACATACACACACATACATACATACATACATACATACATACATACACACACACACACACACACACACACACACACACACACACACACACACACACACACACACACACACACACACACACACACACACACACACACATACATACAGCTAGGGTTTAAATATCACCTGCACAAAATAATTAACACAGTATGTGTCGTACAGACTTACCGTGTTTCAGATGAGACGTTTTGTGTTTTTAGATCTTATCTTATCTAAAGCGAAGGTATGGCCTGGGAGTTGTTCTGTTTCTGTCTTGCAGCTTTCTAAAGAAAACTTATGTGTAAAATGTTTTCTCCGTCTGACAGAGTTGTCCGGTCTACTAGGGTATTTGTCGATGGTGATGAATGGGTAGAGCCCTGGTCCAGCGAGGGGAACGGGCCTTCAATGGTTAGGGTGCTGGGCTGTCGATCGGAGGGGAATCGAGTGTTGAACTCTGATGCCGACAGATCGGTGGTTCGACCACGTTGTTCGACACTTGCTTTGGTTGATGTGATAAAACATGGGCAATATCGATCAACCAAGGTCGCCCGTGACATTCAGAAGAGAAGCCGCTGACCTTTTCTGTTTTGTGCCCAATGCGGGGGGAGTAAGATTCACTCAGGGAAATGAAAATAAAACTGTCATTAACTCACTCAGCCGGGATCTCATTCTCTAAACGAACGAACTCGATCGCAGCTTCTTTATAAACGTCGTAATGGTTAATGTGCCGTGTCCTCGCATGCATGCTGCACCGTCAGTGTTTCCCATCGCAGACTACGTTCGTTGACACACAAATGACAAACAGTTGTATCCGAAATACGTACTGGCTGATAACGAAAAATGTATCACGTCATAACAACCACAAACAAACAAAAATACCAAAACAAATACATGTATACATTTATATTAAAAAAAAATAACGCAGCGTGACCTCAAACTCGTCTGAACTCGCTCACCCCCATGAAGATACCATCTCACGGCCGTGGTGTCTACAATGCTATATTCTTTCAAGATTCTTGCGAAACTTCGTCAAGCTCTTGAAGCGTACGTCTGACAACTTTCTGGAATTTTAATTGAGGTTGTATCCTGCCGTTGCCTTCTTGTGGAGACGGCTACTACAAATTGTAGCCTATAGCGAACAGAATAGACGGCGTCATGGCGTCTTAGCCGACGGCAGATTTTTGGGCATACGCCAATAGAACCATTAAATGGCATTGAAGCAATGAATAACTCGTCATGTTTGCACTAACCAAAGGAAGGCGTAACTGAGGCACTTAAAGAATCTAAAATCTAAATTCACTAAGTTCCGTTTTACCTGCATCTTGAAGAAGCAGAAGACATTATGTGTTCCAAATACCTGACGCTGAGTAGATGAGTATTACAGCTGGAATCAACGAGCCAGTGGCGATGTTTCATGTTCATCTTATGGAAACCCTAAACGTCATAATAGTTTTGTACGTGGTTATTTTCAAGAATCATCAGTGGTCTACCTATAATAAGTATCATATACATGGTATATGTATCATTTGTATTTTAATATTTATCTAAGTAGTCTCAACAATGCATTTTTTCTATTAAGATGTTTGCCTGTTGGATCTTCACCTCTAGACCTAATAGGTGTCAGAGCCAGTGCAGTCTTGCGGAGGTTAGAGCTGCCTAAATGGACACATCATGACTGTCTCTGGATTAATCAACGATACAAAATTATACGCCTCTCGTCTTATGCATACACGTTCTGAAAACCTGTGACATGTCATCAGTGAAGATGTATTACTACATTTACTGCTTACTATGTAGGACCCGGTAAGTGAAATATATAAACACCGTTCGCTTCATTCAGAGTTATGGCATGCGTAGATTGCGTACCCTATATATCTGTATCTGTAACTGGCAAAATGTCCTAGGGACACATCACCACAGCTATAACACCAATATTACAAGACTCAATGTGTAATTACCAACTCTATTTCATTAAGCACATTGGGGACACATCACTACAAGAGTTGATGTAAAACTGACAACACGCCCTGTTTACGATGGACGTAAATATAGTAACGGTTATGTCTACGCGCACCCACCCGTACACTGCGACTGATTTGATACAGAGCTCAGCGAGAACCAGCCTCGATCACTCGTAGAGACACAGTTGTAAACACTTACTCGTTTGTTGATATCTTCACGGGAGTGTCATGGAGGTACTCCATGCTGACGACACAACTCCACGATACGACGATCAAAGCCGCCAACAGTGTTTTATCCATAGTACATCCATAACGTGTGAATATCCGCCGACCCATTTCTCCTCGGCGTACAGCGCACGGCTTTGGCCCGTGTTTACCGGTGCCTACCAGCCACATTCCCCGCGGACGCCAGCAGCCAGTTATTGCCAGCGAAATAGTTTTTCCGGCGCGGCGCAACAGGAAACGAGTATGGAAGTGAGGTGGTGAAGTGTGCCAGGCCGACCATACACCACGACCGCTGCGGGCTGTGAACGCCACTCACTGTGTGTGTTTGTGTCTTACATAACCGCCGCCCCCGACCACAGCTGAGCGCTGGTTGACGGAGCACTGTTGTACACTGTACAATTACAGCGGGGTCACTCCCGGGAGATGCACGTCGTCGGCGCTTGTGATAATAATAATAATAATAATAATAATAATTACAAGTCAACAACAACAACAAGAATAATATTAACGCTACTACTATTACTACTACTATTACCACTACCACTACCACTACCACTACCACTACCACTACCACTACAACTACCATTACCACTACCACTACCACTACCACTACCACTACCACTACCACTACCACTACCACTACCACTACCACTACCACTACCACTACCACTACCACTACCACTACCACTACCACTACCACTACCACTACTACTACTACAAGGAAGAGAGGACTAGAGGACATGGAATTACATTAGCAAAGAAGCAGTGTAGACTAGATATTAGAAAATTTTCATTTTCACAAAGAACAGTAAACGAATGGAACATATTATCGGCTGATTGTGTAGGTGCTGTTAATACATTTAAAAAATAAAATCGACATTATACCTAAGACTGGCAGGGTACATTTAGATAGATAGGTTGGACTCTCGATAAGCCAAAGGGCTTCCTTGTGCACCAGCCATCTAGAGTTGAGAGTTGGTGGCAATCTAAATTTTATTAAATTACTACTGCTACTGCTACTGCTACTACTACTACTACTACTACTACTACTACTACTACTACTACTACTACTACAACTACTACTACTACTACTACTACTACTACTACTACTACTACTACTACTACTACTACTACCACCACCACCACCACCACCACCACCACCACCACCACCACCACCACCACCACCACCACCACCACCACCACCACCACCACCACCACCACCACCACCACCACCACCACCACCACCACCACCACCACCACCACCACCACCACCACCACCACCACCACCACCACCACCACCACCACCACCACCACCACCACATTTATGCAACTAAATCAGAGTGCATTGGCATTAAACGATGTTCACTCGTCCACTGTTGTTTTTGCTGCATACATCAACGACATGACAAGGAATAAGTGCCGTACACTAAACAAACAGCGAGTGACCCCCCCCCCCCCCCCTTCATTCATGACGAGTCATGCGACGTTGTTGCGATCAGCGCGAGCTACGACAGGTGACCCCGCGGTTGACCTCTCCACACCGGGGCTTCGGGCTTCAATGAAGACAGCATCACGCTTTAAAAACACCCCGTCGGGGGAATTAGTATGTGAGGGGGTAGACGGGTAGACAGGGTAGACGGCCGGCGTAGACGGGGCAGACAGGGTAGACTGGATAGACGGGATAGAATGAAGATGACAGACAGACGGGATAGACGGGATAGAATGAATAGGACAGGCAGACGGGATAGCTTGGATATGACAGATAGACGGGATAGACGGGATATGACGGATAGACGGGATAGGCGAAATAGACGGATAAACAGGATAGACTGGATAGACTGGATAGACTGGATAGATAGGATAGACGGGATAGACGGGATAGACGGGATAGACGGGATAGATAGGATAGACGGGATAGACGGGATAGACGGGATAGACGGAATAGACGGGATAGACGGGATAGACTGGATAGATAGGATAGACGGGATAGACGGGATAGACGGGATAGACGGGATAGACGGGATAGACGGGATAGACGGGATAGACTGGATAGACGGGATAGACGGGATAGACGGGATAGACGGGATAGATAGGATAGACGGGATAGACGGGATAGACGGGATAGACGGGATAGACGGGATAGACGGGATAGACGGGATAGATGGGATAGACGGGATAGACGGGATAGACGGGATAGACTGGATAGACTGGATAGATAGGATAGACGGGATAGACGGGATAGACGGAATAGACGGGATAGACGGAATAGACGGAATAGACGGAATAGACGGAATAGACGGAATAGACGGGATAGATGTGAAAGACGGAATAGACGGGATAGACGGGATAGACGGGATAGACGGGATAGACGGGATAGAAGGGATAGAAGGGATAGAAGGGATAGACGGGATAGACGGGATAGAAGAGATAGACGAGATAGAAGGGATAGACGGAATAAACGGGATAGACGGTGTAGACGGGATAGACGGGATAGACGGTATAGACGGAATAGACGGAATAGACGGAATAGACGGTATAGACGGTATAGACGGTGTAGACGGGATAGACGGTATAGACGGTGTAGACGGAATAGACGGTATAGACGGTGTAGACGGGATAGACGGGATAGACGGTATAGACGGAATAGACGGTATACACGGTGTAGACGGGATAGACGGGATAGACGGTATAGACGGAATAGACGGTATAGACGGTATAGACGGAATAGACGGTATAGACGGTATAGACGGTGTAGACAGGATAGACGGGATAGACGGTATAGACGGAATAGACGGTATACACGGTGTAGACGGGATAGACGGTATAGACGGAATAGACGGTATACACGGTGTAGACGGGATAGACGGGATAGACGGGGTAGACGGTATAGACGGAATAGACGGGGTAGACGGTATAGACGGTATTGACGGAATAGACGGTATACACGGTGTAGACGGGATAGACGGGATAGACGGTATAGACGGAATAGACGGTATACACGGTGTAGACGGGATAGACGGGGTAGACGGTATAGACGGGATAGACGGGGTAGACGGTATAGACGGGATAGACGGGGTAGACGGTATAGACGGTATTGACGGAATAGACGGTATACACGGTGTAGACAGGATAGACGGGATAGACGGGATAGACGGGATAGACGGAATAGACGGGACGGGATAGAAGGGTTGGATGGGGTAGACGGGGTAGACGGGATAGACGGGATAGACGGGATAGACGGGATAGACGGGGTAGACGGGATAGACGGGGTAGACGGGATAGACGGGATAGACGGGATAGACGGGATAGACGGGATAGACGGGATAGACGGGATAGACGGGATAGACGGGGTAGACGGGATATATGGGATAGACGGGGTAGACGGGATAGACGGGGTAGACGGGGTAGACGGGATAGACGGGATAGACGGGATAGACGGGATAGACGGGATAGACGGGATAGACGGGATAGACGGGGTAGACGGGATATATGGGATAGACGGGATAGACGGGGTAGACGGGGTAGACGGGATATATGGGATAGACGGGGTAGACGGGATAGACGGGGTAGACGGGGTAGACGGGATAGACGGGATAGACGGGATAGACGGGATAGACGGGATAGACGGGATAGACGGGGTAGACGGGATAGACGGGATAGACGTGATAGACGGGATAGACGGGATAGACGGGATAGACGGGATAGACGGGATAGACGGGGTAGACGGGGTAGACGGGATATATGGGATAGACGGGATAGACGGGGTAGACGGGGTAGACGGGATATATGGGATAGACGGGGTAGACGGGATAGACGGGGTAGACGGGGTAGACGGGATAGACGGGATAGACGGGATAGACGGGGTAGACGGGATAGACGGGATAGACGGGATAGACGGGATAGACGGGATAGACGGGATAGACTGGATAGACGGGATAGACGGGATAGACGGGGTAGACGGGATAGACGGGGTAGACGGTATAGACGGTATTGACGGAATAGACGGTATACACGGTGTAGACGGGATAGACGGGATAGACGGTATAGACGGAATAGACGGTATACACGGTGTAGACGGGATAGACGGGGTAGACGGTATAGACGGGATAGACGGGGTAGACGGTATAGACGGTATTGACGGAATAGACGGTATACACGGTGTAGACAGGATAGACGGGATAGACGGGATAGACGGAATAGACGGGACGGGATAGAAGGGTTGGATGGGGTAGACGGGGTAGACGGGATAGACGGGATAGACGGGATAGACGGGATAGACGGGGTAGACGGGATAGACGGGGTAGACGGGATAGACGGGATAGACGGGATAGACGGGATAGACGGGATAGACGGGATAGACGGGATAGACGGGATAGACGGGGAAGACGGGATATATGGGATAGACGGGGTAGACGGGATAGACGGGGTAGACGGGGTAGACGGGATAGACGGGATAGACGGGATAGACGGGATAGACGGGATAGACGGGGTAGACGGGATATATGGGATAGACGGGATAGACGGGGTAGACGGGGTAGACGGGATATATGGGATAGACGGGGTAGACGGGATAGACGGGGTAGACGGGGTAGACGGGATAGACGGGATAGACGGGATAGACGGGATAGACGGGATAGACGGGATAGACGGGGTAGACGGGATAGACGGGATAGACGGGATAGACGGGATAGACGGGATAGACGGGATAGACGGGGTAGACGGGGTAGACGGGATATATGGGATAGACGGGATAGACGGGGTAGACGGGGTAGACGGGATATATGGGATAGACGGGGTAGACGGGATAGACGGGGTAGACGGGGTAGACGGGATAGACGGGATAGACGGGGTAGACGGGATAGACGGGATAGACGGGATAGACGGGATAGACGGGATAGACGGGATAGACGGGATAGACTGGATAGACGGGATAGACGGGATAGACGGGGTAGACGGGATAGACGGGATATATGGGATAGATGGGATAGACGGGATAGACGGGATAGACGGGATAGACTGGATAGACGGGATAGACGGGGTAGACGGGATAGACGGGATAGACGGGATAGACGGGATATGTGGGATAGACGGGATAGACGGGATAGATGGGATAGACGGGGTAGACGGGATAGACGGGATAGACGGCATAGACGGGATATATGGGATAGATGGGATAGACGGGATAGACTGGATAGACGGGGTAGACGGGATAGACGGGATAGACGGCATAGACGGGATATATGGGATAGATGGGATAGACGGGATAGACTGGATAGATGGGATAGACGGGATAGACGGGATAGACGGGATAGACGGGATATATGGGATAGACGGGATAGACGGGATAGACGGGATAGATGGGATAGACGGGATATATGGGATAGACGGGATAGATGGGATAGATGGGATAGACGGGATAGACGGGATATATGGGATAGACGGGATAGACGGGATAGACGGGATAGATGGGATAGACGGGATATATGGGATAGACGGGGTAGACGGGATAGACGGGATAGACGGGATAGACGGGATATATGGGATAGACGGGATAGATGGGATAGATGGGATAGATGGGATAGACTGGATAGATGGGATAGACGGGATAGACGGGATAGACGGGATAGACGGGGTAGACGGGATAGACGGGATAGACGGGATAGACGGGATAGATGGGATAGACGGGATATATGGGATAGACGGGATAGATGGGATAGATGGGATAGACGGGATAGACGGGATATATGGGATAGACGGGATAGACGGGATAGACGGGATAGATGGGATAGACGGGATATATGGGATAGACGGGGTAGACGGGATAGACGGGATTGACGGGATAGACGGGATATATGGGATAGACGGGATAGATGGGATAGATGGGATAGATGGGATAGACGGGGTAGACGGGATAGACGGGGTAGACGGGGTAGACGGGATAGACGGGATAGACGGGATAGACGGGATAGACGGGATAGACGGGATAGACGGGGTAGACGGGATAGACGGGATAGACGGGATAGACGGGATAGACGGGATAGACGGGATAGACGGGATAGACGGGATAGACGGGATAGACGGGGTAGACGGGGTAGACGGGATATATGGGATAGACGGGATAGACGGGGTAGACGGGGTAGACGGGATATATGGGATAGACGGGGTAGACGGGATAGACGGGGTAGACGGGGTAGACGGGGTAGACGGGATAGATGGGATAGACGGGATAGACGGGGTAGACGGGATAGACGGGATAGACGGGATAGACGGGATAGACGGGATAGACTGGATAGACGGGATAGACGGGATAGACGGGGTAGACGGGATAGACGGGATATATGGGATATATGGGATAGACGGGATAGACGGGATAGACGGGATAGACTGGATAGACGGGATAGACGGGGTAGACGGGATAGACGGGATAGACGGGATAGACGGGATATATGGGATAGACGGGATAGACGGGATAGATGGGATAGACGGGGTAGACGGGATAGACGGGATAGACGGCATAGACGGGATATATGGGATAGATGGGATAGACGGGATAGACTGGATAGATGGGATAGACGGGATAGACGGGATAGACGGGATAGACGGGATATATGGGATAGACGGGATAGACGGGATAGACGGGATAGATGGGATAGACGGGATATATGGGATAGACGGGATAGATGGGATAGATGGGATAGACGGGATAGACGGGATATATGGGATAGACGGGATAGACGGGATAGACGGGATAGACGGGATAGACGGGATAGATGGGATAGACGGGATATATGGGATAGACGGGGTAGACGGGATAGACGGGATAGACGGGATAGACGGGATATATGGGATAGACGGGATAGATGGGATAGATGGGATAGACTGGATAGATGGGATAGACGGGATAGACGGGATAGACGGGATAGACGGGGTAGACGGGATAGACGGGATAGACGGGATAGACGGGATAAATGGGATAGACGGGATATATGGGATAGACGGGATAGATGGGATAGATGGGATAGACGGGATAGACGGGATATATGGGATAGACGGGATAGACGGGATAGACGGGATAGATGGGATAGACGGGATATATGGGATAGACGGGGTAGACGGGATAGACGGGATAGACGGGATAGACGGGATATATGGGATAGACGGGATAGATGGGATAGATGGGATAGATGGGATAGACGGGGTAGACGGGATAGACGGGATAGACGGGATAGACGGGATAGACGGGATAGACGGGATAGACGGGATATATGGGATAGACGGGATAGACGGGATAGATGGGATAGACGGGGTAGACGGGATAGACGGGATAGACGGGATATATGGGATAGACGGGATAGACGGGATAGACGGGATAGATGGGATAGACGGGATATATGGGATAGACGGGATAGATGGGATAGATGGGATAGACGGGATAGACGGGATATATGGGATAGACGGGATAGACGGGATAGACGGGATAGATGGGATAGACGGGATATATGGGATAGACGGGGTAGACGGGATAGACGGGATAGACGGGATAGACGGGATATATGGGATAGACGGGATAGATGGGATAGATGGGATAGATGGGATAGACTGGATAGATGGGATAGACGGGATAGACGGGATAGACGGGGTAGACGGGATAGACGGGATAGACGGGATAGACGGGATAGATGGGATAGACGGGATATATGGGATAGACGGGATAGATGGGATAGATGGGATAGACGGGATAGACGGGATATATGGGATAGACGGGATAGACGGGATAGACGGGATAGATGGGATAGACGGGATATATGGGATAGACGGGGTAGACGGGATAGACGGGATTGACGGGATAGACGGGATATATGGGATAGACGGGATAGATGGGATAGATGGGATAGATGGGATAGACGGGGTAGACGGGATAGACGGGGTAGACGGGGTAGACGGGATAGACGGGATAGACGGGATAGACGGGATAGACGGGATAGACGGGATAGACGGGGTAGACGGGATAGACGGGATAGACGGGATAGACGGGATAGACGGGATAGACGGGATAGACGGGATAGACGGGATAGACGGGGTAGACGGGGTAGACGGGATATATGGGATAGACGGGATAGACGGGGTAGACGGGGTAGACGGGATATATGGGATAGACGGGGTAGACGGGATAGACGGGGTAGACGGGGTAGACGGGATAGATGGGATAGACGGGATAGACGGGGTAGACGGGATAGACGGGATAGACGGGATAGACGGGATAGACGGGATAGACTGGATAGACGGGATAGACGGGATAGACGGGGTAGACGGGATAGACGGGATATATGGGATATATGGGATAGACGGGATAGACGGGATAGACGGGATAGACTGGATAGACGGGATAGACGGGGTAGACGGGATAGACGGGATAGACGGGATAGACGGGATATATGGGATAGACGGGATAGACGGGATAGATGGGATAGACGGGGTAGACGGGATAGACGGGATAGACGGCATAGACGGGATATATGGGATAGATGGGATAGACGGGATAGACTGGATAGATGGGATAGACGGGATAGACGGGATAGACGGGATAGACGGGATATATGGGATAGACGGGATAGACGGGATAGACGGGATAGATGGGATAGACGGGATATATGGGATAGACGGGATAGATGGGATAGATGGGATAGACGGGATAGACGGGATATATGGGATAGACGGGATAGACGGGATAGACGGGATAGACGGGATAGACGGGATAGATGGGATAGACGGGATATATGGGATAGACGGGGTAGACGGGATAGACGGGATAGACGGGATAGACGGGATATATGGGATAGACGGGATAGATGGGATAGATGGGATAGACTGGATAGATGGGATAGACGGGATAGACGGGATAGACGGGATAGACGGGGTAGACGGGATAGACGGGATAGACGGGATAGACGGGATAAATGGGATAGACGGGATATATGGGATAGACGGGATAGATGGGATAGATGGGATAGACGGGATAGACGGGATATATGGGATAGACGGGATAGACGGGATAGACGGGATAGATGGGATAGACGGGATATATGGGATAGACGGGGTAGACGGGATAGACGGGATAGACGGGATAGACGGGATATATGGGATAGACGGGATAGATGGGATAGATGGGATAGATGGGATAGACGGGGTAGACGGGATAGACGGGATAGACGGGATAGACGGGATAGACGGGATAGACGGGATAGACGGGATATATGGGATAGACGGGATAGACGGGATAGATGGGATAGACGGGGTAGACGGGGTAGACGGGATAGACGGGATAGACGGCATAGACGGGATATATGGGATAGATTGGATAGACGGGATAGACTGGATAGATGGGATAGACGGGATAGACGGGATAGACGGGATAGACGGGATATATGGGATAGACGGGATAGACGGGATAGACGGGATAGACGGGATAGACGGGATAGACGGGATAGACGGGATAGACGGGATAGACGGGATAGACGGGATAGATGGGATAGACGGGATAGATGGGATAGACTGGATAGACGGCATAGACGGGATAGATGGGATAGACGGGATAGACGGGATAGAAGGGATAGACGGGATAGACGGGATAGACGGCATAGACGGCATAGACGGCATAGACGGCATAGACGGCATAGACGGCAAGTTCTTATTTAGCGCAGTATCCAGTCCTCAGGACCGTTCAATGCGCTTTACACTTTACTTCCCTGGCAGACCTGTTCACTCAGACACCATCCCGGCTTCTCTGGGAAGCATCCAGCTATATGGTACAATTGAAACGCGAAGGCTGGTCGTACACATGTCCACCACTGTCTAGAGCCAAGTATTCATTTATACAGCTGAGTGAACTGGAGCAATGTAGAGTGAAATAACTTGCCCGAGGTGTTAACACCGCAGCACAGGATTCGAACCTGGGTTCTCGTAGTCGAGAGTACTTTGTTATTCACTATGCTTCTCAAAATATTAATTACGGACCAGTCATGCAAATCCAGGGTCATTGATGTATTTCGCATTCGACACACGGTCCTATTTAAACTGATGTTTGGCGGCAATACGGCCTCCCTTGCTTCTATAGCTGCTGTGTACCAAGCCTGTCACAGACGTTGGTGATCTTGTTCCTCCAAACCACACGGTCGTTGGTTGTCCGCAACAGTTCTGATTCGCTTCTTGACAGATTAGTTATTATTTTTAATCGTTGGCGCCCTCCTAATTTTTACTTTCAATCTTTCAAGTTGTTACTAGATTTCTTTTTCCTGGATGTGCCCTATAAATCGTGCTTGTTATATTCTAGATATGTTAAACACTTTTCTTTGTGTAGTTGGCTGTCTTAAGTATTTCGTTATTGTTTTTCTTTTCTATCTACGGGAGTCTAACCATTCTTCTTCAAATCCACATTTTTCGATAATGGATATAACAATATATAATTTCGTTTCCGCGCCATTTCCTCTTTTGCATGCTATCAACGTTCGCCGTGTTTCACTGTCAAGACGACGCGCCAGGCCCGCGCTGAGAAGGACCCCCGTCTACACCCTCACATTACCGTATCCCTGTCGCGTCTATTTACGTGCCGCGGCGCCGTAAGACAACGCCACTCACCCGCAGAGACGCTGAAAGACGAACGAAGATGACGCACCTCTCTCACTGGCGTCTGTTTGTCAACGTCGCGCAGCGTGGGAGACAAATGTGACTCACCTGTTTAGAGGGCGATATTAATTTAAACAGCGACCCGTGATCCGTGACCCGTGACCCGAGCACGTCACTAGCGGTGACGTGTTTAGCCAGGATTGGGTCATGTATCCTAAGGATCAACAATACTGGTAATATGTTTCAAAGCTAATATTGAGTTTTTATATCGACCCTTTGATTCAAAAATCAATTTATACAAAAAGGTTGATGCCATCGTTTAATATGAATATCGATAATGTTTGTAGGTTAGCAACGTATTTATATTTTTAAGTTTATTAGTTTTAATAGCTGTCTTAATAATTAGTTTAGTCATAATTTGTTTTAGTATCATAACTTATGATACTAAGACAAATATTATGACTAAAATGATGGAAATATAAATGGTAACAATGAAGATTGTAATATTAAAATAAAGTGTATTAAATTATATTATTCTGCGTTCGTGGTGTTTGCGAAGTTTTGTTTCTGATAGTGTAATTCTACTTAGACAAAATAACGGGAACAATTTATGTCGCCCTCTTTCGTGCTAGTTCATACATCAAACAAAAACGAATAAGCAAACGTTATTCTAAAATAAAAATAAAATAGTACAATTTGTTACACGCGAGATTTATAATATACATCGGAAAGGCAACGTAACGGTATAACCTAATATAACATACTGTCCTTTATTTTCATTGCAGAAAGACAAAAATGATTAAAGTATTGATCCGCGTTTATAGCATCCTTCCCCATTTGTTCCCAAATAAAATAAAAATAAGCAAACGCTGTTTTTTCTATTTCAAACTTGAACAAGAGAAAAAGTAATATAACCTGTGCGTATACACGATATACATGTATCATACACTTCAAAAAACAAAGTAACGATATAGCATAGTACTCTATACGTTCATTGAGAAAGACAAAAATCGAGTACAGTGCAATCCCGATACATACAACAAACATGACGCCTCTTCCGTGTGATATGAAACGGTATAGGGAGAATTACAATTGGGATGAAATAACATGTATTTATTTCTAAAATATATATATATATCTATCAAGTTCGGCCCAATTGTAGGATATTAGTACATCAGCACCCAAATACTTATATTCTACAGGTATGTTAGAAACCTAATGCTCCGTTTCTCCCTCCCTTTTTCGATGTGTTTGGAATGTCATTCTGCATCACACCCGCTAAAACGAAGTCGGATATCATTTTTTTAAATTGTGTTTATATAAATTTAATATCGTCGAGACGACTTGAATAAGCCGATGTCACTGGGGGTATCAAAACCGCAAAGCCGATGTCTTGCGATTTGCGAATATGTTCCCAAAACTAAGGCTACATCATTACCTTTTTATTTATTCTATATAATGCAGATATATTTGTTTTAAGCATACATTTAATAAAATATGGCTAATTGCATTTGTTCGACTCCGCAATACACACGCTAAACATCGCCTTTGACAAAGCCGGGGCTTGAGGCCCCGATGTGTCTGAGCTGCGCTAATTTAACTGCTCGCGCCTTGTGACATCGGCTTGTTTACGTGGACTCGACGGCATTACATTGATAAAAAACACAATAAAAATATATCTGACTTCTTTTTAGCGGGAGTGGTGCAGAATGAGATTCCAAACACACACACAAACGTTTTGAAAAAGGCCTTAATAACTTAGGCCAATTAACTAGAAGATTTGATTAGTGATACGGATTAATACGGATTCTTGCATAATTTTAGGTCATAAATACGGATTGCCATCCAAAAAATGTGGCATGTCTGAACACGTTCATTTTTCGTCGTGCATAATACAACTTGTTGCCAAGCGGAACACTATGACGTGACACTATGACGTCATCACTAACGCGCTGACGTAAGAACCGGTCTACATCTAAATAACTATACTCCCCCGGGGCAACGTCCTCTAACATGAGTTACATGACATTATCTTAAGAGCCCGACAAAGAAAATGTTGACTACACAAATAAAAATGGCCACAGAAGGAAGACCAAAATTGGTCCTAGTCATCCTAATGCGTCAGTGTTCGCTGCTACTGATTACGTTGTAGCGCTTACATTTTTCCGGCGTCATAAACGTTCCGATTGACATTTCTGGGCATGCGCGATAAATGTAAAATCATTAATGTGCAGCGAAAGGACTAAGCATTTATGATATAAATACTACAGGTTGTTCGTTAGAATGTATATAACCTCTCAGAAAAGTTATTTGTCGCAAATTAACGAGGCAAACACGTTTTGAGGCATGGTTTGATAGCAGGTATAAATCACGTGACTGTAGTGCGCCATAATCCGTGAGAGTGATTTAGACAAACGTTAGATGTTATTGTATTGAACGACATTTTAAGCAACTCTTCACAATAATCATTACAGGAGAGTTAACAAACAGCCTGTGGTATTTATAAAAAAAAATGCTTTGTCGTTTCCCTGCACATTGATGATTTTACAGTTATCGTGCATGCCCAGAGACATCAATCGGAAAGTTTATAACGATCGGAAAAACGTCAATACCAAGCAACAACTGATCCCTTCGGCTTTGCAAAACTCTGCTTTAAGCTCAGCCAATCGCCCATCGTGTGTTTGGTTGGCCTCTGATCCTGTCATATAATTTAAATCAGACTTGCCACATTTTTGGGATGGCAATTAGTATTTTTTTGAAACTGCGTATCGCAAAACAGACAGTGTCATCAAATAATGACAATTTATTTAATCAGTTCGCGCGTATATCGAAGTTTTACAGGCAAGCGTCAACATTTTGAAATCGGAAATGCAGGCGATTTCATTCATCTCGGCGTCGATCTCCATTTCCTGTACTGCTTTTTATAATCGTCACGCGCCTGTCACGCTCCCCGTTCCCACCCGTTGAGCCACCTGCCGCAGTTTTCAGAAGAAAAAAATTATCAGCAAGCCATCTATTGCGCGCTACAATAAACTAATCGGTGGTTTAGTTCTTCCGTTTCGAAGCGATTTACTTAGTCACTAACAGTAAACGGACTCCTTCATGGTGAAGACAGGAGTGAGGCAAGGATGTCTTCTGTCACCGTTCCTATTCCTGCTCGCCATAGACTGGATCATGAAAAAGACTACAAAAAATAGAAGAAATGGGATCCAGTGGACACCATGGAGCCAATTGGAGGACCTGGACTTTGCGGATGACCTCGCTCTCCTCTCACACAGCCATAAACAGATGCAGGAAAAAACAGAGCAGCTAAACACAGTGTCAACACAGCTTGGACTCAACATCAACAGAAGCAAGACAAAGACTATGAAAGCCAACACAAAGAACAACAACCCCATTACATTGAACGGAGAGCCACTGGAAGAGACAGAGGCATTCACATACCTGGGCAGTACAATAAACAAAACTGGAGGGACAGAAGAAGACGTCAAAGCAAGAATCCAGAAAGCAAGAGTGGCATTCATCATGTTGAGAAAAATTTGGAGAGCAAAACGAATCAAAATTAACACCAAGATGAGATTGTTTAACTCAAATGTGAAGGCAGTTTTGCTCTACGGAGCGGAGACATGGCGAACCACACAGAAGACACTAAAGAAAATACAGACCTTCATCAACAAATGCCTGCGCAGAATACTACACTTGAAGTGGACAGACAAGGTACCGAACACCACACTCTGGAAAACAACCAAGCAACTACCCATAGAAAATGAAATAAAGAAGAGAAAATGGAGGTGGATAGGACATACACTAAGGAAACCACCAGAATCAATCACCCGTCAAGCCATCACATGGAACCCCCCAGGGAAGAGAAGAAGAGGTAGGCCACGAAACACCTGGCAGAGAGACACAGAAAAAGATACAAAAGAGATGGGGTACACCTGGAAAGAAATGGAGAAGATGGCCACAAACAGAAAACAGTGGCGTTCCTTAGTCGATGGCCTATGCTCCGAGCGAGCGAAAAGGCATAAGTAAAGTAAGTAACAGTAAACAATTATTCCATTATGGAATGTTGTGACGCATGCAAGGCATAATGTGGGTAAAAATAATTTCTCCATAACTTTAGTTAAAATCCGTATAAAAACGGAGTACGGCTGTATCACTTAAAAAACCGCCAAAATCCGTATCGGATACGGGTAATCCGTATAATGTAAGATAATTTTGGGCGATTTAAGCCACACGCTGCGCGTACTATAACCAATGCAATGTTGGGGGGGGGGGGGGGTATGACTGCCCGCTACCAAAATGTCTACGCTATCCCATGCACTTCTATTTTACCGCGAATGTCCTTCAAACAACACCACTGCAGGCCTTGCCTTTTGAGGAGCGCGCTCGCGCTCCATCGCGCTCCTTCTTTTGCTTTAGGGAGGGCGATTTTCCGCGCACCTGGGCGTTGGAATATTTTTTAAGTCGAGATTCATTTTTCGCTTGAACACCACACTTTATGCTGCATAACACAATAACTGTTGCAGTTACCTTATAATGTTCTGTGAGGGAAATGTAGCTGTGTTTGTTGCATTTACTTTACAATATCCTGCATATTCATCAACGCCAATGCGTTCAGACAACGAGCGATATCGTTCGGCTTCGGTCAGTCCATGGGCGCCGCCATCTTTGAATTTTCGAAGATCGTAAACACGAAATGAAATTCGCCACGAAGTCTGTCTTTCCAACGAAATCCGCTTCAATAACGCGTTAAACAGTTAATAAATATATACAGACACAAACTATAGCGACATCAAACTAAACTAAAAACTAATCGAACTACTAAAACAACTAAAATCCAACTTCCAAATACAAATCCGTTAACTATCAAAATGCTATAACGTAGAACGATCTTCCCAGTTACAAAACCCTAAAGAATGCAACTTACACTTGGGTAATCAGGAAACTACTTGGTGAACGTATAAATATATATAATGTATATCAGCAGAAGTAGTTTCCCTCAATCCTAAATTTAGTAGTCATTTCTCCCTTCCGACGAGATAGTTATAACATTTATGTGTGGTATGAAATGTTGCTAGATATGTATATATATATATATATATATATATATATATATATATATATATATATATATATATATGAGCCTATAACATATTATATCATAATTACTGCGTCTAGGGAAGACTTCTTCCTGCGGCATACTGTGTACTTCTGTCACTGCACTCACTCTATGTGACTGTTGTATTGTAGGGTGAAGGCTAGGCATGCTCTCACTCTATTTGACTGTTGTATTGTAGGGTGAAGGCTAGGCATGCACTCACTCTATGTGATTGTTGTATTGCAGAGTGATGGCTCGGCAATAATATCAATAGCTCTCCTGGGCCATTTTAGGAGGGCGATTTTTAGCTCTCCAATAGCTCTCCTGGGCATTTTGAGGAGAGCGATTTTTAGCTCTCCTAGGTTTTTCAAAAGACAAGGCCTGCCACTGTGTCCACACGCGTGTGTGCGTGTTTGCGTGCTGCCGACACATTTTCGCTGTCGTTTCAACTTAATTTCTGATTTACTGGGGGAACCATATGCATGTCTCCCACCAAAATCCCACGGGGCACAGGGGCAGCCGTCCCTTGCTCCCCTCCCCCGTTCCCGTGTCTATGAGTAAGAACCGGGATACTTTTCCAGAGATCGAGACCGATAAAAATATCTACTTTGTAATGTGTCTTTTTGAAACGTAACTTGCTGTTGACAACGTGTTTCTGCGTGGTTTGATTAGACTATTAAACTCAACTTTCTAATAGCGACATCTTGCTGTTGTAAGGTTTGGTCGAAATGTACGGCATACAGACTCATATACTACTTGGCAGCTATGCTGAATTAGGCGTTTGTTCTCTGGTGGCAATAATTGCGAAGACGAAATAAATGTGCTGCCACCTGCCGAATTAAATAAATGAGGGACAAATGGTGCCACCTGTCGAATGGCATAGAACTTACATACTTTCCCCCCCTCTCTCTCTCTCTCTCTGTCTCTCCCTCCCCCCTCTCTCTCTCTTATAAACTCTGTATAGTTTATCTGGCATATCTTAACAAGCAGACTAGATAAGTTTCACCTAACCACAAAAAAATAACATTATTATGCTCCAGCAAAGAAAATAAGGTAATTATATTTTAATCATTAATGACATTGCACACGATCCATTGTACACAAAGGCGTCTTGTAAATCATACAGATTGAGCGGCATACTTTTATTATATCATATGTTGTATAAGCAAATCAACAAGGCTGCATATTTTCCTGATACTCAATCAACCAAAGTAAAACATTAATGACATTGTACATAATTTGTTGTATGCAGTGCTAGCTATGTTATGAAACACTATTTAGCCTGAACAATATACATTTTATCACATTAACATGTTACATAAACAAATGGACTAGACTGTATATTTTACCTAATAAAACACTATATAGCATGAAGAGTATACATTTTATCACATCAACATGAAATAAAAAAATCGACTAGACTGTATGTTTTCTTGATATATCAAACTATCACACAGTCAAGGCGGAACCTAGAAGGTATGTAAAATATTATTTTAATATAAGATAACATCCAAATCTCATGCTATTCAACTCGCTTGATATTGCACATACTTTGGTGTCAGCCTTGCTACCAGTGCATGTAAATATTTTCCGATCTGTGTAAGAAATTGGTCTCACATATTGGGATATGATCACAGTGGTGAGTGTGATCACTACAATAAATATCATCACTGCAATCAAAGTGGTCAATTCAATCACTGGTCAAAATGATTACTGTGATCATTGGAACCATGTGATCAGTGTGATCATTGTAACTACGGTGGTCGCTATGACAACTGTGATCAATGTGACCATTGTGATCACAGTGACCATTGTGATCGCGAAAATCACAGTGGTCACAGTGATCACAATGGCCACATAAATCACTGTGTTCACACTGATAGCAATGATCATAGTGATTACATTGGTCACTATGATCATTGTAATCACTGTGATCTCTGTGTGTGATCCATGTGACCATTGTGATCACTGTGACCATTGCGATTGTTGAGTTCACTGCAATAACTATGATAACTCTGATCACAGTGATCACTTTAATCGCCGTGATCACAGCCGTGATTTTGCAGCAGACGGAGTGTGTCTGCCGTCTGTCTCCATGTCAGCCTTCACCTGGGCGAGTGCGGCCAAGCCCTTGTCTCTCCACTGTCTCCTCCCATCGAGTGCCTTCAGAGGAATCTTCTCAATAAACTGTCATCACAGAAAGTGTATTACTATTTGGTGCAACAGTAGGTTGATCTATTTTAAACTTCCGCTAAAATACCACTCTTACCTACTTTTTTCTGTGCCAGTTCTTTCATCTTTCACACTACAATATTTAACGGAAAAAAACCGAAGGTGCAATTTTTTTTAGAATAACACGTTACTCATATCCAAGCCCAGCACACAACGACACATGATTTCACATGTTCTGTAAGTGAATTCACGAGTTCAACTGGCTCAATTCACGTGAATTCACCGGATTCTGTGAACAAATTTGGTGTGTCGACACGTGCCAGTGAAACCGTACCAGTTCTGACCCAGTACGACTCGTGTCAAACTCGTTCAAAACTCGTGACAACAGGCAGAACACGTGAATACACATGAAAACATATACTGGTGGAGCGGTAGCAATTATGAACCAGTATGACACGTGCCAACTGGTTGAGAAATGGTTCCTTGTTTGCTGGGAGTGTTCTCTAAGCACCAGCATTTACGATGTATGTATGTGTTCCCAGGTACTATACATGTGAGACTTGACGTCTACCAAGATACTCCTCCCTGCTTGCTGTTCTTGTTTAAGCAGCTTCCATTCATGTTTCTGTCATAAAGAAAACTAATTCGGACCAGAAATTAAACAACATATATGATGGATTGTCTAAGCACACTACAAGTTAAACTGTTTACAGTCTGATGGACCCTGTCAGTGGGAAATAGCTCACATGATGGATAGCTTAATCTAGGCGAAGCTACTGGGTGTGTACCTGTTTGTGTATCTTCTGTGCGGTGTCGCTGGTACTACTCCAGGTGGGTGGCGGACCAAACGTGTCCAACACTGCAGCCATTCCAGGGCCGTATTTGTTGCAGTAGTCTTCTACCCCTGTTGAATAAAATAAAATAAGATAAGATAAGATAAGATAAGATAAGATAAGATAAGATAAGATAAGATAAGATAAGATAAGATAAGATAAGATAAGATAAGATAAGATAAGATAAGATAAAATAATACAAATTAAGTATACTAATTACTGTATCTATTCATTACCTATGCTGAAAACAGAAAAAGTTATCATTCTGAAAATATACAGTTAAAATAAGTTTGAAAAAAAACAAAAACAAAGTTATTATAGACTGTGTATTATTTGGATGTGAAATTAATACCTGTCTGAAAACTGGTAGTATACACAGAAAAAAACCTGTACATTTTTAGGGTGGCCAAAAACACACTGTGCCTAATTACTCAAAATAAATATGATGACTGTAAAAGCTATGTTGCTTTTGTCGAAACACATTAACAGAAAGAGGGACTACTTTGGAGTTAGGCTGGAACCACTGAAATAGAATTTTTGTGTGGAAAGTGACTATTATTTCAGATGTTTTACAAATGATAAAAATAGATGCCTGCCAAGATTAAGCTAGGTCTTCGGAAGACTTTGTGGGAGATGATCTGAGTTTTTTTTGGGGCAGTACAGGTAGACCCATGGTGCTAGCCAATAGGATGGCTGTTGTGTCAATAGTGCTGGGTACTCCACAAAGCTGGATGCGGATTATGAAAGATGACCACACCATTCACAAAGGTAACACAAACGTCAGCTACATAATACCATCTAAGAAGTTTAACTGGTTTAAGTGATTCATGTGTCAAATAAAACCTTTCAACAGTGAACGTTGTTGACTTTCCCAATATGTCCAGAGTGGCCAAACTACCACAAAGGACATGTGGTGGACATTGCAAACTAGTAACACTGGACACTCCATCATAGACAGGCTTTAGTTACGGAGAGTTCAGTGCTGGGGCTGGCTGCTCTGTACAGAGTGTTCACTACGTCAACACTGTTATTGTGTGATATCTTATGGATTATCTCAGAATTTTGATGTCTAATATCAGACAAAATTATTTTCTTCTAGTCTCAGCACCCATCCACCCACCCACCCTTCAGTTGGACATTTTGAAACATTGACATGATGCCATCTGTATATTAAAAGTACCAGTCTGTAGTGTGAAATCTCTTCCTGAAACGAAAGTAATTTTATTTGATATACAACAGAAACAATCTGAGTTGATCCATACAACGTACCGTTGGCGTTGATGTGCATTGTCTCGAGTGGTCCCATGAAGGCGTACCTCATCCCCAGTCCTCCTGTCATCAACTTGTCCACATCCTCCACACTCATCACCCCTGTCTGGACACACCACACAAACAAGTTCAATGTCATCCATTCATTCATTCAGAATAATAATAATAAAACGTTATTTTGACACCATCAAATCGGGACATCTGTTCCGTTCACGGGTGAGTACATACATGTAAATAACTAGATGTTGTGATATTAAATCTGTGTATACCCCGGTACTGATTAAATAATGATGATAGTAATAAAAATATAAAGTAGTGATACGCTATGATAAAAAACGTGTAGAATATCCTATGTATAAATTGAATCATATATGTATTTACACATTAAATTATATTGATTCTTTAAAATGATTACTAGAGATATGAAATTAGAAACAAAGCACTAATACTAGCAATACTGTAGTGATAGTAATAAACAAAAATATATTAATAATATATATATATATATATATATATATATATATATATTTACATACATACATATATATATAATTATATATATATATATACATATATATTACATTTACATGTTCTAAAATTGGCCAGAGTTAGTGAGTCCACTGAATTAAACATTTACCCATGCTGGAGATGTGGCGGTCGAGTGTGAGGACAGTACGACTGTCAACATACCGATTTTTTCCCATAATGGCTCGTTATTTGAATGCTCATTATCCTGTACAAATGAAGTCCACTTTATGGTCACCTTGGTAATACAGCTCCCTCACAATTAATGTCAGACAAATATAGTAAAGTACAGCAAATTAGCCACACTGATATTGTCACCTGGCTAGACGGGTCAGTTGTCCCTACCCAAGGGTGACCTTAATATAAAGGTTTTACTGTATGTGTGTGAAATGTGCGTACCCACCTCCACCAGTCTCCAGCACTCACTGATGATGGCGTACTGGATGCGGTTGAGAGCGAAGCCGGGGAGCTCTCTCTTCAGCAGCACCGGGTCCTGCTTGATCTGACGCTGGATGGCCAGAGTGGCAGACACCACTGCTTGGTTGGTCCATGGCGCCGGAACCACCTCCACCACCGGGCACAGCAGCGGGGGGTTTATCTGAAAGTGACCAGTGGACAGCAGCCTGATAAGTGTGTGTGTTTGTGTGTGTGTTTGTGTGTCACAGTGTGTGTGTGTGTGAGTGTGTGTGTGTGTGTGTGTGTACGTGTGTGAGTGTGAGTGTGTGTGTGGGGGGTGCTAAAGTAACTTGTGCAAAGTGCTGAACTAATCATTTCACTTACATGGTGTTCTACGATCATTTGTGCACGGTATTGAACTGAACACTTCATTTACTGGGTGTGCTACAATCACTTGTGTGCGGTGTTGAACTGAACACTTCATTTACTAGGTGTGCTACAATCACTTGTGTGCGGTGTTGAACTAATCACTTCACTTATTGGGTGTGCTACAATCAACATCACCTTATGTGCGGTGTTGAAATGAACACTTCACTTACTGGGTGTGCTACAATTACTTGTGCGCGGTGTTGAAATGAACACTTCACTTACTGGGTGTGCTACAATTACTGGTGTGAGGTGTTGAACTGAACACTTCACTTACTGGGTGTGCTACAATCACTTGTGCACGGTATTGAACTGAACACTTCACTTACAGGATGTGCTACAATCACTTGTGTGCGGTGTTGAACTAATCACTTCACTTATTGGGTGTGCTACAATCACCTTATGTGCGGTGTTGAAATGAACACTTTACTTACTGGGTGTGCTACAATCAATTGTGCGCGGTGTTGAACTGAACACTCTACTTACTGGGGGTGCTACAATCACTTGTGTGTGGTGTTGAACTGAACACTTCACATACTGGGTGTGCTACAATCACTTGTGTGTGGTGTTGAACTGAACACTTCACATACTGGGTGTGCTACAATCACTTGTGTGTGGTGTTGAACTGAACACTTCACTTACTGGGTGTGCTACAGTCACTTGTGTGCAGTGTTGAACTGAACACTTCACATACTGGGTGTGCTACGATCATTTGTGCGTGATGTTGAACTGAACAATTCACTTACTGGGTGTGCTACGATCATTTGTGTGCAGTGTTGAACTGAACAATTCACTTACTGGGTGTGCTACAATCACTTGTGCGCGGTGTTGAAGCCTCTCTGAGAAGGCGGAAGGCATAATACAACTTGTGGAACTGGCCAGAATCACCTGGTCATTAACCAATGCGTCTATCTCACCAAACACAGCTTTCTTCAATTCAAGGCTTTCTGGTACACATTCCTAAAATAAAAATGACACACGTTTGAAATGACATTACATACAAGTTTCTTGTCAAATAATGTGACTTAAAGATAGGGTACTAGCTCCTCTGACCAGAATTGGCCAAGCAGTAATTTGTAAAGGGGAAGACACTGTCTAGAACGTGGGAAAATTAAACATCAAAGGGTATTGCAGTTAACTCTGCTCGCCTCTGCACTATTGCCAATCAATTTTGTTTTGAAACTGGTTGTTTTGTTTACCATTTGAATGTGTTGCAGGCGGAATCTTTCAAATTGCGATCATTTTCCCAAGCTTAATAAAATAACTAACACAAAGTGGTTGGCAGTAAATCTATGTTGTAATCATAAGAACGTAATATTGAATTAAAAGAATAAACCCTATAGGAGCTGGCACCTTCGTTTTAATCCATAGAAACACACGGTGTTACTTTGAGCTAAACATATTTATTTTTAATTATGCTATAGAAAGTAAAACAATTTGCCACATACATTCAAAGGTTCACTACTATCAGGCTTATTCAGTAGCAATAGAAAAGGTTGACAAGTTTTGCTAAGTCTAAATAGCATCTTATAAAACAAGACTGTAATGATTTAACAATAACTACAACACAGACACAAAGTAATGGCAAGAATCAAACCAGTCTGACATTAACCCTATTATGTCCATCACTAGCTCACTGCCACTGTGCCACATCACCTGCACATATATTGCATCTTTCAGACATTCTGCAAGATTGGTGGAGTATGTTATCAGCCTGAGGAATTGTTCCACATCTGCCTGAGGTTTTGCCAGCTTGCTACAGATCATGCGTGAGACCACCTCTTTGGCATCTCCCAACTGCTTCAAGTCAACGTCAAATAGGTGGACGTTGTAGCCAGCCAGGGCAAACAATGCAGCCCAGCTTCGACCAATCATACCACTGTCAACAAAAAACACTGCTCAAGCTAACTTAACAGTACTATAACCGTAATGATTCTCTTGAAGATTTTGTTTGATTTTTTGTTTGTGTGCACCAAAACATTGCACGTTGTTGTCATTATTCCGCAATATTTTGTGTTGCCATGGACACGCTGAGGTGTGTCAAATTGTCTGCTTGTTTTTGACACCTGCATTACGGCCTATTTAGAATACATTTCTGAAATGGGAGTACGATAAGACAAAATTGTATTGGAATGTCTGGCTTTTAAGTGCAGATGCCTGTAAAGTTACACAGAATCATGCTCTGTATAGAAATTACAATATTTACTTATGTTATGTTTCATTGTATTAATTAAATGATCATACATTGTTGGTATCGTACGTAATGTGTGTGTGTGTGTGTGTGTGTGTGTGTGCGTGCGTGCGTGCGTGCGTGCGTGCGTGCGTGCGTGCGTGCGTGCGTGCGTGCGCGTGTTCATGTGTCCGTGCATGCATGCACACATCTGTGTGTGTGTGCGCGCGTGCGCGTGCGTGTGTGTGCAAAACAAACATGCGTCAACAAAAAGTTTCACAACACGCACACACTCATACAACGGCGACATTATAGTGATATACGCAATCATGCATGTACGCACAATTTATATATATAATATATGCCGCATGCTCGCACGCACACGCACACGCACGAACGCACGGATACATTGAAAACACTTCCCGACGTATTTGTGAGTAATGCAAAAGACCACCAAAGAAATAACCTTCCCACGATGGCAATTTTATCGGTTTTCAGCGACGACATGATCACTTGCGGACTTTGACTCTGACTCTTGACTTGAGGCGGTTCTGAGTTTTGTTGTGAAGTAATGGGAGCATCCCGTAACTCGCGGTGTTACTGTGAAACTAAAGGATCCCTTGTAAAAAAAAATCTAGCGTTCCGCAGGGTGGCGCCACTCTACTCGCAGTAAACAAGTCGTTTTTCGCTACGCGTCACTGTCTCCATGTAGTTGAGTCATTAATCTTATTTACATTCTGTCAGTATGATCGTGCATGCTCGACTATCCTACAAGTTGTGATGGCGGAGGCGGATTGCCCAGATGGGGGCGAAACAAACGAAATTAAGGCGTACGAACGATTCAGTTCGACGACTAGTGGCGTAACGTTCATGTCCAATGTGACTGATGAAGAATACGATCTGTTACCGCTGCCCGAAGTCGATGAAGATTTTTTGGATGATGAACTTTTACAGGATGACAATTCACGCGAAGGTACCGAGGTTTCTGTGTATACAAATGTTGTTTTAAATAGCTTTGTACTACGATATCTTGTGTGGTTTACTTATACGTTGTATCATTCCAAATCAACCAAATTCAATCTTTCTTCAGTTCACTGTTCAGTGTCACTGACACAGTGACAGTGACTTCACCGAGTTAGTCATAGTGTGCGTGTATTTCACATTGTCATTATTATGTTTAGTTTCGGGTCACATATGTCCTAGACGATATGTTCAATAGTCCATTCACACTACAAACGGGTTTCAAGTCAGATTAGTTAATGCGCATTAACTAATCCAATTAAGATACTATGCATATGGCATAGCCGAGGCTATGGCATGTGATGTTGCGTGTTCACACGCGTCTCCCGTTCACATAACATTCACTGCAACAGATTATAGACATAGTTCTTGACAAATCTTGTCAACTAATCAGATGCGGTTCTTTGGATTAAAGACCCATCTTATCACAGGGTAGCAAGTGAACGGGACATTAATCACCTACATCATATGGTTATCAAACTTGTCATCTTCGTGAAATTTCTCTAACATAAATATGCAACAAACTCATGGAACACATCAACACCATTCACATCATGGCAAAGACAACAACAATATGAGATCCTCAAGTGTCATTTCTGTGAAACACAGCTCTGCTAGAATTCACAGATGACATCACCTCAAACCCGGAAAGGGGCAGCAGACAGCCATACGTCTTGCTGTTGGATTTTTCCAAGGAGTTTGACAAAGTCTCCCATAGTCCTATCCTACACAAGTTGAGCCACTACAGCATCAAAGGAAAGACAAACCGCTGGATATAAACATTCCTGAATGAAAGAAACCAGCCCATAGTTCTGGAAAGAGAACCAATCAATGTGCATTCCCGTCTTCCCCAAGGCTCAATCCTTGGACCCAGCCCATATACTACATCAATGAAATCATGTATGATCTTGATGCAACGGTTTGGCTATTCACTGATGTCACCATCACCTGCCTTACCACTGTCACCAACATCGACATCACCAATCTGCACTCTGCAGAGACCTGGACAGATTGGCACAGTGGGAAAACAAGTGGAACGTGATCTTCGATCCAGATAAATGCTAGGTTCTCTTCATCTCTTGACTACCGGCTACATAATCAATCACTAGAGCACATCAAATCAGCAAAGTACTTAGGAGTCACCATCAACAGCACACTGGACTGGGGGGAATACATAAACAACATCTTCAACCAGGGCTTTATGCAGGATCAAATTATTGCCAGTCACACATGTTTTGGTGGACATGTGCTTGTTAACTGTTAAGCCAGTTCACAAACTTTAAATGTATTTTTTGACCTGAAAAGGACTACAAACACACATGTGACACCATTTATGCTCACTTTCAAGGCATAACTAACAACATCTATGGTTTTGGAAGACCTTTTTTAGCTCCTTCGTTATTTTACCCGTCCACCCATATTTCTACCCATCCATATTCATTTTTACCCATCCAAATGAAGATGGACGGGTCTCTGCATAAAGCTATGTCGTCAACAAAGCTAGTTGTTTAGAATAGCACACAGTTATAAGTTTTTATATTATTTTTCGCATTTAAGTCTTAAGTCAGTGGATATGTAGAACTAATGCTGACACTCTTTGTGAACCATGAATTATTTTCAAGTCATTTGCGCATTTTAAACATTATTTATCTTTTCTGGGTTATATCGTCCACAAATTTTGGGTCACCTGAAGGTCGTGTTGCCTGTTTGTGGATGACACTGCTGTCTAATGCCTCTCCTCCACATACCAAGACCAACACCAAGTCACCAGCGTGTGGAAAGCTGGGAACAAAGAGGGGACATGACCTTCCCCACAGAGAAATGCATGACTCTTCCCATCACCCGCAAGAAGACCACATCAGAGTGCCAATATCTACTCCATGGCTGTACCTTGGCAACTGTCACCTCTGCCAAGTATCTTGGCGTCACCATCATCCAAGACCTCAGTTGGGACCAGCACCTTAACAACACCTGTGCTAAAGCCAACAAGACCCTAGAGGCTTCTTACGTCATAACATCAAGGTCAGCACCAGCAAGCTGAAGGAAGCCTCCTACAAGACCTACTCGAGTATACATGCACAGTATATGACCCATACATCCATGACCCAACATAACATCAACAATACTGAGGCAGTCCAAGAAATCCACTCAGTTCATGGTCAGTCAATATCAAAAGACATATCACTGTCACTGCAATAATCAGCCGATTCCAGTGGCTTTCTATGCAGCATTGCAGGAATGTAGCAAGGATAAGCCTGTTCCACAAGATCATCGGACACCTAGCAATAGTCGACCGCACCAAGCCCCTCCCAGCTCTGACCAGACAAAGAAGAGGACACACACATCAGCTCTGCCAGATGTAGGGTAGAACAAACTACAGACTCCATTTCTTCCTCCTGAAATCCATCAGACAGGAATGAAATGCCAGACATTGAGCTATGTGGCTGCCAGAACCAGTAACATGTTCAAGGCAAGGGTGCCACAAGTCTAAAACCTCCATAGTTACATTGGAGCAATGATCTTTTTAATTATTTATTGGATGTTTTAAATGTTATTTATTTGAATATATTTGAGATTTTTTCTGCAGGAATTATTATTATTATGTACTCACTACTCAGTACTCTTAATCTTCCTTATGTACCGAATCTCTATTAGCCTGACTCTTGGTGAAATGCAACTACTGTCTAGTGTGCAGCAGAATAATCAACATGTTGGTTGTGGCCACCAGATTGATGATGACAATGATGAGCACAGGTCTGGACACTTTGTACAGCCAGTACAAAAGACCTAGTGTCACATGCTGTCTGCAGCGGATTCTATTGGGAACTACAATATTACAATAGCTATTTATAGACCTGATCCATTATTTAGTGGGCAGTTTATCAGGTCTAGCATATAGCTATGGACTTCATGTCCCTAAACCATTAGTCCTAAATGTATTTTTTTATTTTAAATGTTATTTTTGCATTTAAATCTTAACACAAATCTGGATATTAGCACTAATTTTTGTATTCTTTGTGGAATATTTTAAGTCATTTGTGTATTTTAAACATTACTTATCTTTTTTGGAGACATATGGGCACAGGTATTTGCACGTGCTCACAGCGTGGGCATTAATTTTTCAACTGACTGAATTGATCACAAAAAAACTACAACTGATTCATCTAACTTATGTACACAGTGCATCTCTAACTATCGTATCAGGCTTACAACTTCGATAAACCTTACTTTTAGTTTTACACATGAACACTGATATTGGAAGGATAGAGCCCAATAAAAAATACCGGGGTACTAGGTTTTTCGTTTGAAACTAAATTAGTTTAAGTAACTGTGTATAATTTTTTTTAAAGAAATTCACTTACTTTGGAGCATAATTTGTGAAACATGACATCCCAGGTGACCAGGGCTCTTAGCTGATGGGTCAAAACATTGTACGTTTCACAAACTGTGTTCCAAAGTTACAGAATTTCTTACAGAATAACCCAATTTTTGAGCCATGAACAATATATTCCTTATAAGTCTGTGTCATTACTCATTTAGAAACTTGTTCATCCTGTGGTGTCAAGGTAACTTGAAATGTTTCAAGGTGACATACATGTTTCACTGGTTGCAGTACCCCGGTGTGTGTCATTCTCGAGAATCCACCATGAGCCAGTTCCATTCACATCCACCAGGCGGCGCTGCTTCTTGCCAGGACAGAAGATCATCGTGGAGGTGGTCAGTGTCGAGACAGTGGAACGTAGCAGACTGCTCAGTCCTAACATGTAAGCAAACACAAAATATATGCGTTGTTGATTGTAGTTTTTATAGACTTGCCATAAGCCATGTTGTTGGTCATAGTATAGGTTTGCCATCAACAGGTTTGTTGGTTGTAATGCATGCATATGCAGTATTTCCCCTACTTTATGACGAGTGAGGTGGGCCACTTCACTGTTTTTCTAAGTCACCTTGCTCAAAATATGCAAGAATTGCCATCTGATAGCTATTTTTTGTTATAGACATGCTTACATGTTGGTACCTTGTAGTTATGCAATTTTTTCATCTCTATTTCCTAGGGAATAAGTTTAAAAAATTACTTAAAACACCCTTTAGAATCCGTGTTGAAGGTAATTGAAAAAATAGTTCTAGGTGGCCATCAGGGTTGGGTCCAAATACATATTTGGGGATCAAATACAAATACAACTCAGCCAAATACAATCCATTGCTTTTCTAGATTTCAATTTAAATACAAATAAAAACATTCAAATCAAATACACTGCCATTTATTATTCAAATACGATTCAAATACATTGCCATTTTTGAAATTTGATTAAAATACATGGACCCTGTTTCCATTATAGTTCAAGTGTATCACAGTGGGTGGAATGTTGTCTTTGGCTTGATTAACTGTTGTAGACTAATTGCCATGCATGTTTACTAGACTATCATTATCTGTGCCAACTAGTGGGTGGCTCTACCACTGCACTGGAGGAAACCTGGATTCCTTTGGTGTTTATACAGTAGGTGATAGCAGGATTCTTTGAAGCACTTCCCTGTGAATAGCTAGCTGCCTTTATGGCTATAGATAAGCTTCACTGGCTTCCCATTCATTCATTGATGCTAATGTTTGACCAGCTTGACTGTAGGCCAATTTTCTCAATGCTGCCTGCCCACAGGTGTGTAAAATATTCTATCTAGACTCCTGAGCCAGTTTATCTGTTGTTGGTAAAATTATAATTTTGTTATGTGTATTTGATTGTATTTGCAAATATTTTTTAAACACAGACCAAATACAAATACACACCCTTTTGTGATTTTCAAATACAAATACACCAAATGTTGGTATGGAAATACATATTTGAACTCAACCCTGGTGGCCATGCCCCTAGACCCATATAGTGCGCATCTCACATTCAGTGTTTGCTCAGCCCATCCTACCACCTCACCCCATCATTTTACACAGGGGAAGCACTGTTACACTGCATATGCATATCACTATCAACAGCATCAACCATATTGCTGACATGCTAAACCCATTCTGGTTGTATCCAGTGCTTAGCAACATTCTACAAACTGACTAGTCTGTATATATTGTAGTTGCAACGTTATGGTTTTATGATGTCTCATTTGCCAAGTCAACACTTTTAGAACATTATATAACAAATCGACCTTTCTGAGGTGACACAGGGGTGTTCACTGCCACACTGTTTTTCATCCTCAGTGGGTCTTTTATGTCCTCAACTGAGGCATTGGTGTGATATCTAAGTCATACTTAGTCCCCAGTGGTGAGGGCCAGGTTTTCACACTAATTTGAAGTTGTTGGTTCTAGGCATGTCATGGGTGTCATCCATATCGGTGGATGTAGGCATGTCAACAACTGTAGCCATGTTATTGTTGCCTGTAGGTATGTCATCCATGTCACTCACGGGGACTACAAATGGACCATTAGGAGACGCTACAAACATTTCCGTCAGCTGCACGAGCTATTGTTGCTGTACAGGGCACGTCTGAAGATCCCAATGCCCACAAAAGAGTAAGTAGAACTAAAATCCCCATGCCTAGTTGCCTACTACTACTAGAAAAAATAATAACCAACTGTACCAGAGAGCAATCACCTGAGATATTGCTGTACATATGACAGTGTTTGCAAAAAGATCGTTCCAATATTTTTGCTGTTAAATCTCCAATTTTCAAGCACGTAGATACTAGAAACTGAAACTGGTAGATACACATCTCTCATAGAGTGACAATTGTGCTGTCATGACAGTCAGTCTTTGTGACTGAAGGCAGTCATCTGTGACAGGTTAAGTCAGTCAGCCGTGACAGGTGGAGACTTGTGTGGTGTGCAGTTATTATCTGTGTGTTTGAAGTCAGTACATTGTATTTTATAGATTGAGATCTCAATGAATTCACACAAAACTTGACCTACAGGTGTAAATCAGCAAAATAGGCTACGTGGCAGTTTTTGCACCTTGAGCTAGGTATTGTGTAGTATCATAATGTGATAGAGTTGCCATAAATAGTTCACCAAGTGCATAGACATGTTTCATTTTTCATCACAAACTAATCTTACTTATGTAAATATTGTCTTGTTGAATGTAATTACATTCATGTAACTTGACTAATCATAACAGTGTGTTTTCGTCTTTTTCTTAGTGAAGATCAATGGGCTTCCACAAATCCACGTTAGTCGCTAGAGGCGTAATACGCAACTAGACCCTAGTTGTGTCTCAGCGCCTCCAGCGACTAACGTGGATTTATTTGCATGTTTTGCTGAACGCTTGTTTAAATCATCCTCAATTAGCTATTTACCGTGCAGGCGCGTAGCCAGCGATAGTTTGTATGTTGGCATGCCGTATGCGTGGTCAATAGACAGAACAGCATGCCGTATGTTCAATAGACAGACCAGCCAAAACAACGCCATCTTAGCACTGAATTCAATCGAACGTCCCGCGACGTTTTATCGACTGTAAATGTACATTAATGTAGATATTATGCTTTCATATTGACGGACATGTTATAGGATATCAATATTTAACTATGTGTGAAGATGTAGTACTATCGTGTGATGCATACGGTGAGCTATAGTCTAGTATAGATGATTTTAAACATCCTTTCCGGCATCGAGTCAGCAAACCTGTCGTCGGGCCACCAGTCGACGTTCCATCGGTTGTAAATGTTTATTAATGTACATATTATACCTTCACATTGACGGACATGTCAGTGTGTATCCATATTTAGTTATGTGTGAGGCTTCGGAGTCGTGCGAATTCAACAGCTGATTGTAGGATGATTTAAACAAGCGTTCCACAAAATGTTTGGAAAACAGTGCCGCATTTTACACACGTCAAGAATACGTAAAAGACGGCACACAGACCCTGGTTGTGTCAGAGCGCCCTCTGTCCGATTAGTTATTGTGGTACCTCATTGATCTTGTACTGTAAGCTTTTTTTATAATGAGAAGACCGTTGGTGATCACACAGTTGTTGTTTTTTAAATAAGAATTAATTTTCACCTGATGTGGACTGTCACAGTTCAAAATGTAACCTGTTGTTGAACACAATTGTTTTCTACAAAAAAATACCATTATGGATGTTGTAGTTCATTACTTTTTAAAATAAATATGTTTTTGGTGATAGATTTACTGTTGCGATAGTATTGGTAGAGCTGACTTACTATTGCGATAGTATCAGCTATTGTGATAGTAACACAAACCCATTATAGACTTATATGATTACATAGAAAAAACAGTCTCAAATGGCCAAGCTGTAATTTAAATGTGGCATCATAATTTGAATATTGACGGCAGTTGGTTCCCAACCTGACAGATCCATGACTGGGCATAGTATGTTACTGATATGATCAGCAATGGGACTTCAGTGGTATTCCAAAAAAATCACAAAATTATTTTGAAAAAGCAGCATTTGTTATCGTTTTTGTGTGGCACATGTTTTTGCCTGCCATTACTGCCGATAGTTCACTGTATAAGTATCACTACATAAATTTACTATCAGTAATACACTATTGTCACATTGATTATTTTATTATTTTTTATGATTCTGTTTGTATAGCTCTATCGCAATTCTTCATGATATTGTGATTAAAATGGTCAGAATTTATACCTACATTATAATTAGGCTGATGACAGTCAATAGAGTGTTTTTGTCCCCAGATTAGGGTCTTAATTAAAAATAATTATTGATTTATTTAAACATAAACTTATCTAAAATTCATAGAGCAGAATTTTGTTTTGCAGATTTTTGCACACATTATTCTATACCAGTTGCATGTGTTTGGAAAACTAATGGTTGATTGAAGCATTTGTATTGTGGTTTTGTATATATTTTGTTTGGTGTTCTTAATTTTATTTGTGTTCTTTGCATTCCGTTTTTAGAAAGAGGTAAGTTGCAGACATGTTGATTTTCTGGGGTAGATGGATTTGTAATTGCAAATGCACTTGTAACCCCTTAGGCTCACACTTAACACCAGCTTAGTTCTCTCTGATACTGACAGCTCATTATTAGTAGCTGGTCAATGCTTTCTAACAAGCTGGGTTCAAGGTTGACTTTTTGTACATGCAATGTATTATGTACTATGTATTATGTACACAACTTAATTTAAATAGTGAATCTAGATAATTTGGATATTGAAAAGCACATGGTTTTGTTTGTTGATATATAAACATTGAAGCAGTAATTTAACAAATTACCTGAGCTGACACAGTTTACCAGATAAAATACTTGGATGTCAAATAAGTTTGAACAGTTTCTATTCTTGAAATATTTCTAATGTAAAAATACTTGTATATGTGACATTCTGTCTATTTAACTATATCAATGTTTCTTGTAGAGTATGCTACAATTCCGCATCATCACAGTCATTAAATATGTTTCCCTAGTAACCAGTGGTCTGTAGAAAGAAGTTAAACAAGTTTATATCAATAAGGTGTATTCATCAAATTAAGAAATACCAATTTCATGTACAGTTGGTGTACACAGATTCAGTATCCGGCCTAAAATGTTTTCTTTTTATAAATGTACACTATGTCCTCTCATAAGGACACCATTGCATTTTTGTATGACAAACAGGAGACACATAAGTATATAAGAACGATTTTATTACAACAACTGCCATATTGTGATGTTTTGTCTTAGATTAAGTGACCTGCAATGATAACGTTATCAATGACACATGATTAACTGCAGTCAATTGATACAGTGATGATGCAGCAGTTTCTAGTCTTTCACAATCCCCTCAGTTGGAGGTTTGCTTGCGTCATAACTGTTGATAACCTTCAGACAGACAGTATCCAGCGCCCACCCATCGTGTCTGTGGTCACAGTTGTCAGTGTTCACTGCACCTTGTGGAGGCGTCTCAGTGTGATCCAATCACTCTTGTTGTTTCTGGTCAAACCTGCACATTCCAGCTTACTGCACAACGCCATTTGCTCACCTACGTGTGTAATGATCGACCATTTTCATAGGTGTCAAATCGCAGTTATTACACCTCCTGCTTCAGATTAATATAGTTAACTAGGGTAACTAGTCCAGATCAATTTAAGTCGTGAATGGAAAGTTTAACTATTTTTCCATTGTTACTCTGCATTTTGTAATCAAATAACTTGTTACTCCTGCAGACAGGATATTCTGCTACAAAGTGTCTGGATACAATCAGGTGTCAGAATCACAATCAGATAGTAGATTGCTGCATAATGACCTTAGATATTGATATGGACTAATGTAAATTTAGTTGACTATATTTTTCACAGTAAAAATATACTCGCAGGGTGATGGCTATTTAAAGATGTCATGTTAATGTTATATCCTGAAAGCAAAGTGTGAGCTGTGTCAACTGGTGATGTATGTTTTTGGACAGTGTTTTTCCTGCACTTGTGAGTCTGTCTAGGTCATCCTAATTGCCAAGAAAAGCCATTACTGTTACTGGGGCATCTTCTGCCCTCCGTAGTCTGTCAAGTTTTTTGAGAGGTCAGGTGATCCTCCTGAAGGCACTGCCTAGTGCCTGCATTCCACACATGTTGACAGCTGAGCTGTGTGTACTGCAGTGCCTTCCAGCCTTCCAGGATGTAGCCACAAAGGTCATATCCTGGAATCATCCTACTGTTGGTTCACAATGTTATGTGTTTACAACCTTGTTTTGGCAGATACATTATATGTTTCATGGCACACTGCGTAATAACAATATTATTATATGTGTGTTGTTTATTTTGTTGTGTTTACAAAACACAACATGAAAGAAATAATATAAAATCATAATTGCTCAGCAAGTGATGGATATTAATTTTAACAATAAGAAGTTATTTATCCATCTATTTTGTCCTGTTTGTTAGCTGCAATATTACACCCAGATAATATGGAATATCATCAGCAAATTGTTTTTGAATGTTTTACATGGGTGATATAGCAGCCGTACAAATGCAAAAATGGAATGCAAAAATTTAACAGGTTATAAACTTTAAAAAGGTACATAAATTGTTGAAATATTTTGTTAGTTTTTGATGTGTTACTCACAAACTTTAGAAACAAACATTTTGAGAAAAATGACCGGCAATGGCATTAGAACAATACATTCAATGTTTTCTTTCAGATTATTAGTTGACTAAAATAAACCGGACATAGAAGCACATGTTAATACAGGATACAGTTCTGTCAGAACAAGACTGTTGGCTATTTCTGGCATTCACAGTTCACACAGAATAGGCCTTTTGTTCTGACCCAGTCTACTGTGGCAGGTCACATTTATACCTGGTTCACACTGGTGCACTGATCGAATGATTGAGATGATGATTTGCTGATATATCATAGATTGACCTGACTGCTAGTGTTGTACACATACTAAGCAGAGGAAGTGTTATTTAGGACAGTCATGTCTAATGCTTTTGATTATAATTGTAATGTATTTATGCAATTTAAATGTGTACCAAATACCAGTATGTTCTCAGTGATTAAGCTGAAGCGCAGATTGTGTGTATACTGTATAGCCACATGGTAGTGTTTTTGTGTAGTGTGTGTCTGTGTGTGTGTGTGCGTGCGTGCGTGCGTGCGTGCGTGCGTGCGTGCGTGCATGTGTAGGCATATGACTATGTGTTTGACAGGTTGAGGTGTTTATGTGCATGTGTGGTCACTGTGGTGTGTGTTTGATGTATGTGCATGACCATGTGTTCACTGTATACTATAGACATGTACACTCAAAACAATTACTTGAAACATAAGCAGCAAATAAGTACACACAGCTGGATACTTCAAATGTTTAATGATGCCCTATCTTCCAGAGTCCACAAAAACAGATAATCAAACATTTATATCCATCCCATCATCCAAAGTCCACCTAGATATTCAGACACCCAATGTCACTGTTCTAAATCTACACATTATGATCTCCTTGCAGTCAGCCTGCAAGTATCAACTGTATCACAATGTGTCTGACTGTGTCCTCTCTGGTCATGATAATGATAATTATACCCTGGGTAGGTGCTATCTGTCCTCACAATCCAGGGCTGATGAATACACCATTGCCTGTGGCATATGGATCTAACACAACATGGACTTATCAGTTGATGCATTAACTGCAAGATGACGTTGCACCTTTTTGTATCAGGCGTTTGGGGGCTTGCCATTATGGACACTTAGCTTTACATGTTTAATATGCACAGACACAAATCAAATATACTTTAGTTAGGCAATGACTAGTGATGTAACTCTATGTTATTCCCTCCCAGGACTGATCTTTGAATTGCTGAGTTGAGCAGGTTACTTGAACCACAAGAGGGTCAGCTGGTTGTGACAAAATTACCTATTTGAAATATTCTACTTGAGTCTGAGAGCATTATTGTGCATTATATATTTTATCCATTAACACATTTAATGTGTTATGTATTACATTAAAATATGCAGTTTTATATATTGTTGTGGTGTCTATATTCTAGTACATTCTCCATTAGAAAATATTTATGCTTGCGTATTTTTTTCAGTAGAGTGTATTATCCTTTACATATTTTCTCCATTACAACACTTATGTAGTTTGTCCTTTCTTCAGTAGAACATGTTTGTGCTTTACATATTTTCTTTATTAATGTGTCATGTAATTTTTTGTTTTGTGTTCAAAGTATTTTATGTATTTTCTCCATGAGAACATGTTTATGTATTATTTCCACTGGAGCATTGGTGTTTGCTGATTTTCCCTGTCTACATGTTGTTCCCTGTCTACATGTTGTTCCCTGTCTACATGTTGTTCCCTGTCTACACGTTGTTCTCTGTCTACACGTTGTTCCCTGTCTACACGTTGTTCCCTGTCTACACGTTGTTCCCTGTCTACACGTTGTTCCCTGTCTACACGTTGTTCCCTGTCTACACGTTGTTCCCTGTCTACACGTTGTTCCCTGTCTACACGTTGTTCCCTGTCTACACGTTGTTCCCTGTCTACACGTTGTTCTCTGTCTACACGTTGTTCCCTGTCTACACGTTGTTCCCTGTCTACACGTTGTTCCCTGTCTACACGTTGTTCTCTGTCTACACGTTGTTCCCTACCTACACGTTGTTCCCTACCTACACGTTGTTCCCTGTCTACACGTTGTTCCCTGTCTACACGTTGTTCCCTGTCTACACGTTGTTCCCTGTCTACACGTTGTTCCCTGTCTACACGTTGTTCCCTGTCTACACGTTGTTCCCTGTCTACACGTTGTTCCCTGTCTACACGTTGTTCCCTGTCTACACGTTGTTCCCTGTCTACACGTTGTTCCCTGTCTACACGTTGTTCCCTGTCTACACGTTGTTCCCTGTCTACACGTTGTTCCCTGTCTACACGTTGTTCCCTGTCTACACGTTGTTCCCTGTCTACACGTTGTTCCCTGTCTACACGTTGTTCCCTGTCTACACGTTGTTCCCTGTCTACACGTTGTTCCCTGTCTACACGTTGTTCCCTGTCTACACGTTGTTCCCTGTCTACACGTTGTTCCCTGTCTACACGTTGTTCCCTGTCTACACGTTGTTCCCTGTCTACACGTTGTTCCCTGTCTACACGTTGTTCCCTGTCTACACGTTGTTCCCTGTCTACACGTTGTTCCCTGCCTACATGTTGTTCCCTCTTCCCTTCCCATCAGCCACCGGGAGAAGCGGCGCAAGTTTGGCCAACATCACCAGATTCGTCCCCACTTTCCCAAGATGCCTGAGACTCTCGTTCGAGATACGGAAAAAAGAAAGGTACCTAGTCTTTATCTGTCTTTACAACTACAGTCTCTTGCATCAGCAGTCTTGTCGAATGTAAAAAAATCTATTGCCCAGTTGCAAAAAAATGACACCTGCAAACTTATCCATTGTTTATTTTTGTATCCAAAAAATAAATTCATAATCTACTCAGCAACAGTAACACAGCAACCATGTGTATTAGTGTAATCTAACTGATCCTTTTTGACAGCCTACCAGACATGATGTCGCCATCACCATTATCCCCTGTGGGCAATGGAAAGCCACAAACCTAACATAAAAACTAAAAACTGAGAAGGCTCGTAAATATGTGAACTGCAAATATATACTGTTTTATAACTTTCAATTGATGTATTTTTCACCGTTGAGTAATAGACTTGTTCCTACTTTCCCACTGGGCCAGATATATATATATCCACATTTTTATTTGCCCTCTGTTCACTTGTGAATCATTAAATTTCACATATCATTCAATTGTAAATATAATTTTAAATGACATTTTAGACCTCTTATAATATATGTTTACACTGTACTAACTTAAAATAATATTTATAGAAGATAATTTATAAATAAAATTTGATATATATTTATTTTTTTATTAACTAGCTTAACACAATTATTTTAAAATGGATAATCTATTATTTAAAAATATATCTGATATATGTTATTTATTTATTAGATAAAAATAATATCTTTTTATCATTTTAAAGAACATATTATGTAGTGTACAGTATATTATATATTTATTTCCCATATTTCATTTTATTGTATGTGTATATATATATATATATATATATATATATATATATATACACATATATATATATATATATATATAATATATATATATATAGGCACAATGTGAGTCAATGCCAGACTACATTCCAATTTAACATGTAATGCATGTTGAAAATGGCAGTAAAGCGTTATTATTATTATGTTTTGTTGGCTAATGGCTACTATGGTTGCCAAATGATATGTTTTAACAGAATGTCTTGAGGCACAGTATGTTGCACATTCAACAATGATTACATTTCTTTTTTCTCTGAAATGCTGCATAAACCTGTTAGAAAGTATTCACATTGTTTCTTGGTTTCTTCTTTTTGAAAGACTTCATGAGAAACTAGGTTGCACTAAACGGTTTATATAGTAATCAACTGTCTTTTGATGCTATTCACAGTGAATGCAAAATAAATAAACACTTCCCCAAGTGTCACAAAAATGCGAAGCCTTACTTTGAAAATTGTGGAGAGCCATGGATGCACCATAAGGGCGAATCATAATAGAAAAGCACATTTGTTGGTGTGTCAACAATCTGTTTCCTACTCCAAGTTTGAATGCACAATGGTTTGTTTTATTTTATCTTTGCAGGTTTGTGTAGTTTTACCTTTGCAGACAGTCTCTATTTAGGGATCATCTCAGAATATTAATGCTTCAGATCAATACTATTAATGTATTGATATTGTTATATATCAATATTTACACAATTTTCATCTTGGAGGGGTGGGGTGGCACTGAGGTAAGGTGACAGTCATTTCATTGATATCTGATGTCAATGTTCTTGGAGGGGTGGGGTGGCACTGAGGTAAGGTGACAGTCATTTCATTGATATCTGATGTCAATGTTCTTGGAGGGGTGGGGTGGCACTGAGGTAAGGTGACAGTCATTTCATTGATATCTGATGTCAATGTTCTTGGAGGGGTGGGGTGGCACTGAGGTAAGGTGACAGTCATTTCATTGATATCTCATGTCAATGTTCTTGGAGGGGTGGGGTGGCACTGAGGTAAGGTGACAGTCATTTCATTGATATCTCATGTCAATGTTCTTGGAGGGGTGGGGTGGCACTGAGGTAAGGTGACAGTCATTTCATTGATATCTCATGTCAATGTTCTTGGAGGGGTGGGGTGGCACTGAGGTAAGGTGACAGTCATTTCATTGATATCTCATGTCAATGTTCTTGGAGGGGTGGGGTGGCACTGAGGTAAGGTGACAGTCATTTCATTTGATATATCATGACAATGTTCTGAGATGAATCTTTAATTACTCGTGAATGTTTCTATCAACAGGACCAGCTGCAGCAGTATGTGCAGGACATCCTGCGATGTCCACAGTTCAGAAACCACCATGAAACAGTAAGTGACCACTGACCAATAGGTGTCCTCTCTGTCACATGGAGCGCAGTGGTTAAAGTGTCAGATTCACATCTGAGAGATTCTGGGTTGAAAACGTCTTACTGCTGTTTTAAACCTTAGGCAAGTTCATTCAGTCTATGTACTGACAGTGGTGGATATTTACACAGTAATTGTAGCATTGCTTAATGCTTACCAATGATTCTGTTGACTAAACAGGTCAGATGGGGTGATTTGTACAGCAGTGCAAGGCCAGGGCTATTTAAGAACACACCTACACAGGGTAGTTCTTAATGTTTCCATCTTGCTGATTAGTGTGTATAGATCATGATTTCAATATTATGATATTAAAAGGTATTATTCAACTATAGTCGCCATTTTCATAACATTATCGCGAAGCCAACATTTCTATGCTGGCACTGAGGGTGAATACTGCCAGGGTGCCTTTCATTCTCCATCAGTGGTTCTTTTACTTCTAAAATTGAGACTACTGACATTAATTTGACCTCCAAGCCACGAGGGATACATAATCCCCAATGCTGACAGCCAGGTTTTTACACCAAATACCATGACTGCCCACTCCATGTTTTAAAAGTTATGGAGTGTTAGCATGTCGGGCGGATGTGCTTACAACCTTGCATTTGGCAAGAAGTAATTTTTTGCCAGTCTTGAATTACTCAAATGTGCCATTTAGTGTGTGAAAGACCTCCACAAGAGCCATTCACATTAACTGAAGCCATTATTGGCCAGTTTGATTTTCCAGTGACAAACCAGTGTCAGTTTAGCCATTTAGTTGATACTAATCCATTGGACTGGTTTCATTGCCAGTTGTGCCACTGATGGTCAGCTCCTGTGGTCCATAGACTTAGACCTATTAGTTAATCTAGAAGCCAGCTGGTCAGCTCTACTTCCACCAGTCTTATCAGTTGTATTTACCACTCATTTGTCAGTCTTGGAGATAGACTAGTTTCTGGTTAATCTGCTGCTAAACACTGCACAATCAGCATTATTTACAGCCCTGACATTTGGCCTGGTAAAATCCGCTTTTGGATGGGTAAACATGTTAGACAGGTAAAAAAATTAGGCAAAAAAGCTTCTTTTGTGTGTATGTTGTCAATTTTGCTTTGAAAATGGATGTCACACTTGGTGTGAATTATTGTTTATTTCTGGAAATAAAGACTGGCTTCTAAATATGCCTGTTCAGGTGCACACATGTTTACTGGGCAAGTTTTGGACTGGTAAATTGTTTTTATTGGCTAAAGGCCTCGCTGATGGCTGTATACTGCAGCTATTTATGGGTCAAACATCCCTGATTAAATCGTGATGTTTCAGCTGAAATTTCTCGAGGTGAGTCACTTGTCATTTGTGAACAATCTGGGAGACAAGAGGAAGGAGGGATATGTGATGAAGCGGTCCGGTGGACGCCGCATTGGTCTCGGTGTTATCCAGGGTTTGGTCAAGTGGATGACAGTCTGGACAAAACGGTCAGTCAATGGTCCTTTTTTATATAATATTTTTTTATTTAAGAATAATGCACATTTATTGTGACAGAACTAAACGAAAACAGTTTGACTCATGTAAGCATTTCGATTGCCTTCAGCAGCTTTCACCAAGAACTGATATCCTTTGTTGAACCATTCTTCCAGCGTGAGGAACTTGTTCATGGATGTTTAGACATTGTGTGACACATTCGTTGGTCAGTGATAGAAAGTGCAGGGAACAGATTATTTATGTGACATCTTTGTAAGTTTCCTGTATAGGAATAAATCTTTAAATGCAAATAAGTGCCTTTCAGAACAATAACATTAATTATTAATAATTTAAAAGTTAGCTGCTATAGAAATCTGTATTAATTATACTAGTGACAACTGACAAGTATTTCCAGGAGTAGTAAAATTACATTGCTTTATAATTTCAGTTGTTTGAGACATACTGCATAAGTGTTGTAATGGAGAAAATATATAAAGGATAATATACTCTACTGACAAAAATACACAAGCATAAACATTTTCTAATGGAGAAAGTACTAGAATGTAGACACCACAAAAATATATAAAACTGCATTTTATGTATAAAAAAAATTATGTATACATTTTATTACGTACTTTATATTTTTGACGCCAGATGGCTGATAGTGAAAGACACATTTGTGGCGTACATCCGGCCGTCTGATGGTGTCGTTGCTGATGTCATTTTGATGGATCGTGATTTCAACATCAAAATTGGGAAAAAGGACACAGGAGTCACCAACGGACTATGTATCTCCAACTTGACAAGGTATGTTCACAAACAACAATGCGTTCTGCTTTGGTGACAGAATTGGGATTCCCCCAACTGTTTCCATAAAAATTAGCTATATTTGTCACCTGTAGATAGTCTATACAACTAGATATCATCGTGACAATTGTCACGATCAGTCACAAATACATACGTGTCATAGGATCACTTATAACATGTATGTCACAACTACAACAATGTCACATGTATGTCACAAATATCAGGGGTCGAAATAATGGTAGTCTGGTAGTCCGAGGAGTACAAGAAACTTGGTCGGATTACCAAAGACGATGACAGCAGTAGTCCGATGAACTACCACACCATTTTGGAATATTTTTAAAATTTGTTTTGTTATGTTATTTTGCTTAAATCTGGGCCATGACTACCAGATATACATGAATTCTACCATATTTTCCAAATGCGTAGTCCTGCTGACTACCAGAATTTTTTGAGTTATTTCTACCCCTGAATATGTGTATGTCACAACTACAGGCATGTCACAACTGAAGGTATGTCACAAATATGTCACAGATGTGTGTCTGTGTTGTTCTCAGACATCTGTCCTTGAAGTGCTCAACGCCCAACCAGATGCGGGAATGGGAACGCAGTATCGATGAAGCTGCCAGCACGACAGGAAGTGAGTTCACCACGCCTAACAGGTTCAAGTCCTTCGCCCCGGAGAGAGAGGGCAGCTATGTCTCCTGGTAGGTTTCTTCCCTTCTCACCTGTTGTGTTAGTATAATGTTATTTCTTTATTTGTGGCTCACGTGGATGATGACAAACTTCCCAGAGATGATGCAAAGACATAAGAAACCTGAAGAAACCGGATGTAGATTCCAAATGTATGTAGTAATAATAATAATAACTCTATTGTTCATTCATAGAGTGGAAATACATTTTGCACTTTGGAGGTTGCATAAAAACATAATATTTAAGTCACATAGTAATGCAAAAAATGCAATATTTAAGTCACATAATAATGCAAAATGTACTTGCACAAAGCCAACTGTGAGAGACAGATAGACAAAGAGAGACAGAGAGAATGAGAGTATTTACTAACACCGATGCATCCTAGTCTTCCCTTCAATAAATGTTATGTGTTCTACCTTACCTGAAATTATCCAGCATGTAGAAGGAAACATTATTATTAGAAGAGACCTCATGTCTCATGTATTGTGTACCTTTGACAGGTTCCAGGATGCAGCGTCCTACATGTCAGCCGTAGCTGACGCGATGGAAGCCGCCAGGGAAGAGATTTTCATCACAGACTGGTGGTACGGTTGTGTGTATGCTTACTCTAACAAGAAGTTTGCAAAAAATAACTAGTATAACAGTATTTTATATATATACACACCATTCACACAATTTAATTTCACTACTATTGTTCTAACTAATAACGACAAAAATATTTGCTTGTTATGCACTTTTCAAATTAATTTGGATTTGATGAATGAGTTTATTATTTGTTAAAATATTGAGGATGGTAAAATAAATATTTTTATTTGGTGTTTTATAACAACAGTAATTTGTTGAGTAATTTATATAATTAATAACATTTATTTTCAACTTAGTCTCGATGGTCATGTTTGTTCTTGGTGATAGTTCTGGTGTTTCCCGCCAGGTTGAGTCCTGAGGTGTACATGAAGAGGCCTCATATGGAGGGTAACCACTGGCGACTGGACAAGATTCTAGAGCGCAAGGCTGTAAGTACCAAGGTTATGCTGTGTGGTTCTGTATCAAAGTGTGCTTTACTAAGATACGTGACGTGCCATCTGTGTCATGTCATTTGGCATGTGTATATGAGATATATATTCTAAATTTATGTATTTACGAATTAAATGTTTACAAGCAGTATATATTAAATTAATTCATTATTTGTAAAGAACCATGTGCATTACTGACTACTAATAAACGATCAACTTTTCTCTAACTGGCCAGATTACCACATCCATCCTAAGTGAAGACCAGAAATGGTGAAATAGCTTACCCAGTGATGTCCCACTTTAATGTGCACTCGGTTTGACTATGATTCCAACCAATACTAGTTGACCTTAAATTATGGTATGATAATTAATTAGTTTATAAACATTATTGAAGCCATGTAAATCTGGTAATACATAGACCATTAAGAGTGTACTATTGTGTGCATATTAAGTAGTTTATTAATTTATGAACTAGGCTTGTGTGCATTTGTGAGATTCTTGACTAAGGGAGCGGTGGTCGCGCGGTAGAGTGCCAGACTGTCAATCGAGGGGACGGTGGTTATATCTGGTGTCTATGCCAGAGGAAGCAAAAGTCTAAAAGATCCCACACAGGGGGTAAATGTGCTGTAAATGTAAACTCCTGCGGTAGCCCAAGTTTGGGCTGTTTGGAGGTAAACAACCTAAGACTAACATATGAAATTGCAATAAACATTTTGAAAGCTGGTCAAAGTCACACAGTTTTGTTAGATGCAAATGAAGCCGTCGTTTTTCTGTTTTATTACTTGTATATCAGGTACATTTTAGAGCATGGATTGTTAAGATATTACCCAGACTGATGTTCTGGTTGTTTTTTTGAGATTGCAGTCGGTCTCAGTCGGCAACAGTAACATGTCTCAGTAACATTGCTATGATGACGCTTAGCCTGAATTAGTGGACCACATGAGGGCCGTATGACTTAGGTGAATGTTATGGTGTTGTGTTTGTTAGGAGGAGGGAGTGAAGGTGTTTGTGCTGCTCTACAAGGAAATGGAGGCGGCTGTGGGACTAGACAGTTACCTCACTAAACAGGCCCTCACCAAGCTACACCCAAACATCAAGGTACCACTCACACAACACATTCATTCATTTATCCGGTCTTCAATAATCTGGTTGTTTCATGATCCTAACATTTTGTTTGCATGGGAACCATCGTAGAGCGCAGTGGCTCAGGGGTAGAGCTTCGGACTCTCGACTACGAGAACCCGGGTTCGAATCCTGGCTGCGGTGTTAAAACCTTGGGCAAGTTTTTTCACTCTACATTGCTCCAGTTCACTCAGCTGAATAAATGAGTACCTGGCTATAGACAGTGGTGGATATGTGTACGAGCAGCCTTCGCGCATTAATTGTAGCATATGGCTGGATGCTTCCCAGAGAAGCCGAGACGGTGTCTGAGTGAACAGGTCTGTCAGGGAAGTAAAGTGTAAAGCGCTTTGAACGGTCCTGAGGACTGGATACTGCGCTATATAAGAACTTGCCTTTTTTTTTACTTAACCATGTATAATAAGGTATATTGCTAATCCACGTGTTTCATTTCCAAAAACCTTGGGAACCAGAGTGTGTGGATAAACAATACGTTACTGTACTTGTGTTAATATAGATAATTATGTCACATTTCTTTTTAGGTAATTAAGATTGGCATCTAAATGTCATCATAAACTATATGAAAGATTTTTAAAGAAAAGCGTAGAGTATAAAATATAATAAGATAAGTCAGGTTGAATATAAAATAACAAATTATGCCTGAAATTAAACAATAGTAGCAAAATCGCCATCTTCCAGAATACATTTGTTATAACGTAAAATTGAAATGTTTGCAATAATCGTCTTGAACAACTGCAAACATCTGAAGTCTTTGACAGTGCTTGCAGATGGCATTATCTGTTGATACTTGTGAAACAATAAATATAAAAATGTAACTACTAATATCTGTTTCCAGAAGTATAGACATTTTGTTTGTCGTCACTGTTGAATAAAAGGAAACAAGCCCACTGTCAAGCAAAAACAACAGGCTATATACAAAGGCACATCACAGATAATAGTTATTTTTTTCAGCTGCATCTTAGATTAATCCTTGAAGTTGGACAGGACATAAATTATAATAATATGAGTAAAAAGAAACATACCCTCACTCACATGCATGGATGCACACATACACAGCCGCACACACACACAAATACACACTCAATCTGGCTTATCTGACTATTTATGTTATGTCTGACCAATCATGTTGTCTTGATGCACATCTGAGCTGGGTTTCCACGGATTTAGCTGCAATAGAAGTCACCACATACATTATCATGCCACTTACATCCTGGCACCATGTATGTGTACTCTCTACATCAGGTCTTGCGCCACCCAGACGGAATAATAAAATTCTGGTCACATCATGAGAAGTGTGTCGTCATTGACCAGAGAGTGGCCTTCCTTGGAGGGGTGGACATCTGCTTTGGACGCTGGGACACACCCTCACACAGGTGAGACACACCCTCACACAAGTGGGACACACCCTCACACAGGTGAGACACCCCCTCATAAAGGTGAGACACACCCTCACACAGGTGGGACACACCCTCACACAGGTGGGACACACCCTCACACAGGTGGGACACACCCTCACACAGGTGAGACACACCCTCACACAGGTGGGACACACCTTCACACAGGTGAGACACACCCTCACACAGGTGGGACACACCCTCACACAGGTGGGACACACCCTCACACAGGGGGGACACACCCTCACACAGGGGGGACACACCCTCACACAGGTGGGACACACCCTCACACAGGGGGGACACACCCTCACACAGGTGGGACACACCCTCACACAGGTGGGACACACCCTCACACAGGTGGGACACACCCTCACACAGGTGGGACACACCCTCACACAGGTGGGACACACCCTCACACAGGTGGGACACACCTTCACACAGGTGAGACACACCCTCACACAGGTGGGACACACCCTCACACAGGTGGGACACACCCTCACACAGGGGGGACACACCCTCACACAGGGGGGACACACCCTCACACAGGTGGGACACACCCTCACACAGGTGGGACACACCCTCACACAGGTGGGACACATCCTCACACAGGTGGGACACACCCTCACACAGGTGGGACACACCCTCACACAGGGGGGACACACCCTCACACAGGGGGGACACACCCTCACACAGGTGAGACACACCCTCACACAGGTGGGACACACTCTCACACAGGGGGGACACACCCTCACACAGGTGGGACACACCGTCACACAGGTGAGACACACCGTCACACAGGTGGGACACACTCTCACACAGGTGGGACACACCCTCACACAGGTGGGACACACTCTCACACAGGGGGGACACACCCTCACACAGGTGGGACACACCCTCACACAGGTGGGACACACCCTCACACAGGTGAGACACACCGTCACACAGGTGGGACACACTCTCACACAGGGGGGACACACCCTCACACAGGGGGGACACACCCTCACACAGGTGGGACACACCGTCACACAGGGGGGACACACCCTCACACAGGTGGGACACACTCTCACACAGGTGGGACACACCCTCACACAGGTGAGACACACCCTCACACAGGGGGGACACACCCTCACACAGGGGGGACACACTCTCACACAGGGGGACACACCCTCACACAGGGGGGACACACCCTCACACAGGTGGGACACACCCTCACACAGGTGGGACACACTCTCACACAGGTGGGACACACCCTCACACAGGTGGGACACACCCTCACACAGGGGGGACACACCCTCACACAGGGGGGACACACTCTCACACAGGGGGGACACACCCTCACACAGGGGGGACACACCCTCACACAGGGGGGACACACCCTCACACAGGTGGGACACACCGTCACACAGGGGGGACACACCCTCACACAGGTGGGACACACCCTCACACAGGTGGGACACACCCTCACACAGGTGGGACACACCCTCACACAGGTGGGACACACCCTCACACAGGGGGGACACACCCTCACACAGGTGGGACACACCCTCACACAGGTGGGACACACCCTCACACAGGTGGGACACACCCTCACACAGGTGAGACACACCCTCACACAGGTGGGACACACCCTCACACAGGTGGGACACACCCTCACACAGGTGAGACACACCCTCACACAGGTGGGACACACCCTCACACAGGTGGGACACACCCTCACACAGGGGGGACACACCCTCACACAGGTGGGACACACCCTCACACAGGTGGGACACACCCTCACACAGGTGGGACACACCCTCACACAGGGGGGACACACCCTCACACAGGGGGGACACACCCTCACACAGGGGGGACACACCCTCACACAGGTGAGACACACCCTCACACAGGTGGGACACACTCTCACACAGGGGGGACACACCCTCACACAGGTGGGACACACCCTCACACAGGTGGGACACACCGTCACACAGGTGAGACACACCGTCACACAGGTGGGACACACTCTCACACAGGTGGGACACACCCTCACACAGGTGGGACACACTCTCACACAGGGGGGACACACCCTCACACAGGTGGGACACACCCTCACACAGGTGGGACACACCCTCACACAGGTGAGACACACCGTCACACAGGTGGGACACACTCTCACACAGGGGGGACACACCCTCACACAGGGGGGACACACCCTCACACAGGTGGGACACACCCTCACACAGGTGGGACACACCGTCACACAGGGGGGACACACCCTCACACAGGTGGGACACACTCTCACACAGGTGGGACACACCCTCACACAGGTGAGACACACCCTCACACAGGGGGGACACACCCTCACACAGGGGGGACACACTCTCACACAGGGGGACACACCCTCACACAGGGGGGACACACCCTCACACAGGTGGGACACACCCTCACACAGGTGGGACACACTCTCACACAGGTGGGACACACCCTCACACAGGTGGGACACACCCTCACACAGGGGGGACACACCCTCACACAGGTGGGACACACCGTCACACAGGGGGGACACACCCTCACACAGGTGGGACACACTCTCACACAGGTGGGACACACCCTCACACAGGTGAGACACACCCTCACACAGGGGGGACACACCCTCACACAGGTGGGACACACTCTCACACAGGGGGGACACACCCTCACACAGGGGGGACACACCCTCACACAGGTGGGACACACCCTCACACAGGTGGGATACCTCACCTGACATAGTTACATACATGTCAAGGACACAGGGCAGTTGACACGTCACAGCAGTGTCGTGGTGAAAGAAGACTGAAGTCAGTCACATAAAGTGTGTCTAAATATATCAACTGCCAGGAACTGTGAGGTTTCTTTAGAACATCCTTCTTTGAAAATATATTCTGAGTAAACCTCAGGCATGATATTGAATATATTGTTCATGGCTCCAAGAATGGTTTATTGTAGTATGAGTTATCTTACTTTGGAGCATAATTGTCGATGATGAGTACGACGTTTCAACAATTATGCTCAGGCATGATAACGTTGATTTTATTTGCAAATGGTTGGAATGTGTTAACTTTTATGAGTATAGACCCACATAATTGCCTTTTATTTCCTATTAAACGTTTATGCCACACTGTTTTCATGACAAACACTGCCTAACTTGCTGTTCTTTCTTGTTCGCAGGTTGACAGATCTCGGGTCAGTGACACACAACATGCCCACAAACAATGACTCGACCATCAAAGTGGACGTACACAACGGCAGCCACAGCTCCACGGAGAACATTGACTGTAACCACACCAACATATCACATGACCTATGGATGCAGCTGCAGCCTCCGACAACCTTCAGCTTCAGCCTCAGTCAGGCCCTCATCACTCCGATGATGTCTGTGCCCCGGGCCGCCGTCTCTGAGACCCATCTCTTGTCACTCGGCAGGATGACAGCCACGGTGAAACCGGCTCCTTCTGATTCGGAACTCGTGAAGAAGTGTCGTTCTCCGCCACAAGATGGAGTTGCCATCAGACATGATGATGTCAGTGACGCGAATAGGAACACCAACCAGAGCTGTAGAGGTCCCACAGGAATGGATATTTCCCCACAGACTAGAGAGGTAGTCGTAAGCGCAGTTCAGATTGTGATAGACGACGTGGAGCAAAGTTCCGATGTGATAAAACAGGATCCATCAGTGACAGTGGACAGTCATCTGGAAGTGGTCAGTGGGTACGACCGTGTTGATAATCGATGTTCAAAACCACATCAATTCACAGACCACAGGCTCGATGCAATGAACAATAATGGTGACAAAGCACCCAATGTCGGCACCAAGGTTCCATACATCGACTCGGACAGTGACATTGAATTCAAGGTCGGCAAGGGCAAACGACGCAAGGATCCAGAGAAACCCGAATGTGATTCACCCAGCAGGATCAATGCAGTAAATGGGACCACGTGTAATACTAAGACTGGAGATAAAGTGCCTAGTTCTAGCGAGAAGGAAACACCGCTCAATCCTCGCGTAGCAGAGACACTTCTCGAACTGTTTGCAAAAGTGAAGACTCGCAAAAACAGTCTGACAGAGACTAATGGTGATGTGAAAGCAGATCTGCTCAATTCTGTGTCTATGCAAGATGAATGTGTCTCCTCGGCTCAAGTAAGAAAACACACTCAGGAGGAGCAGCACATTGTAGTGAGTTATGCTCAAAGCAATGGCAAGGCTGAGCTCAACAGTGAAACATATCAAAGACAAAACACAAGTGGCAATGCAGATGGTGACAGCAAGCACACCAGTGGCAGGTCTGTCCCTGGCGACTACCACTGCATCAGTCTGGATCTAGTGGATGGCACCTCGGGGCAGGATGCTACCTGTGCAGCCTCCAGACAAACCACAAGTGATCTCAGTCGTGGTGATGAACTACAGCAAAGTTCTAGGTTGAGTAACGGTGTCATGAATTCCAAAGAAGAAGAAGAAATACCACAACCCTTAATGTCTAGTGCAGGGCAAAGGTTGAGACCACAAAGCTTGGAACAGCGACCAGACTTGAGCACTACCAATGCTGACCAAACATTGGAACCAGACCATTCCAGCACCGAGCAAATGTTAGCACCAAACCATTCCAGCACAGAGCTAAAATCAGCACCAGACAAATCCAGTACTGAACAGACATTAGAACCAGATCATTCCAGCACAAGAGAAGCAATAAAACCAAACCACACAAACACAGAACACACCACAAACCTGCCTGTGTCCACGTCGAGCATAAACCGCTCAGTATCACAACCAGCTCCAGTGGAGCGTGACCATCTCACCATCGACCCCCCAGACTTGAGTTTTTCCATGCTCAAGAGCACCCTGGAGCCGCCGGGGCAGGTGAGACTCCGCACTCACAGTGGCTCCTGGAGCAGGGACCGGAGGAGCTCACTGACGACTCTCAGTTGCTTCATCAGGGACGGCGAGCCCCTGTTGCTGTATAACTACCTGGAGGGGGTGGCAGACATGTCAGTCACCGACGGTGCTGATGGGGGAGACAGTGAAGACATGGTGAGTTACTCAAACTTCCATCCTTTCTCCTAGTTATTGAATATATTGTTCATGGCTCCAAGAATGGTTTATTGTAGTATAATTAAAGGAACGCAAAACCGAAAAGTTACATGCTATGCACGTGAAAGAGTAAATAAAAACAAACTATTTTGAACGGTAATCACATTTTTAATGTCAATGGTTTATTAGTAAAAAAAATCTGAACACCTTTTCTATCAAAGTTTGTAAGTTGCGCCATTTTGACTGATGTGTGACGTCAATAATGCTCGCAGTCTGGCAATTCTGTATTTAAAAATAATCGCTAGGTGGCGCTGTGTACATCCGATTCGTGTAGGCGAACCGACCTGATTTTCGTTCAGAAATAGCTGAATTTCGATTGCAACGATATGGGCCAACATTTTCAAGATAGAACTGACGCGCTGGTAAACCTGGTAAAGAAGACCCGCCGGAAGCCGAAATGCAGAGGCGAGTAACAAGCCGAGGCGACATTGAGTGATCGACAAGTGGTCGAAACTCGCCGAAACTTCGAAAGGCGAATGTATGCTGTTACTGTGGATACCCGTTACTGTAACTGTATTGTTAGGAGGAAGACTCAAAAATCTGTCGGTGAAGGTAAGCATTTATGTGTCTAATATGAGAAATGTTGCCCTAAATGTTCATTATGAAATCTGGGCTGGATGTTAATTTAAGTAATTAAAATATCAACGCCAACGGAGTCGATGGTGGGTCAGTGACACTGTCACTGACAGATATGCTGATGGCCACCTCGCATTCGGTGCCATGTATTATTCTCCAAGTCAGTGGTGTAGTGTCGGATATGTTATACACAACTTGAAGTTACCCAATTTGAAACACATCATATCACATATGGGGTCATGGCTCTCCGATTTATCTCAGCCTGACACAGACTGACAGAGTGACAGGCTCGGTCCTTCGCCCATGTTTTCAGGAATCAATTTCCAAATTGCCCACAAATCATTGAAATGTGGAAAAAATGCAGATTAATTGTTGTTTTTTCAAATACTGGACATTATTATATTAACAGCAGCGACTGTGGCATGTTTTTTGTATTATTGACATAGCATGACCTGTGCGACTAAAAAACAGATGTGTGTCAATATTGATTGTTCTTTTAATAGGCGTGGTATATTTAAAGCGAGGGTTTGGAGCCTAATTCTGGAGGGCTAAATAAAGAAAGAAAATCACCACCCATGTTCTTTATGAAATCAACTTCATGCTGAATAATAAAGTTGTTTTTAGCTGAATATATGTCTCTATTAAAAATAACCATTTTGAACTGGGTAAAAGTAACACAACTAGCAGAACAAATATTCTAAACTATAACATATGTGGATATATTTATGTATATTCTGTGGTGGTCTTAATTGCAATGTAACTTTGTTGTCGTGTCAAGGTAACCATAATAGTAGCTGTGATGTTCTATATTGTGCTAATAATATTTCTTATTCATGAAAAACTCATTTATACATCTGGTTCTGTTTCAGATGTGCCATGATATATTACAAATGGCCATGGATTTTATAGTCTGTGTTTGGAGCAGACAGTGCTTCCAAATGTCACATATATCTGCCAACAAAGATGTAAGTATAATATTATGTTCATGTATTTATAACAACATGTGTTGCTCACAATTTATTGACAATGAAAATAACATTAGAGTAACCAGAACACCAAACATTTTATATAATACAAATGACATTTCATACAATGAAAACACCACATATTATTCCATAGTAGAAATATACCCAAAAAATTAGGTTTAACAGTAAATGATGTAGGATCATTCTAGAACATTTCGAGTAGCATGGCCAGTTGTCCACTATGTGAGAATTGAAAAAAGTTCGTGATTTTATAAAAACAGAACATGTATTCTATTGTATTTTCTACAATGATAATGGATTGAGTTACCTCCATTTTCATATGTCACCTGTCAACACAGTTCTTATATAGTGCAGTATCCAATCCTCAGACATGGGGTCAAATACATTTGTATTTGAAAGTATTTAAATAGTTTTAAGTAACGTAATTGATGTTTAGTAATTAAATGTATTTGGATTCCTCAAGAGTATTTGTATTTAAATAAATGTCAACGTATTTGACCCCATGTCTGCTCGGCATTGTCCAAAGTGCTTTACACTTTACTCCCTGGCATACCTATTCAGTTAAACACCATCTCATGACTGTGGGAAGCATCCAGCCAAGCTGTAATTAATGAATCAAGACGGTTCGTGTTACAAATATCCACCACTGTCAATAGCCAGTTACTTGTTTACACAGCCGAGTGAATTGGAGCAATGACGGGTGAACAGACTTGCCCAAGGTTCGACACAGCAGCACATGGTTTCGTTCTCGTAGTTGAGAGTCTGAAGCCAAGTCCAAAGCTTTAAACCACTGTGCCACTATACATAGTTGATATATTTATTTAAGCCTTATTTTATTTCAGGAGTCCAAGTCGGCCATATACAGAGAATTTTACCCGGTGGATCCATGACAGGCTTGGTCGAAGGGTACAGAGAGTCATACTAGTGTATACCGGCCATAAGATCGAACTTCTGTGCTCTCAGCAGAGAACAAGATCTAGGATAACACTTGGCACTTGTTGACTGCTGCCCTTGCGAATTATCAGTTGATTTGTGAATAAGCAGTTGGATTGTCAATGAACAAATCAACTGACTCTTGACACCAGCAGACCTTCTTTCATTAGCTAGGGCATATCTGAACCAAGGATTGCAATTCTGACATGGACAGTCGTTGTGGGCAGCGGCCAGAGTTCTGACAAAGATGTAATTCACCATTCACTCATTCTTCCCACCACAGTGTGGTGGATCTGCAGGTAAACATACAGCTGTAGTGTCTTCTGCAGCTCCAATTACTTGCGTCTTGACCAGAAAACAGCCATGTTGTCAAGGTTCGCTAGGACGTGGCCGGACGTTCTTGCTAGAGCCATGGTTCCATCCTATAAATAAACAGGACATGCTGTACTGCTAAATATTTGTGTCATGTTGTATCTTATATACAGTGACTTGTTATCAAGTGTGGTTGTCTTTAATAAAAAAAATTGTTATAATGACATTTAAGTGCTTCAGATTCTATTATCCAATAAACACAAACGTTGGCACCTCAAAATATCAATCGAACAGGAATATCTATGACAATGTATATTTTAACTGGCAAAATGTCATATTGACACATCACGCCAATGTGCATGGTGGATCATCTGACTTACTTGCTAAACTATTGGATTAAATTATTATTGAATTAGGTTAGTGATTTGCACTCTTATTGTGGGGAAGAAACTGGTACCAAATGTTTACCGACTGATCTTGTGGGATATCTACAAATCCTCGTTGACTCGTTCCATCTAGTATATTATGCTAGTCTGTTATTGGGGTGTGTTAATGTTTCTTCTTGTTTGCTGAGTGTGTCCCAATATTTCAAGAAACTCTACCTACCAATAAAGGCAATATTGCAAATTTGCAAAGTAATTTTTACAGTACATAAGTTATGTCTCATCATAGCTAATTATTCATCCTTTACTGTAAGCCTGTAACATGTCCTAGTATCAATGTATTAGTATCTGAACTGACACAGCACACAGAATTTGTAATTGTGTGTCTCGCTGAACGAATAACATGATTGAAAACAACATTCGCAATGCCAGTTTGTGATGTTTGAATAATATATTTACTGAAAAATATTGCAGGCATGCTGGCACATTCACAGTGGTCAACCTGACAATAGGAACTGCGTAACTATGAAAGGCAGTATTTTTGAAAACTTATTTAGTGAATATTGTAAAACCTTAATTTATTCTTTAGACCTATTTATTTTAATGTTTTAAAGTATTTATTAAAATATTTTATTAAAGTAATTTTTAAGTTTATTCAAATAATCAAAGAAAATATGTTTTAATGTCTTAACATATTTAATTTACCTTTATAGATACATTTCAAATAAATTATTCTCTACTTTTTTAATTATTTTTTTATTTATGCTAATGTTTTAAATTATATATTATTTCAATCTATTTTAACAAATATATTTTGCATGTTTTATGTACCTATTTCAATCTGTATTGATTGCCCAGAGAATGAAATAAACCAACCAAAATCTAGGTGCTATATTATCGTTCATGCGAACTGATGGGGACATCTATGATCTGGCTTGCATTCAGCTGTGTTTTAATGTTACGGTCATGTTTAACACATGTAGCTTTACCTTATTTATATGCCTCTGTTCATGCAAACGTGATACCATTCAATGTAGGATAAAATAAAACTAATAATAATGAATAACAATATCGAACGGTTTAACTCGCTTGGACTTGGTCCTAGACCTAGTTAGCGGCTCCATGATCCCATGTCATGTACATACCTTCTAGAACGTTAACTGTGGTGGATGTTTATAAAATATATCAGTATGTACATAAGTCATAACGACAGACATCGCAATGTGTCTAATGGTACAAGATTTAAATAATTTAGACACAGAAGACTTAATATTTACTAACCTTCTTGCGCGCGCTGACTTGGCTACGGCGATGGAAGGTTTCGACCGGTAACCCGTTTCAACGACTATCGTTGGTGATTAAATATCGCGCCAATATCGTTTGCACAGCTCTAAATTTCAAAACTCGACGTCGCCAACGTTTCTGCGGATCTTGACCCACTATATACGATGAGAAACATCCCATTTGAAGCAAGGTTCTTCGAACGGATGTTCTTCTTCGAAGTTCGGGTATCTGACAACATTGTGTTTACAACGGCGATAAGCATTATTATGCGTCATCGGACACGTGACTTTAAGGCCGGTTCTGCGTGCTGAATGGTTATACAACAGGAAGAGGCGGACCGGGGCGCGTTAATGGCCGCCTCTACGGAGCCGAGGATTTCATTGAAATTATCCACTTTGAAATTATTTTACTAATAAACCACTGTCGTTAAAAATGTGATTACCGTTCAGAATGGTTGCTTTGTATTAGCTCTTTCACGTGCATATCACGTAATATTTCCCTTTTGGCTTCCTTTAAGTTACTTTGGAGCTTAATTGTCGATGATGAGTACGACGTATCGACCCGTCATCTACGGGCCTTGTTCACATACTGGTGTCACGTGGGATAATTTTCATTGGTGAAACCAAGAGAACACTCAGCCAGAGTTTCAAAGAACATACACACCTGTTAGGCCACAGGACACTCAGTGTCCATGAAGAACAACTGGCACAAGAGAAAAGTGAAGGAGGCTATATACATCAAACAAAAAGCCCCTACCATAAACAGAGACCAGGGATACCATCTGCCTGCCATCTACAGCCAAATTATCCCAAATCCATTAGCCAAAATCTAAGGCAACACACATGTCACCAGTACGTGAACAAGGCCCGTAGATGACGGGTCGAAACGTTAAGCTCCAAAGAAAGTTAATTATTCTTTCTCCTAGTTGTCATAAAATGGACAGCAGAGGGTAAAATGAATCCACTCAAACCTTGCGGCGTTATGGTCACCTTGATAATACAGCTACCTCACATTTTAGGTCACTCTTGGATAGTCCCAGATTTTTTTCCAAGTACAGTAGAAGATATTAAATTAATCCTGCTAATAAGGTCACCGTGCTGATCAGGTCACTTGGTAATACAGCCATTTCACAATTAAGGTCACGTTTGGATAGACCTAGATTTGTTCCAAGTAGAGTAGAATATATGAAATTAATCCTGCTAACGAGATCACTTTTGCCAGGGTCAAGTCCAAAGGATGACATATATTGTTAGGTTCCACTTATTTCAGTCCTGCTCAGAACAATTTGTTTCTTACCTTATCTTACCCTAACAAGGCGTGGTTTTATGACAGGAACCAACACCAGAGGTCTCAGCTGCTCCAGAGGAACCTCGCATCCTGGTGGAGAACCCCGGCAACAAGAAGGGGTTCTGGCGCCTCAAGGGAAGAGGGCTCTCCCTCAACATCAAGGAAGCAGTTTCCCGAGCCCAGGCATTTGAGGAAACTCCTCCACCGGAGTATGGCATTCCCTGCCTCAGTCCCACATTAGCCACCCCAAAACCCAGCACTCCACTGCCAACCAGGAAGCCAACATTTGTAAGTGTGTCACAGTTAATTGAAATTACAAAAATGTAAACTAAAAAGTTTCAGTTAGAGAATTCAAAGACCAAAAGGGTATACAGCTGTATACATTTTATTTTTATGTGAATTGAAATGTCATCAATGATGTTGCCTTTATCTATATAGCAGTCATTGTGAAATTTATTTGTTTTTGACTTTAAATGTAGTTTATGGTTAGAATGCAGGTTTCATTGACAACCTATAATGTTTCTATTCAAATTGAATGTTGTTACCTACAATGATTAATTCATCAAAGAAAACTATTTCACTTCAAACAGTGGTGGATATATGTGGACAAATAGTATTTGCACATTAATAGCAATGTGGCTGAATTATTCCCTGAGAAGTCAAGAGGGTGTTCAGTTGAACAGGTCAGCGAGTAAAGTGTAAAGTACCTTGAGCAATCCTAAGGATGCTGCTCTATGTAGGAAGTTAGAACTAACCTGTTTTTTCACTAATTCTTTTATAAACATTTGTTGTATCAAGAAAAGATGCACACAACAATTAGTTAGCAAACAGTCACTCAATTCATTTAGAAGGCTTCTGCAGTCAACGCCTACATAAGTACATATTTATGTCTTATTATCCCCCACCCCCCGCGCAACACCACCCACTACTTGCGACCGACCAAAGCTCGACAATAGTCTAACCACGTACATTCGTGGCTATTACAGAGTGCTGAGCTGCAATGAGAAGAAGAAGAAGAATTTATTTTGTGTGTACTTCTGCTCGGTACCCCCTTGTATATGTTATTGCATGGATTACAAAACTATTATGGCAGCCCTTTCTCTGTTTGTATGAAATAAACCAACCATTATGTAGGTTGGTAATCACATTTATTTATTCACAGGGATTGTCACTGTACACAGACAACAAGAATTCATATACAGTCATCTCATGCATCCACACTGACCACACACTTTGGTTCTCAAAGTTTTTGGTCGGATCATTGAAACGTGCAGATTGGCAAGACATCTTATAATTAATTAAGATGGTTCCCACACAAAACGTGCCGGTCAAGAAACGTCAAAATTATTGCAGACCAACTAGATGAGACATGACTAACACATTGCAATACAATTTCATAATCCTGCCAATTTGAACCAATTGTGATATATTTGGCTGTGTTTGCATAGATACTGGTTAATTTGAAAATGTGCAACTGTTAGGGAACTAATAAACAAATTTCATGATTACACAACTAGCAATGTTCTACTTACTTCTACGTTTCAACCACCATCGGCGGCCTTCTTCAGGAACCGAATGTTCAGTGGTCACTGCTCGCTAGATGGCGTGACGAGCAGACTGTCCCACACGTGACTTAGTCTGTAGCCCCCCTCGTCTCTCCACACCATCAGTGACCACTGACCATTCAGTTCCTGAAGAAGGCCGCCGATGGTGGTCGGAACGTAGAAGTAAGTAGAACATTGCTAGTTGTGTAATTATGAGATTTGTTTGGAATAATATACTGCCAACTTGATGAACATTTTCGCGAGTGTTAGTGAACTATTCGTTTACTGTTTTCTCCCACTCTCCAAGTAATGTTTCCTACTACAGTTTCAGACAGCTCGCATGGTTCAACATATCAAAGGGAAGTTCCTCAAGTCGCCTAAGCCAGATGAAAGCAGCTGTGACGTGAGAGGGCTCATAGACAACAGGTGTGTCAGACTAATACAAGGCCTCCTCTCACCGTTTGTTATCTGGTTTAAACATGGTATATTACACTTGGTAATTAACCATGATTTTACTGGGTATTTTAAACACGTTATTTAACCAAGCAAGTACATTTTGGTGAATTGCATGCAGTGTGTTTTTGCTGTGGAGTAAAAGTGCATTTGCTAATTTACTAATCGTGTTATAAAAAGCATGTACCAGTTATACACCACACACAGTTGCCAGTTTTGTTCACACCACATTGCTCCAGTTCAATCAGCTGTATCAGTTACCAGTGGTAATTGTTCATATTCTGTGTTCAACTAGCTTATTTAAAAAAAAGCCTATAATTATGTATCTTATGCTGTGGGTCCCTCTTCAACTCAAGACCTTCAGAAAGACTGTGTGTTCTTGGATGTAGGTCTCTGTTCAACGAGCCCTTCAGAAAGACTGCATGTTCTTGGCTGTAGGTCTCTGTTCAATGAATCCTTTCAGAAAGACTGTGTTCTTGGCTGTAGGTCTCTGTTCACCGCAACCCTTCAGAAAGACTGTGTTCTTGGCTGTAGGTCTCTGTTCAACGCGGGCCTTCAGAAAGACTGTGTGTTCTTGGCTGTAGGTCTCTGTTCAACGAACCCTTCAGAAAGGCTGTGTGTTCTTGGCTGTAGGTCTCTGTTCAACGAACCCTTCAGAAAGACTGTGTGTTCTTGGCTGTAGGTCTCTGTTCACCGCAACCCTTCAGAAAGACTGTGTTCTTGGCTGTAGGTCTCTGTTCAACGCAACCCTTCAGAAAGACTGTGTGTTGTTGGCTGTAGGTCTCTGTTCAACGCAGCCCTTCAGAAAGACTGTGTGTTCTTGGCTGTAGGTCTCTGTTCAGCGCAGCCCTTCAGAAAGACTGTGTGTTCTTGACTGTAGGTCTCTGTTCAACGCGGGCCTTCAGAAAGACTGTGTGTTCTTGGCTGTAGGTCTCTGTTCAACATGAGCCTTCAGAAAGACTGTGTTCTTGGCTGTAGGTCTCTGTTCAACGCAGCCATTCAGAAAGTCTGTGTTCTTGGCTGTAGGTCTCTGTTCAACGCAGCCCTCCAGAAAGACTGTGTTCTTGGCTGTAGGTCTCTGTTCAACGAGCCCTTCAGAAAGACTGTGTTCTTGGCTGTAGGTCTCTGTTCAACGCAACCCTTCAGAAAGACTGTGTGTTCTTGGCTGTAGGTCTCTGTTCAACGAGCCCTTCAGAAAGACTGTGTGTTGTTGGCTGTAGGTCTCTGTTCAACGCAGCCCTTCCGAAAGACTGTGTGTTCTTGGCTGTAGGTCTCTGTTCAATGCAGCCCTTCTGAAAGACTGTGTGTTCTTGGCTGTAGGTCTCTGTTCAATGCAGCCCTTCTGAAAGACTGTGTGTTCTTGGCTGTAGGTCTCTGTTCAATGAGCCCATGGAGCCTGCGAGTCCAGGCACTGCCCTGCAGGAGATGGGGCTGGAGGGAGACACAAAACTGTGGATAGGAAAAGACTACGCCAACTTCATCCAGAAGGACTTTGTGGACTTAGACAAGCCATTCACTGGTAGAGTGTTTTCTAAATGTGACCATATTTTGAACACACACTCACCACACGCACACACCACACACACTCACTCACACACACACACACACACACACACACACACACACACACACACACACACACACACACCACACGCACACCACACACACACCACACACACACCACACACACACCACACACACACACATACACCACACACACACGCACACACCACACACACACTCACTCACACACACACACACACACACACACACACACACACACACACACACACGCGCGCACACACACACACACACACACCTAGAATTTAAAATCACAAAATCATGTATGAAGGCTGATGTGTGATTTTCATAGACTATACAGTTACAATTTCATGTTGAATCGAGGTGTGTTATATTGTATCTAACACTGCCCAGATATCATCGACCGCCACACGACCCCCAGGATGCCGTGGCATGACATAGGAGCCGTGGTCTACGGCAAGGCCGCCCGCGATGTGGGCAGACACTTCATCCAGCGCTGGAACTTCACCAAGGTTTGTCTCACAGGGGGCTGTAATTGTCTTGTTGTGTGTGGGTCTCATAGTTCCTAATGAACCTCTTGCACTGCAATTATTTTTTTATAATTTTCTGCAAGTGATTAAGAGATGCAATGAATGCAACACTTTTCTAGACATTTTTTTTTTTAACAGCAATAGTTTTTGAACATTTAAAAGTGTCCTCCAGCCAGAAGGTTGGCCACGTATACAGCTAAAATGTGTAACATCCAACTTGTAGCTGTAAAAAGCCAAGCATAAAAAAGTTACCCTGCAACAACGTATTTTTTTTACAAAATGTTTCAAAATGTCTTAGTGTCTATCACGAAATGGTCAATATATTTTAAAGTTACAACAACAGTTTTAACACCACTGTGTAGGTACTTTTCTTATGTGTTAGCTGCTGAATGTATGGGTAGCTGTATTTTAGCTGCTATCAAAGCTGTTGGTCTGGCAGTGGAATAAATGCCATTAGTCCTTTGCATGAGCAGATATTGGCAATATACAAAACCACATGTAGTATTAAATAATAATTTTATTTATACATTAAAATCAAAAGTTAAAAAAAAATCAGCAGTGTTTACTACAGACAATCAATATGTTAAAGAATAAATGTTATAATAAAAATATATTAAGATTTTTTGTGTACTTACCTCGAAAAAGTATTTTAAATGCCAGTCGTTTTAAATATACAATATATGATCCACAGTCATACCTATTTGCTAGGCAGTGATTAGAGTAATACATTCCTAGTTGTGATTTTAAACTAATTAAATATTTTGTTATAATAAATGACTCATATGTGACATATGAAAGCTAAAATAAGAATAAAGCAATGTGTGTTGTGTGTTTCAGATACAGAAGAGGAAGACGAGCTCGGACTACCCAATGCTCCTGCCCAAGTCATATCGACGTGTCACTCTCCCGGAGCAAATCACCAGAGATGCCTACTGCTGTGACTGTCAGGTGACATAACGCGACAACCCAACACACATTAACAGATATTGGAATTCATTGATTTTATTTCATCGTATCTGTTACGGTGTAGCGCTTACATTTTTCTGGCGTTATAAACGTTCCAATTGACGTTTCTGCACATGCGCGATAAATGTAATATCATCAATGTGCAGTGAAAGGACAAAGCATGGACACTACAGGTTGTTCGTTAGGATGTATATAACATCTCAGCAAAGTTATTTTTCGCAAATTAACATGAGGTAAACACGTTTTGAGGCATGTTTTGATAGCAAGCATAAATCACGTGACTGTAGAGCGCCTTAATCAGTGACAGTGATTTAAATAAACGTAACATTTTAATGTTTTTAACGACATTTTAAGCAACTCTTCACAGTAACCATCACAGCAGAGTTAATGAATAGCTCAGAGTTAATGAATAGCATTTATACCAAAAATACATTTTAGTTTTGCTGCACATTGATGATTTTACATTTATCACGCATGCGCAAAAATGTCAATCGGAAAGTTTATAATGACTGAAAACATGTAACCATGACAACGGAAATCTGTTTAATGACAGTAATCCAAGATAGATAGTTTTTATTTTTATCTTCTGCTTTCCCTTGTTACCTCTACACCGGAGAGACACACAGACACATGTATGGGCAGACAGATGTATACAGTTATATTTGATACCGAAGACTGACTCTATACATCCTGCATGACGATATAGTTGTCTCCATCCGTCTGTTAACGGCCTGTATCACTTTGATCTTCTTCTGCGTCCTTTCAAGACCCCTTCATCGTCATCTTCATTTCAGTTTTTCTGCCTGTCGACCATCCTTTTCTTCCTTTCGTTCTGTCATGATTTTGTGTTGATGTGTGTGTAGTTTTGACCTGTAAATGTGTACTCTTAAACAAGTAATGTTTTGACAAGCTGTGTTCTGGGCCATTGACTTGACCTGTCCGTGTTCAGATCCTACGCAGTGCCAGCAAGTGGTCGGCAGGCATCAGTCACATTGAAGACTCGATACAGCAGGCTTATCTGCACCTGATACGCAATGCAAAACATTTCATCTACATTGAGGTAAGTAGAACCGATATAATCCAGCTTCAGGTCGCTGCATGCGTTCATTTGAGATTGGTTAAAATGTTGATGCGAGAAAAGTAACAAAAAAAGACTGCCTGTAGAAAAGCATCAACGTTATGTTCTTTCGTAATATTAAATTTGATTTGTTGAAAAAAGGCAGACTCCCAAGCTTTTCTACAGGGTCCAAAATATAAACAGATTAGGGCTGGTATCACATTTCCATACAATTGAAGTCTACTACTGGTAATGGAGATTAAGAAAGATGTTGTCTAAAATGGTGGTGAATGCGACATTATTCTGTATTTAAGCAAACCGTTTTCACTGTTTTAGAACCAGTTCTTCATCAGTACATGTGACGACCACAAGGAAGAAAATGGAATCGCAGAGGCCTTGTATAAACGAATCATCAAAGCACACCGGTTTGTAATATGCATTGTACAAGTGACGATCATGATAAGCAGTACTTGAAATGGTGCTCGACATTGAGTTCGACTACAAAACCGCATGGCAATTGACGCTATATAGCCACAGAAATCACCTACATTTTGAAATGTTGACACTTACCAATGAAACTTCAATATAATTACATGCAAACAGCTTAAATAAATTGCCATTATTTCATGACACTGTTTTGCGGTATGCAGTTGAAATGTGCTTCTGTACTTGGACATATTCAGACGTTCTGGCCACGAAAGGGCCTGACCACGAGAGAGTTAACATTCTGTAGGTTATTTACCCTGGTGATGATGCTTCCAGTGATCACGAGGTGTTCCGAGTGTACGTTGTGATGCCACTGCTGCCAGCATTTGAGGGTGAAGTGGGCACGTCCTCTGGCGCAGCAATACAAGTCGTCATGCACTGGAACTACATGTCCATCTCCCGGGGTGGGAAGTCTCTCCTGGAACGTCTCGCGGCGGAGAGTGAGTGCATAATAATGATAAAGCTTTATTGCCATTTTTTAAACACGCATTACATGTTAAATTGGAATGTAGTCTGGCATTGACTCACATAGTGCCTATATATAGATACAATAAAATTAAATATGACAAATAAATATATAATATACATTATACCGTGTACATAAAAATAATGTTTTTTAAAATGATAAAAAGGCATTATTTTGATCTAATAAATAAATAACATATCAGATATATTTTAAAATAGTAGATTATCAATTTTTAAATAATTGTGTTAATCTAGTTAATAAATAAATAGATATACAATGTCCTGTAAAATTATAAATTATATTCTAAAAATATTACTTTAAGTTAGTAAACAAATAAATAAATATTATAAGACGTCTAAAATGTCATTTAAAATGATATTTACAATTGAATTATATGTAAAATTGAATTATTGAATTATATTGAATGCGTCCAAATAAAAAATATTAACAATTATATTAAAATTACATTTATAAAATTATTAAGTTAAGCTAAAATTTCACAATAAGAGAAGATTGGTGTTCAGCACCATCGATCTGCTATTGAGAACAGGTACACCTACACTACACCTAAGTAGGATTGTTACAAAGAAGTTGATTTTGCTTTTAACCATTTCAGTTCTGTAACCCTGATTAGCAGTGACCACAGAGGACAGTCGTACTGCATTCCTGGTTAATAGGCAAGACAATGGACTACCTCACTACAAGTCAAAATTTGAGTAACAAAAATGCATCTATGAATAGGAATGTTATTCAATTTATACAATGTGTTTTTGTAATAAAATGTTGACAGTCATTTATTTTATTTCAGTTACTGATCCATTTGAGTACATCTCCTTCTACGGCCTTCGCACTCACAGTGAACTTGGTGGCAATCTGGTAAAGTGGAATACATTTTTCTGTCTTTGTTCACAGTTCACAGTTCACAACTGTATTATAGCTCAGTTGAGATAACTTCACAAATGTTCTATTTTTATGGTGCAAATTTTCAGTACCGTCATTTCAGTTGGCCATGTCGAACATGTCATGGCAGTTATTGGTAATTTTCCTTCTGCAGATATTCTTTCGTACAATAATTCACAGAAAACCCACTAAACATGTTCCAGTTATATAGTGTTGCATGTTGTTTAGTGTTTAGGCAAACATTTACATTATAATTACTGAGACAAAATCCACAAAATAAAATGAAAATATTTTTTATAGTTTTCATCGTGGATATAATTATCTGTCATTTTTGCATTTCCCTCTAGACGACAGAGCTCATCTATGTCCATAGCAAGTTGATGATTGTGGATGACACAAAGGTCATCATCGGTTCGGCCAACATCAACGACCGTAGTTTGATTGGGAAACGGGACAGCGAACTAGCCATTGTCGTTGAGGACACAAAGATGGTGCCGTCATGCATGAATGGACAGTCATGCATGGTCGGGCAATATGCAAGCAGTCTGAGAAAGTCATTATTCAGGTGTGTGCAGTCAGTGGATGTTTTCATAATTTCACATTCACATTGGTATTTATGCAAGGAGCAACACGGACACAAGTGCAGATATGAAAGAGGCCAAATGGATGACGTTTGTTTATAAAAGGGAAAAAAACAGTGCCTGTTTTGGCACACCATAATAGTTAAGCAAAAAAAATGTGGACTCTGCCTCCCGAGGCCAGGGTTATGACTGGACACATACGAGTCTCCTGGCCTCAGGCTGCTAGAGCCCACATTTCAACGTATAAAGCAGTAGCGGTATTCCTAGAACAATGGAAACGAATGACATGTAATCATGCAGAGCTTGTTATGTGTTAATTAATTCAAAGCCAACATGGTTAATTAAAAGATGCTTTCTGAATACCAGGCTACCTGCGGCCTAAAACACTATGTATACAATTATAATAGTCCCAAATGTGGGTGCATTTCGCCACAAGTGACCCTACATGTGAGCCTACATATTGGTATTTGGTTTCACATAGCAGTAAAAAAGTCAAGACACATTGAGGGAAGACTTTCCGTTTCTCTTTTTTAATGTAACTACTTTAATACCAGAATTTGAATGTGGTCCTGCCTACGAAATTGTATTTATTAAACTGGAAAAAACATTCACAATGAGAACATTTTCACAGCGAGATGGATTTATTTGGAAAGAAAACAAATAAAATATGGGAGGTGGCCTCAAAAGTCAGATGGGAGATGACAGGTTGAGCCCCTGCCCTCGTATCATCTGGTGTCCTTGTTCATGTTTGCAGGGAGCACTTGGGGCTAGCATCAAGGAAGAGTTCCATAGACGTGTCTGATCCCGTCCTCTCGGGTTTCTACAAGGGAGTGTGGATGAAACAGGCCACTATCAACACCTCCATGTATGACAAGGTACGGCCTCAGTAGACAGTATGTCATCTGCCAGAGCACTTCTCTTTACCACCAAAACTCTGCAGACATCCAAAGTCCTGGTTATCATTTTAAAATCTGTATTGTTATATACCAGGCACTTTCATGTCAGCAAGCAGCATATACTTGTTCGTGCAAGCAGCATATACTTGTTCGTGCAAGAATACTTGTCCAGCTTCAGTCCTCTCATTCTGATTTTTGGAAAGGGTTTTTACTGTAGCTGCACCGACTCTGCTTCCTCTTGGCGTTAGATCAGTAGAAACGTTTACACAGTTCCATCGTCAGTTAAAATGGACCGTGCTAGTGTTAGTAGGACGAGGGCAACTGGATGAAAGACAAGCCCAGCAGAGCGATCGGAAACACCACCATTAAACGACAACAATGATGATGGTGATGGTGATGGTGTTGGTGGTGGTGGTGTTGGTGGTGGTGTTGGTGGTGGTGGTGTTGTTGTTGTTGTTGTTGTTGTTGTTGTTGGTGGTGGTGGTGGTGGTGGTGGTGGTGGTGGTGGTGGTGGTGGTGGTGGTGGTGGTGGTGGTGGTGGTGGTGGTGGTGGTGGTGGTGGTGGTGGTGGTGGTGATGATTCACATATGAGTCTATCTGTTGACAACAAGAATCTTGCTGATCGACCAACCATTTTCCTTGCTTGGTTTCCACGGATTTTGTGCAATAGAACTAAATATTAAATAAAATATAGAACCTTGAAAAACTGCCATTACGCAATGACGATGATGATGATTACATGCATTAATATTATCATTAATGACTAATCACTGACTGCAGGTGTTCAACTGCATCCCGTCAGACAAAATTCACAACTTCCACGAACTCCGCCATCAACAGAAGATCGAGCCCCTCCACAAGACATGTCCCACCGAGGCTCGCCGTCTGCTCACAAAGGTCAAAGGTCACCTGGTGCTTCTGCCGCTGCGATTCCTGTACCGCGAGCATCTGCAGCCAGCGATTGGATTCGGCACAAAGGAGGCACTCGTGCCAACTATGATATGGACGTGATGATGTCGTATCGCAAAAGACAGTTTTATGTCTCCAGTGTATGTGATGAGTTTAAAATTAAGCAGTACAAAAGTCAGACTTGATGAGTGGATGAATATAATGTTATGTGTGGAAGGCTAAATTTGGATGGGTGCTGAAAGAGCTGCACATAAATGTGGGCATTTTATTTATATGTGTGGGTGGCTTGTTGCGTTACGGGAAACCAGGAAAATAGCATGTATTGGTAAGCTTTATCTTATGTGTACACAATGGATTATACAAGCCGTCACGTTTACATATATATCGGCAGTCTTCCATTTTATAATGTTTCTCATGCCATGTACATTTGTTAATTGTTATCACTTTTATCTTGCACTGTTTTAACACTGTAGAAACATTAGTAGGAGTTTTGCAAAGTTTTTCCGTGATACTTATTGCACGTTATGGATGTGAATCACTTGATGTACTGATTTAAAAAAGAGATTACATGATCACATCAACTGGAGATTTGTATGTATACATGATTAGTTACACTGTGCGTGTATCATTTGTTGAACAGAGCACAGAGATTTTAATTCTACAACATGGAATGGGATTGTCTACTTTCAAGGGCAAATCACTGCAGGTTCTGTTTTATTTCAGGGATAGTTACGCAACTAGTAGCTTCAGAATTTAACATGATCATGACATTTTATGTGTTTTTAAATTTATATCATGTAAATAGGGTGAGGGTGCATGTTAATGACATTTATATAATTAACAACGGTTGATATTGTCTGCAGTGTAACTACTGCTGTTCAGTTGCACCAACAGAAATGACTATTTTCTTACTCTCTCAGTGCCATGAATTAGAATACTAAAATTTGAGATAACTACCAGCACTATGAGTTACTATTAGAGCAATGGTGAAGTATATCCCTGTGTATCCTAGAAGAGAAGTAATAGATTTACTAAAAGACAAATACTTTCAACGGGACCAAAACATGTTTAATTTGTAATTGTCTAACATGATTCCATTTGCTGTTACGTCGTCAATACACTTGTATATGTGACCATATGTCATACCCCACAATGGTAATACAGTTGTCAGTGGAATGTTGCAATAACAAAAGAATCTCTTTAGATTTTAACATGGATTGTATCGTTACATGTTGCTGAGTGTACGACATAGCACAAGTCTTGTTGCTGTGATGCTTAGAGAGGGGTGTTGCATTTTTAAATGTGTGAATTGTGTTGCATGTATGGTACAGTGCACATTTGCTTTACATTTACATCTAAGAGAACTGGGTGTTTGAAGAATCAAATAGAGTAAACCTGGTCTTAATGAACAACTGTCTGTAGTGAAAACCTGTCTGCAATGGATATTTTGAAAGTTCCAAAAGACTTGTGTACATTATTGGTCACTACATCAATAGTACATGGTCATGTCACCGTACAGTCATATACCAGGTACTTTCTTGTAAGGAACCAAGGTATTTACATTCATTGCTTACTCCTTACTACTGTAAGAAAACATATTCTGCTTTATCTATCTCATTCTTGCCGACTTTTTATTCCTAGAGTCAATACTAACATTGGAAATAGAGCATACATTAAAATTAGAGTTAGATCAGTTAAAAGTAAAACATCATTTAGTTATCATTTAAAAACTCAGTCTATGTAACCTTATGTATCAGTCCACCTGTTGGCAACTTGAATACTGTTTATACATTTTGTGTTTATGCAATATGCATCTCTGAGTTTGGTTTCCAAGGATAGAAGCTAACTTACTACTGCATAGTCCTGACATAGACTAAGACAGGTTTCACTGTATGTGGTGTTCAGGCTAGAAACATTCCATATATTTACTGTATTAACACAGGTTGTTAAGATAATTAGCTGCTTAACACAATAATTTGCTCTGGCCTGAAGTGATGTGAGAGCAGCGTGCAATAATGTAGTATTCAGCACATCCACCAGGTTCGCCAGCCCCTGCATACCGAATTCAATTCCCGGATATGGTATGCTTGATATTTGGTGTAAAAACCTGGCTCTCAGCATTGGGGACAACCCTCAGTGCCACCATAGAAAGGTTGGTTTGGTGATAATATGAACAAGCTGACTAGTTGTATGAGACCACTGTAGCTGCAATACATACATTATTAGATAGCTAATAGGACATTGCCAAGCACTGAAACCAGCTAGAACGAGACCATATAAAGTTCAGTGCTTAATTTGCTGTGGAATGTTTAATGGCTTGCTGTTAACATACTGCGGTAGCAAGTGAATTTTGAGGCCATTCTGTATGGTGAGGCATGTTATGTAATTGTTTTAATGTGTCTTATGAAGTAATAGGTGTGGTTTCTCAGATTGCATTGTCTACTTACAGTAATGGAGTTGGCTACATCTTATAGATTGTTCTTTAAAATAAGGGATTTATTTTATATACTGCATCATATGAATCTGAGGCGATTTTACTTTAATATTTTATATACTAATCACAGTGCATTCTCCAAGTGCATGATTTATAAGTTAATTGGAAACAATGACATGTCACATGATGACCGTATATATATTGTGCATCTTCGAATGTTGTATAAAATATCATGTCAACAAAGACACATTGATGGTAATTTTAACATTTTATATATTTTGTGACAAAATAATAAAATGTATTCTTTTGATATTCTTTGATTTGATTCAAGTCATCATGTGAGTCACCAATTAAGGGAAAATGGATGTTGCTGAAGTTGTATACAGAGCCGATTTGCAAGCCAATGCCACCCTATCGCCGATATTGGCCCGATATCTGTTCCGACGCCGGACCGATGTCATTGCCGACATAGCCCGACATCAGCCCGATGGGTTTGTGCTATATATATATATATATATATATATATACACACACACACACACACACACATATATATTATATAGTTTCCCATAGAATTATATAGAAAACTATAGACCTCATAAAATCTATAGAAAAATCTATAGAATTCTTGAAAAAACTACAGAAAAATCGATAAAATTATATAGAAAACTTTAGGCCCCGCAAAATCTATAGAAAATTATGTATAATTCTATAGAAAACTGCAAAATTATATAGAAATCTTTAGAAAATCTATAGTTTTCTATAGAATGTTTGGCCAAGGGCAACAATACATGATACTGATGTTTTAGTACATAATATTCTTATTAGAAGAAATTAAGGAGTACGTATACCAAAGATAAATGTTATGATAATATATAAAATATATTATACACAATTTCCTAGTACGTGCGTTCAGCACAAACATTATTAATTAATATGTAAGTAAAACAGAAATTATATTCAAGTGTAGTACATTATAATACAGTCATATATTCACTAATTTTCACTTTGATAATCCAGTTATTGCACATAATTTTTCAAGAGGAATAAAAAATTCAGAGTAAAATTCCTCTGCCAAATTTGATCATTTGCATATATTTCACAAGAATTAATGTATAATTTATTATTATAATTTAGAAATGAATTATTTCTTTTTGACAATGCAAAATTTTGGCCTGTGGGGATTTGGGCTAGCCTAGATCACCCTGGCCTAGTTTGCTTTCGCTCCCGCAAAAATTCCTTCACGTAAATAATGCCATAACTAGGACAAAACAATTACTGTTAGTATATTTTAAAGGTATTCCAATGTTGACGATGCAACTAGCATTTACATGTGACATAATATTTATATTAAGAAACATTATAATTTAAATTTCCGTCAACGTCATTTACCGCGGCGCCACGAGAAAGAGTTGGTATGGCGGTAAATTCGGGTAGGTTTTATGAATACTTTGTCAATAAGCAATATTGTTGCCTATTGAACAGTGCACTAACTAAGCCGGTGTGTTTTTAATCGTAGCTACTTAGCATCCATTTTTGTAATGTAAATAAATGGGTGATTGTGCACGGTTTCTTCTCAGTGACACAGTATCCCCCTTTATCGCCCACACGGTCCCCCTGCATTTGTGCCGGTTTGGACTTAAAGTAAAGGTAAAATGTGCACGACCTTGTAGTGTACAGTATGGGAGGATGTTGTGTCTGTTTGTAGCATGTAGATAATCTGTGTTTGCACCACACTAAATTTCAGCTATGCATTTTCCTTTGGAATAAAGTAATTCACGCCGTTTGAATTTTCAATAATAATACAGGGCAACAGGCCGTTGCTATTTGCCCCGGACCCGGTCGCACGTTAAAGTAGCTATAACCAGCAAACACGGAACCATTTCTGAACCAGTTGGCACGTGTCATACAGGTTCATAATTGGTACCACTCCACCAGTACGTGTTTTCTTGTGTATTCACGTGAATACACATGTTCTGCCTGTTGTCACAAGTTTGACACAAGTCGTACTGGGTCAGAACTGGTACGGTTTCACTGGTACGTGTCATCGTGTGAAAAACTCGTGATTTCACGGTAAACATGTGCCGACACACCAAATTTGTTCACATAAGCCAGTGAATTCACGTACGGAAACACGTGAATTGAGCCAGTTGAACTCGTGAATTCACTTACAGAACATGTGAAATCATGGGTCGTTGTTGGCTGGGTAGCTCCAACACTTCATCTGCGCATGTGCAATGGGAACCGACCGGTACCACAGTGCCTCTTATCGGACACCGACTCTAGCTCCGACAGAGTGCCGGATGCCGACGAATCTATTATACTGTTTGGAGTAAAAAAGGTTGAATGTCATGAAATAAATAGCAGGGCAACACATACAATATAGCAGGGCGTTAATTGTTTATTCCAAAAAAACATAGCACATCGACAAAGAGGCAGAGCATAACACTATACCAATTCAACTTATGCATAACAGTGCATTTATATTTACATATTTTTTTATAAGTATTCACCATCTCATTCTCAGCGGCTCGTCTATGGAGCCCGTACAAGGAGTTGTTCCACACAGTGGAGGCTGCACTGCTCCACAAACAACCCGAGGCCATCCAGGATCTGGAGGTGGCTCTACGCAGACACAAACCTGACTTCATCAGTCTGCTGCAGAAACCAGTGAGTTCTCGGACAAAGAAACTCATAGTGCAATGTTTTATTTCGCTTGTTTATTTCTCCACATTTTGTGTGTCAAATTAACAAACTTTTATAGTGCCTATATTCTCACAATTCTGAAGTCAAGAGTATAACGTACAAGATTCATGTATCCATGTGTAGTAGTCAGCAATGTGTTAGAGTGAGTAAAACAATTTCAAACTAATAAGTGTCTGAGAAACATTAGAAAAATGAAAGAAACAAGATGTGACTACAATCCACTTTTGTGTATTAACATTTAGGCTGCCCATGATAAAATGAAGTCTTGTCTACATATCTGAGGCACAACAGTCTTACACAGCCATACAGCAAATGTACGAGATTATTACAATTAAAGACATTTATATTTTCTAGTTTTCTACATAACTAGTTTTACACAATGAACAGTATATTTTAGCATACATTATTATTAGATTTATTACTATCACAGTATCACTGCAGTATTGCTGGTATTATTGTTTCAAATTTCATATGTATAATAATAATTTTAAAGAATATAATTTAATCTGTAGATACATATATGACTTAATTTATACATAGCATATTCTACACGGTTTTTATCACAGCGTATTATTATTATTTAATCAGTATACGCAGATTTATCATCACAACGTTTAGCTATTTGCATGTATGTACACACCCGTGAACGTGACAGACATCTCGGATTTGATGGTGTGAAAATAAAGTTTTATTATTATTATGCAGTAAAATTCTTGGCAACAACGATGACAGTGTTTCTTCTGTGATTAGGTAAAGAATGCGACTCACCGAGAAGAAGTGTTGAAGGCAGACTCTGTGGGGCTCCCAGTGGAAGGTCAACAAGTGACACAGATCCTGGCCAAGTCATTCATCGAGGAAGCACTCATTATATCAGACCTGTTTGATCTCAACGAGTATGCCGCAGTGGAGCTTTTGCTGGCTGGTAAGAACATTCTACACGTGACGTGTCTGTGAAATACACACTCAATTTGATTTCCATAACACACTTAAAAATAGTGGACTTTTTCCAATGCTGTCTCAGAACTTGTATCAAATCTGATGATTTAGATTTTTCATTGAAGCCAGCAGTCCAATACCAAAAGTTAGCCACATGTCCAACATGTCCCACTAGTACACATGAGTGTGAACACACATTGAAGCCATTCTAGACATGTGTATATCCTGAAAAGACCAAATTGCATACATAGGTGTGGCACCACATTATCAAATCACACTTAACAATTTAAATAATCCATTTTTGCTCCTCCATTGTTTTACGCAACCAACCATCCATTTTACCCGTCCAGAAATGAACTTTACCCGTCCAAATGATAGGCGGGCATGTCTGTATGGTGAGTGAGTTTGCACAAATGGTGATTACTGTATTTTGTTTCTGTCCCTCTCTACCCAGGTGAGAACCAACAGCCGTACTTCCCCGGTCTGTCGCGGGGGCTCGTTGCCGTCGTCCTCTACTACGACGGTCGCGCGAGTCTCGTCAACGCTCTGCGCACCCTCATACAGGCCCGGAACGGGCGCACCTGGTCACTCGCTCTCAGCGAGGACCTTGTCGCACTCGCCACCAAGTTCACCAACCAGCTGGTGGACGCTGGACTCACTGCGAAGATACTTGGTTAGTGCAGGAGTGTTTCTGTTGATTGTACGTTCCGTAGAAGGAAACAGGGCATGTCAGACAATAGATGTGTCGACTACATGACCTGTTGCGTAAAAATGTTCATCAGGCCATCAGAAAATGACTGCCACACATGTGATGTGTTTCAGTCATATATTTTCGTAAAATTTCTCACAAATGTATAGACTTTTTTATGGCAAAGATTTTTTAAAGTGGCAAATGCAAGGATGTATTTTAAAAAGTCAAATACTTTAGGAAAGTATTTAAATACAAATATTTTTTATTCCTAAACATCAAATACAAATATGTTGAAAAAAGTATATAAATACTTTCAAATACAAAAGTATTTGACCTTCAAATACAAGTATTTGACCCCATGTCTGCAGGGCAACACATACAATATAGCAGGGCATTAATTTTTTTTACAAAAAAAAGGACATCGACAAAAGAACAGACATGCTACAATTTCAACTTATGCATAACACTGCATTTCTATTTAAAATAAATTTTTGTTATAATTAACAGATGTTATGTTTCTGTAAAAATGAAATTCATGTTTATTACTGTTGTCAACATTGTTGGTAAGGCTTGCCAGAAGTCACACACATAACTCTGATCACGACACCGGAGCACCGCAACATACTAGTCAGTTGTATCTGGTTATGAAATGCAATGCAGCACTATTTTATACAACAAATTGTACTTTATTCCATTGTTTTCATCTCAAGAAATTTGGTTTACTTAAAATATTTTTACCAATTAATTTCTGGCAACGGAGAATGGTGCTAACAGTTGCATTCTAGGAAATCAAGTAATCAGTTTGCTGAAGGGAAAATTAAATATCTAGAATAACAGACATAATTATCAACACCAGATATTTGTCATGTTAGTGAGGTATATGTGATTATGGTATCCTTGTAAGTGTAATTCTGTGGAATAATTTCTGGAAACCGTCTTATATTTTAATAATTTATCAGCAGTAGAAAGTAGTACCAGCTGACACAATCACACAAGCGCTGTGTGATGTTACAAGTACAATATTGGGGTTATTGTAGTATGATTGACTTACTTTGGAACTTATTTTGTCGAAGCAAGTACGACGTTTCGGTTCGTCATCTACGGGCCTTGTTCACGTACTGTTGTCACGTGTGTTGCCTCAGATTTCGGCGGGATAATTTGGTTGTAGATGGCAGGCAGATGGTATCCCTGATCTCTGTTCATGGTAGGGGCTCTCTGTCTGATGTATATGGCCTCCTTCACTTTTCTCTTGTGCCAGTTGGATTCACGGGTCAGTATTTTTGTGTTCTTCAATGACACTGAGTGTCCTGTGGCCCGACAGTGGTCTTCTACTCCTGTTGGTTTATCCAGGTTTGTGTGTAAACCATTCTTGGAGCCATGAACAATATATTTACTAATATTGGGGTTATATTGCGTATTATTGTTGAACATTCCAGACCTCATCAGTGGCATGGATGTAACGGTGGAGATCTCGCGCCTGGAGAAAGAGAGAGCGCTGGGCAACGCTCGTCACAGAAAGCAGGTTTGGTCATAGTTTTGCCAGTTTTCAAATGCGTGAGCCGCTAGTTTCTTTGTTGCTTTTTTTTGTTCTTGAAATCCGTGATGACACTTGCATTGATATTTGTTGTGAGATGTAACTTACCATAAGAAGTCTGTTATGCACACAAGCTAAAAATAACTGCCACGGCCATGTTCCATCAGTTGTGTTTTTGCTGAAATGCCTACCTTATTATGTCATATTTCAGACAAACATTCCCCAAAATGCATGTATTTTTCACTCAAATAAAAAATCTCAAACATTGTTTTTTTAAAGTTGGTTCAGTTTGACGAATAATTAAAAAAGTAGAAAAATACTAAAGATATTTCAACAAATGAAATATCATTTCATAGGTAATGATGTACTTATAACTAAAATTAGCCAAAGACCAAGTCTAAGTACACACCGGTCATAATGATTATCAATAATTTTATATTAATAAATTTCACACGAGTGTTAAAATATGCTAAGAGCATTGACAACAAGAATTCAGTGACACAGCCTGTGACTTGTGTCACAATACGTGGTGACAGTGGGTGACATATGTGTCATGTCCCTTGCAGGTGATTGAGAAGGTGCGTGAGGTGAAGCAGTCTCTGGCCGACTGTCTCTTCTGTCTCGCGTGTCAGTCTCCACTGGCCAAGGTGGACATTCTGCGTCTCATCGGCCACCTGAGGGGTGACAGCAGTGTGACAGCGGCAGGCACCCTGGAGGACGTCTCCATCGCCCTCCTCATGGCCGCCCTCTACTGCATCGACTCACAGGCCCTGGAGGAGGAGGACAGTGAAGGTGAAGGTCACGGGATGTGTGCATGTACACACCATACACACGTGCACATACATACACATATATAAGACACATACACACACACACACCACACACACACACCACACACACACACCACACAATAATGAATGTTTGCGGCTGAAGTCGAAGGCAGCGAACTGGGAGAATGACTCGGTGATGTTGCGAATGGAGGTGGTCGTCGCCCGATCTTATCGCTCGCCTCGGCCGCGTGCCACACACACATTAGCCACTCTCCGGGCATATTGATGTCTGAAAAATACGGCGACGTATATCAGTATAATTTGTGAGAGGGGAGATGGAATGGATGCACACACACATGTGTATGCTATGTATATATATACATACATACATATATGTGTGTGGGTGTGTATATATATATGTGTGTGTACATATATTGCAACTCATACCATGTCACAATTAATTTAAGATGGCAAATGAAGCCATTCAGAGTCGTGAATATTTAATAACGAATTTTTAATTAAGTGTGAGTGTTCCAGTAAGTAAGCTGTGCAAAAAAAAAAAATTGAAAACACACATAAATAAATAAATAAATTCGAGCAATGTGAGTGTATATACACAACAGCAACATTGAACAAAATAGCACTGTGGTGTGTATGTATGTATATGTATGAATGACTAACTGGCTATAGACAGTGGTGGATGTTTGTGTGTATATATTATATCTATATATACATACACACACCCCAATGCTGTTTTGTTCAATGTTGCTGCTTTTATTTGCAACTACACCCTGCACAACAATTTTGGGTATAACCTCTGAATTTGTCGGCAGTAGCCTAAACAAGACTCCAGTAGTCTCTGGTGTAGACATGATCATGTTGTTGACATTGTTTGACCTTCTCTTGTAGACCTCACACACAACCTACCCATGTTATCTGATCCAATGTTCATCCCCGAAGTGCATCGTGCGATCTTCTCCCCCCAGAAGTGGCAGAACCCGGGCATGAAGGCAGTTGTGAGGTTTGCCTGGTCACTCACTCTCCGAGCCCTCTCTCAGTACCCAAATGTTCCAGGTTTGTGCGATGTCTCATTGTTGCGTTTTTGTATATCTGGGAAATTCTGTTCTACGGTATGATAGCATTTATCATTACGTGTGCTCGTCACTGAACTGGTTAAGCTTATTCATAAGATAATCACATAAATCTGATGATTATAAAATAAATTACGTAATAAAATTTGCTGGGTTATGCCAGACAACATTTTCATTAAAATGTCTTCATTTAAACAAGAATAAACGACAACCAGCAGAGAAACGTTGTAAGAAATATGTTCAGTCAAGTTATTATGTACATTGTTATAGAGTGCATAATTATGAAAATGTTTCCACATGAACTATTATTGATTGTTGTAAGCAATTTTGTAGAGGATTAACCTCTATCTTTTACAATAAGTTTACATGAAGAACGACTTCTCAAAATGTGGCGTAGAGCCTAAAACAGTTTTAAATCCTGGTCTGCAGATTTGAATTTTGGGTACATTCATTCACTCTACATCCTCCATTTCCCTCAGCTGTACGAATGACTATCTGGCTATAGACTGTGGTGGATGTTTGTGTACAAAATAGCCTCCTTTGTTGCAGCGTAGTTGAATACAGTCCAGAGAAGTCGAGATTGTGTTTGATTGGATAGATCTGTCGTGGAGTGAAGTGTTTTGGGGGCTAGATACTGCACTATATAATAACTTACCTTCACCTGTTTGTTGTAGATGTGTCGGACATGTGTGAACTGGATGAGACCATCATGGACATGGCGATTGAGGAGAATGTCTTCCAGTTCCTCCACTCGTCTGTGTTGGCCACTGACATCTTCCACAAGGAGGAGTTCTATCTGCGGCGGGTGCACGGCCTCGTCACTGACTTCCTCGTCAACATGCCGCTCAAGGTCAGCAATCGCTGCTCCCTTCTCACAAGGAACAGTTTTATTTCTCGTCAGTTAGCAAACCTTTTGAATGAGGAAGCAGTCACGTTGCGGTGTCGTAATTAAATACAACACATAGCGCCATCTGTTGTTCTGAGTTTATTAATTTAAGAGAATTCCGATCTTTGATACAACAGTTGCCATTTAGAATGCACTAAGAAGCATGTTTTGGTGTTAAGGGGGAATCAGTGAGGTGTTTGATATAGTGCATTTGAATATTGACGATAAGCAATTTATTATTTCAAGATGCACCACAAAATGGTGCTGTTTCGGTGCAACAGGTGGTTCAACCCTAGTTATGATTTCTTATTCAAATGCTTTTATTTTTATATAAATTGGTAGTTTTAGATATCTGGAACATGATCGAACATCTTCATTTCACAGAAGCATATACGTAATATATCTACAAAAAAAGTCAATAAAATTCTGTCAGCTGGCTCTCACTATGGCCACCCACTCATAAGAAACATCGGTAACATTCCGATGATTCCACTGAGATTTCTGTCATGATTGAGGTTGACGTGTCATGTCACCTGGTGGTCAAATGAGCAGTCAGTTTGCATAAATCCTGATTGACGTTTATTTTGTGATGTTAATTAATATATGTACCTAAGATGACACTACTTCTTTTATCCTGTACTGTGATAAAACCGTGACAGCTCATCACGTTTCTCTTCTGCGCCACAGGTGAAAGAGTTGCGTAACCAAGGCGACGAGACAGCGAGGATCATCATGGCCAACCAGCATGAGGGCTTGGAGGCACCTGCTGGTCTCAAGCGGGACTTTGAGCATCTACTGAGGCTGGTGAGTGTTTCCAGGGCCGTGTAATCACTTACCCTGGGCTGTGTTGTTGCTGTACAGTACTCATGTACATATTTGTGTATGTTATATCATTACTTATATGTGTATAATGCCTTAATGTATTCATTACAGTCTGTGCCCAGGAACTTATCTATATTCACACAGAAAAATGTAAGTGAGTTATCATTAAACAAATTTATGATGTGTAATTGTTTGCAGTGCCTTGCATCCAATCTACCATTGTTCCAAGCTATGTCACTGTGATACATTTGACATAAAACCATTTAGATAAACCTGTTTAAATCTGCATGAAAGCTGCAATAATTAAGCAAGGACATAATTACAAGACACCTATAGACATGGGAACAGTGAGAACAAAGTCTTCTACTTCTACGTTGTCGACACAGATGTAATCAATTGGTATTTGCTTGACTTACACCTTATGTAGTTACTGTATCTCACAGGTTCACGAGCTTTATGACAAGGACCCCCTCAAATTGGAGCTCGCCCTGGAGTACTGGTGCCCCCCGGAGCCCCTTAGTGCCCCAGGAGGGCGGGCCACAGTCTACAACTACCGGCCCAATCAGAGACAGGTGGGCTACCCTAGATGTTAAATCACAATAATGAATGACACTAGTAAGGTACATAACTCACAGAATCAAATTATATTGTGTGCTCATTTAGAGTGGTAAGAAATAAAGAAACTAATAGCATTAATTTATATTCCAAATTGCTCTAAGCAGCTATAAAATATAGGTAATGTAACTATTGAGAGAGTACTGTTCAGATAGTAGTTTTTGTTGTGTTCTCTCTAACATAAACTGTATGCAGTAGTAATGTGGACACATGCATGCCTTTCTTAGACAAGTTTGTCTCCGTTAGCATAAGACTCACATGAACGTTGTTGAAATCACACTTTCAAAGTTCACACATTATGTCATCTATAATCGACCAGAATTCAACCTATTTTGTTGTTATTGGTAGAAATCAGTCCAAGTATTATTGGATATCTGGTAAGGTTTAAAAGGAGACACGTATGCTTAATGTTAGTTTATTTTGTAATTTACGTAACTTTACCTGTTGCGCCGATTGCACTGTTGCGGCAATTGCACGACCCAACCTATATGGTCATGTAAGTCGCCTGTAAGTGGGGGTGTGTGGCCACTGACGTGTGTGTGTTGTAGGTGAGCCTACACAAGTTTGTGCGTCTGGCGGGGGACCTGCTGCCCCCGCCCCTCTACATCCCCTACATCAGCATGCTGAGTGGCCTCGCCTCCAGTCAGCAGTGCGCACACCACTGCTTTAACCTGCTGAAGGTGAACGGCATGGCTGGTGAGTGGCACCTCTCTTGTCATTGCTGCTTTGTACTGTGTTGTCAATGTAATCTGTGTTTTCAATGTGACCAGTGTTGTCATTGTGACCCATGTTGTCATTGTGACCAGTGTCGTCATTGTGACCCATGTCGTCATTGTGACCCGTGTCGTCATTGTGACCCGTGTTGTCATTGTGACCCGTGTTGTCATTGTGACCCGTGTTGTCATTGTGTCACGTGTTGTCATTGTGTCACATGTTGTCATTGTGTCCTGTGTTGTCATTGTGATCTGTGTTGCCTTAGTGACCCGTGTTGTCATTGTGATCTGTGTTATCATTGTGACCCGTGTTGTCATTGTGACCCGTGTTGTCATTGTGACCCATGTTGACATTGTGACCCATGTCATCATTGTGACCCTTGTTTCCCTATCATGTGGTTACTGTACAGCTCTTTATGCAGTATACATTTTTTGGCAGTCTAATCATTTATTAGGAAGCCTGTGTCATGTGTGCGTGCGTGCGTGCGTATGTGTGAAGCATACATAGAAGCCATGCCAGTAAGCTACTTTAGCTCCTCAAATTTTTACCTGTCAAAACAAATTAGTACGCGTCCAAACCGACCTTTGCCCGTCCAAATGGCAGGTGTCCTGGCTGTCACTGTCACCATCTTGTCTACAGGTGGTCAGGTGAGCACGGTGTCCTGGGACCACTTCTTCGTGTCCCTCAACCACTACTACACGAGTCTGCGCCAGGAGGTGCCCCCCGCGGGCGACATGACCCACCTGTACCGACACTACACCAAGGGCATCACCCCGCAGGAGGTGGACGGACTCACCGCCGTCCTCAAACTCATCTGCAGGATCGCAGAACAGGTGCGTCAAGGGTCATCTGTGTCACATGTCTCGTCATTCAGGGAGCCCCGCGTTCTCGCAGACCACCCAGCCCCGGGTTCGTACGGAGCCTTGAAAGTCTTGAATAACCTTGAATTTGATTGGACCAAATTAAAGGCCTTGAAATCCTTGAATTTACAAAGTAGTCTTGAAAAGTCATGTATTTAATTGTGGTCAATAAAATATTGTTTTGACTTAATTGTTGTGACGAAGAACAGCTGGGAAAAGAAAAGCCTATGCAAAAAAATTACCCATGTGCACATTGGGCAAATAGCATTTCATTGTGGTCTGCGCCAATGTTTCTTAGTCGAGTACAAATCTTAATGTTAGCTTAATTTACTGCTCTTAAAAGTACACATGTCGTTAAAACAGTCTTGAATTTCTTTTTCAAATACCCTTGAATTTCAAATATCCACATGTGTACAGACCCTGCGCCAGCCCTTTACCATTCCTTTTCCCCTGCGACACTCAGACAGTGGAATAAACTCCCCACAAGTCTATCGGCCATCTCATTACCAGAGGCTTTTAGGGCTGACATTCGTGCCTCAACATCTGCCAGCAGATAATTTCTTCATGAGACTTCTACGTGCGTCATGTATAGTTTTTTAACTCATCAGTGGTACATACAATAACTTTATTAACGTTTTAACATATTTTTTTTTAAACATTAACTGTTTGTTCTAAGAGAGCAATTACCCCCAAGCACACAAGCTTCATTGCACTTTTAACGCCCTGCAAGGGTGTAGTCCATTGTCTGCCTCAGTACATCACTGAGGCATTGTGTGCGGGTGGGGAGGGGGTGCCATCTTTTCCCAGTAGATGGCTTACACTTCGTGTGTCAAATTTCAGGGGTTCATCAGAAGTAAACTAACACCGTTAGTAATTGTCATGGGTTTAAGGGGCCTTCCCAGTTTCGCCATGCACACCACACATTAGATCAGCTGTTTGTAACATTGCACATACTTGCTGCTGCAATTCAGACGATAAGGGTCAGTCAGTCGGGGCAGTTCCACCATCAGTTATTGATGTTCTGCCAGTCAGTCAGGGGTATTTTATATACAAACGTTGTTTACGAATAAACCAGGGAACGTCTTTGCACCTTTCGTGGCTTGTACGCCTCTTTGAATTGGTTGCAAAGTGGTGTAATGGATTTATTTGTTTTGAAAACAAATGTGTGTCTGGATGGCTGTGTGTGTGGTGTTTGTGTGTGTGTTTCAGTGCTTCATTTTTAAGGCGAGCGATCACTCTTGCTCACTATCACTCGCGCAAATCACCCATCTAGTGCTAATTACGATAATCGCTTCGTCACCTGACCATGTGGAATGTGGCGCCAACTAAGAACATTCATAACGCTAATAAGATGACTGACATAGTAAATTATGTGTTTAGATGTACACCCGCGATCCAGATGTTTACGAGGCGCTAAGTAAGTAACTGCATAACCGAAAAGTTCGCTTTGCAAAACCAGCCACATGACACGATCAAACAGTGGCGCCACCATGCGGATAACATAGGACGCCACCTGGTGGATAAAAAAGAAGAAGTACAAATCACTCCCTCAAATTATTTAGCATTTAGCTGTGTTTTACAAACGTGAAGCACTGGTGTTTGTTTGTGTGTGAATTTGTGTGTGCGTGTAGTTCACCAGATAGACTTCACTCTCCCCGTGCTCTGTGTCAGGATGAGACGGCGCGAGTCGCCCTCTGTGAGAACCAGCAGTGGCTCATCCTGGTGGTGCTGCTGGGACTCATCAGCTGCTCCGTCCCGGCACAGCTCAAGGCCGACCTTCTCCTGACCTTGGCTGCTCTCGCCAAGACGCCCGAAATTGCCGCCAATCTGTGGCACTCACTGGAGGTCGCTCAGGTGGGTAAATGTGGTTGTTTTACACGGAGCACAGTGAGTGAAGCATCAGGCTCTTAGTTGCGAGAACTTGGAATTAAACATTGGCTAACTTCGTTCACTCTCTGTTGCGCCAGTTCACTCAGCTGCATGAATGAGCGCCTGGCTATAAACAATGGTGGATATTTGAGTACAAAGAGTTTTCTCATCCCATGAATGGGTAAAATGCATTGTATGTATAATCATTTGTCTTCAATAAATATCTTGGTGACTTAGAAAATTTGTCATTGCATGTCGTTTCACTCATAATGAAATGATTGACTGCTGAATGACTCTATTTGACAATTCAAAAGGCACAATGATGTTTTGTGGTGAATGCTCACATTATTAAAAAAAAAAAACGTGATACTGAATAATGGAACACAGGCATACCTAGTTTTGACATTGACAACCAAGAAGTGGTTATTTGTTACACTAAAGAGAAGTCTGATGAAGTCACAAAAGCTGTATCAGTCGTTGTTTAATAGTAACTGATCTCTCACTGTGTGACGGTAATGGTGTGTAATCCACCTACATCTTGAGTAAATGACTATGTTTGTTTACTTCAGTTGATACCTACAGTGCCATCAACGTCCATTCGTCAGCCAGGCGGCATGCAGGTATGTAGGGCAAATGTCTCCTTTTGTTTGATGAGTTGGCAAGTGGCCATAGTCAAATGAAACTCACAATGTTTGTGCCACTTGTATTGCTCTGCTTGAAAATAGTTTGCCGAGTGACAACTTTATGAAGAAGAAGAATTTTGTTTTATTTGACCAGTATTTCAAACAATATACAATACATCCATGTCAAGCAACTCGGAACAACACAAATCTAACATGGTAATAGTGTATATAAATGATAATACAATGTAGGGTTAGGAGACTCCTCTAAGACCGTGCTAGTCGTTGTCAAGGAGATAATTGCACATGTCACGTAGAAAAAACTCATATTTTTCATGTGTATTTATGATGCATTTTTGTGTAATCCTACATTCAAGACCAAAGAAACAGTATTTTTCTCCCAATTATGAAAAGATTTTAAGGTATGAATCAGATTTTTTAAATGGACACATAGGCTTAAAAATTGAATTCCTCTCTTTGACAATAAATAAACTCCTCTGTAAACGATAGCCAATGACCGATAACGTAATAATAATTATGTTCTAAATCCGGTGCTATGGTAACAGATTGAAGTGGATGAGGTTGAGGCTCGGAATGAGGAGTTCCCGATGACTCGGGCATACCTCCAACTCATGGACACCCTCACCGACAGCCCGATTCCCGCGGGCCTGGGGGTGGGGCTACGTGCCCCTGGGTTTCAGCCCTACCTGGAGTTTCTCCGGGAACACATCTTTCTGAAGTTCAACACGAGAGAGTACAAAGACAAGGGTGAAAAGGTTGGTCAGGTTCATGGTTTTCTACGGAATCAGTAACGATGTGTATATCAAAGTTGTCTTGTCTTGAATGTGTAGAATGTCTGTGTGACTGAGTGAACGGTCTTTAATCGGTTTCCTGTTCGTTTTTATAGCGCATTTAGCTTGTTGGTCAGGAGTGTTATTTTGAAATGATAAGTGATCATTACTTTGAAATGTGGAACAGGAACAATTATCTGACCCTCGAATATCAGCTGTGGTCATCTCCTGCAGCTCTGGTGTGGCTCTGCCTCTGTTGCTTTAATAATTATTGTCTGCCTCCATCCATTCTTATAATAAGGTCACCTATTATTCATGTTAAAGCCTACAACGGTCTTGCTGATTATTCTGGAATTGGGAGTTTAGAAAATGCAATCGCTGCTCAGTGAGTCCATGGCAGGTTTTACCATTTTGAGTGAGTTGAGTGAGGGATTAGTTCAAAGGTGACACTGAGTGACCTGAGTGAGTCTGTTGCAGTGGGAGGTGTGCTGTGAGTGAGTTGAGTGAGTCTGTTGCAGTGGGGGGTGTGCTGTGAGTGAGTTGAGTGAGTCTGTTGCAGTGGGAGGTGTGCTGTGAGTGAGTTGAGTGGGTCTGTTGCAGTGGGGGGTGTGCTGTGAGTGAGTTGAGTGAGTCTGTTGCAGTGGGAGGTGTGCTGTGAGTGAGTTGAGTGGGTCTGTTGCAGTGGGAGGTGTGCTGTGAGTGAGTTGAGTGGGTCTGTTGCAGTGGGAGGTGTGCTGTGAGTGAGTTGAGTGGGTCTGTTGCAGTGGGAGGTGTGCTGTGAGTGAGTTGAGTGAGTCTGTTGCAGTGGGAGGTGTGCTGTGAGTGAGTTGAGTGGGTCTGTTGCAGTGGGAGGTGTGCTGTGAGTGAGTTGAGTGAGTCTGTTGCAGTGGGAGGTGTGCTGTGAGTGAGTTGAGTGGGTCTGTTGCAGTGGGAGGTGTGCTGTGAGTGAGTTGAGTGGGTCTGTTGCAGTGGGAGGTGTGCTGTGAGTGAGTTGAGTGGGTCTGTTGCAGTGGGAGGTGTGCTGTGAGTGAGTTGAGTGGGTCTGTTGCAGTGGGAGGTGTGCTGTGAGTGAGTTGAGTGGGTCTGTTGCAGTGGGAGGTGTGCTGTGAGTGAGTTGAGTGAGTCTGTTGCAGTGGGAGGTGTGCTGTGAGTGAGTTGAGTGGGTCTGTTGCAGTGGGAGGTGTGCTGTGAGTGAGTTGAGTGAGTCTGTTGCAGTGGGAGGTGTGCTGTGAGTGAGTTGAGTGGGTCTGTTGCAGTGGGAGGTGTGCTGTGAGTGAGTTGAGTGAGTCTGTTGCAGTGGGAGGTGTGCTGTGAGTGAGTTGAGTGAGTCTGTTGCAGTGGGAGGTGTGCTGTGAGTGAGTTGAGTGAGTCTGTTGCAGTGGGAGGTGTGCTGTGAGTGAGTTGAGTGAGTCTGTTGCAGTGGGAGGTGTGCTGTGAGTGAGTTGAGTGAGTCTGTTGCAGTGGGAGGTGTGTTGTGAGTGAGTTGAGTGAGTCTGTTGCAGTGGGAGGTGTGCTGTGAGTGAGTTGAGTGAGTCTGTTGCAGTGGGAGGTGTGCTGTGAGTGAGTTGAGTGAGTCTGTTGCAGTGGGAGGTGTGCTGTGAGTGAGTTGAGTGAGTCTGTTGCAGTGGGAGGTGTGCTGTGAGTGAGTTGAGTGAGTCTGTTGCAGTGGGAGGTGTGCTGTGAGTGAGTTGAGTGAGTCTGTTGCAGTGGGAGGTGTGCTGTGAGTGAGTTGAGTGAGTCTGTTGCAGTGGGAGGTGTGCTGTGAGTGAGTTGAGTGAGTCTGTTGCAGTGGGAGGTGTGCTGTGAGTGAGTTGAGTGAGTCTGTTGCAGTGGGAGGTGTGCTGTGAGTGAGTTGAGTGAGTCTGTTGCAGTGGGAGGTGTGCTGTGGGGTTCTCGCCGTCTTCTACAAACTACTGCAGCAACATGAGACGACCCCCGAAGACTTCCTTGAGCAGAGGGTTGAAGTTCACGGAGAGGGTAGCGCCCTCGCCAACAAACCCCCCGGACACGTCCTCATGATGCATATGCTCAACAACACCCCCACGCTGAAGATGGTACGTACAGGGCACCTCATAACACCCCCATCACTACCCCACTACAGGTGATACACATAACACCCCCTCCCCACTACAGATGATACACATAACACCCCCTCCCCACTACAGATGATACACTTAACACCCCCTCCCCACTACAGATGATACACTTAACACCCCCTCCCCACTACAGATGATACACTTAACACCCCCTCCCCACTACAGATGATACACTTAACACCCCCTCCCCACTACAGGTGATACACATAACACCCCCTCCCCACTACAGGTGATACACATAACACCCCCTCCCCACTACAGGTGATACACTTAACACCCCCTCCCCACTACAGATGATACACTTAACACCCCCTCCCCACTACAGGTGATACACATCTTGTAACACCCTCCCTGCTACAGGTTATAAACTTCTTAGAACGCCCCCTTTCTACAGGTGGTCTACACTATTTCATAATAGCCCCATGCTACAGACTGTATGTACAAAATATCTCTAATGAATTTGCAAGATGTAATCCAAAGTGTACAGTAGTAATATAAAATAAATACACCAACTGTAATAAAAGCCTCAATGTGCTAGGAATACGTTTATTTCAGGTTACATAACACAACTGTGTAACACTAGTATCTTTGTGTTGCAGTGGTGTTGAATATCAGTAAATTTGTTTTTATTGTGTATTAATATAATTTAAGTGTATTCCTGGGATGTTGAGTAATACTGACTGTTGTAGATTCTCTACATCATCGACGAAGCGACGCGTCAACTGGACCGCTATGTCACCTTTCCTGGTCAGTGGACACAGTAAATACACCCCCCCACTCTGGCTCACAGCAGTGGCCGGTGGGACTGATATAAAAAGTGAAACAGAACTTTCTAAAATGTCATTCTTTTTGCAGCAGTGTAACCTTGAAATAATAAATACAATTTGTTAAAGGAAGACCACAATTACACTTATAACTTTAATTTTAAAATTATATTATAGATTTGTCTTGTATTTTATTATGATTGATGTTCACATACTGTTTTAATAATGAATTTATTTGCATTTTTAATTTCTCTACTCTGTATTTTATATTTTTATGACGACGAACGCTGCAAAATGAATTTCCCGGTTCGGGACAATAAAGTTTTATTGTATTGTATTGTATACAGAACGATGTAACAGTTTAATGTATTTAGTGAATAATGTGTCATCCATGTAGTAGTGACCTTCACTGCCCAGTCCAGGTCACATGACTAGAGTGTTGTGAAGCCGTGAGTGTTAGACTTGGCAGCTACCAGTCTGTGAATTCACAACTCTCTACTGTTACACATGTGCAGATTTTTTTATGTCTTATACAAAATACCTACATTTTCAGCTTCATTCCCATATGTTGTACATTACAAGGGCCAGAAAGTTGTTCCAAATAACAACAAAGCAACTATGTTGACACTCGAACAGCAGCTGGATGAACCAACCACAACTAGTGCACTCAAATGTTGTCAACATTTGCACCGACCCCATTTTTTAGCAACTTTACGCATTTTTTTCAAGGTTGGATGTGGTTTTTAACCTTTTTTAACCTGGACACAGCACAGTATAAAGCGTTCCTTTGCCATACCAGGCAAGGAGCACCTGGAGAAGTCGGCCCTGCTGTGTATTAAACTGGTGGAGACGACGCTGGCGAAACAGGAGGGCTTCCTGATCGCACTGAGGGCAAGTGGGACCGCCACCATGGTCTCTCAGATGGACAAACTCCTCCTGGCCATTAACCCTCGCAGCAACAAGCCAAGCCACCTCGCTAACATCACCAAGTACGTAGTTCACCGTCAATTCACTCTTCTTATGTGTTTCCAGCCAGAGTAAACATGTACTAAGTCACATTTGCATGTACAGATTAAAAAAAAATGTTGTAACAATAACATTACAAATAGTCATTTTGTTCTGTACAGAAGCCAAAGATAGCTGTCTAGATCTTCTGACATTAGTTTTGTGATCTTATAATCTCATCTTTTCATCTCCAGTGTATTTTGCTCGACCAACAATCCAAAATTAATTTTTTACATGCATTTATAAACACATTTTAAAACCCATAGAATCACCTTTGTTTGTTATAACATCAAGCTGTGACACTATTTAATAATAAAATGACAACTTTGACATTAGACTTAAGCAGGGCATTTGAAATTATGGTTATTTAATAATACATACTTATTGTATAGCTTTAGAATGCTATTTCCGATAATTTGGTTGGTGTCGTCACAGTGTAAAATATTATGTTTTAAAACCGTTTTTAATCTGTATCATATTAAATTAAACATTCACATTTGATACTCTTTCGTTCACAGTCATCATCAGACACAACTTGATATTGTTTTAGATTTATATATATATATTTATATATATTTATGTATACAGTTTTAGTAAAGGTTTTAATTTTATATTAATTTGTATAATTTACATACACAGGTTTACTGTACATTAAAAAAAATTAATATGATTTATATTAATTTATATAATTTACATTTCTATTTATTAATAATATACATTTAGTATATTTCTTGTGCAGCGCATCAGTCCGCCATGCAGGAATTAGCGCTATATAAAAATGTGTTATTATTATTAGCCAATCATTTGGGATGTGACCAACAGATTTACATGTAAACATGACTGTGATTGTGTGTACATGACTGTGATTGTACATGTCAGATACATCATGTACAACGACTGGCTGCCGGAGCACGCCCTTGTGTCAGTGCGTATCCTACACGCCGTGTGTCAGTCCACTCTAGTCCAGCCTAAGATTGTCAGCATCCTCACAGACGATGAGGTCAGTCTTCTAGTTGTGTGGAGGATCTGTTTATGACATAACAGTAAGAGACAGCTGATGAAGTGACAGTCATAATAATAACAATAATATTTGTTATTTATAAAGCGCAATATCCAAATATGCTCAAAACACTGTACAGTAAAATATAAAGCTATTTATGATGTGTTAAAACATATATTAATAATAATAAATACAACTGTAAAATTAAGTTTCAGATATAAATTGTAGAAACGTTTAATTATTCATATTAAAACTGTTGATTAAATACTCTATAGACTTAACGATGATGAGTAAAATAAATAAATCGATAACATTAATTATTACTCTATTTACATGTGAAACACATACTATACGATGGCATATATAAATAAATACAGCCAATACATATGTGTAAAAATAAGATAAGATGAAATATTAAAAAACAGATTCTAAAATGTAATTGAATATTTAAAAAGTCAGCAGTAATATGCTTTGAAAATGTGCGTTAAATAATATAAGATGATGCTAACTGTGATGTCAGACTTTGGCCATGTACAGTCACTCAGTATTGCTGCAGTTCATTATGAATGCATGAATGAGTACCTCACTGTAGACAGTGGTGGATATTTGTGTACAACTAATGTTTGTGCATTAATTGTGACATGACTGAATGCTTCCCGTAGATGTCAAGATGGTGTTCGGTTGATTGAACAGATTTGCCAGGTAGTAAAGTGTAAAGCATTTGAGCAGTCTTGAGAACTAGATGAGAAATTACCTTTTTGGGGGATGCGATCTAAAAATACAGATTTGTCAATATTTGTTTCGTTAATTTTTTCTTGTTATTCTATTATTATTATCTAACTATTGATATGTGTGTTTTATATACAATAATAAAATATCTAAGTGCAATAAAAATGAACATTTATAACAGGCCTATTGTGTTAGTGTGATAGTCTTACGCAACCGCAGTCGAAAAATACAACACTTTCAACGCCACCTGGTGGACAATTTAAAAAAAATAGTTTTATAAATAAATGATGTTACCCTACAATTTCAATAAGCTAAGCTGAAAAATAACGAGAACAGATTTCACGAGATCACCGCCCTTTAACACAGTGAATGTGCCTGACTTGACAGAGGCTCTGTCCCAACCTGCTCCATGGCTTCGTCGAGTGTCTGGAGTGTGAGGACCCGGAGGACCTGGAGACCGAGGACGACCTCTTAGGTGGGTACAGTAGGGTAGTTACCCCAGGGTACAGAGGAGGACGACCTCTTAGGTGGGTACTATAGGGTAGTTACCCCAGGGTACGGAGGAGGAGGACTCTTAGGTGGGTACAACGTAGGGTAGTTACCCTGGGCAGGGTCCGTACGGGGTCTTGAAAAGCCTTGAATTTTTTGGACCAAATTCAAGGCCTAGAAAACCTTGAATTTTACAAAGTAGTCTTGAAAAGTCTTGAATTTAATTGTGGTCAATAAAATATTGTTTTGACTCAATTGTTGTGACGAATAACAGCTGGAAAAGGAAAAGCCTATGCACAAAAATAACTTGGGCAATTGGCATTGGGCAATTGGCATTTTATTGTGGGCGCCGCCATTGTTTTCTTAGTCTAGTAAAATATTAATGTTAACTTAATTTACTGTGCTTAAAAGTACATATGTTGTTAAAACAGTCTTGAATTTCTTTTTCAGATAGCCTTGAAAAGTCTTGAATTTTAAATGCCCAGATATGTACGGACCCTGCCCAGAGGCTGATGTTTGTTTTGTTCACAAACACATTTTTTTTCACAAGATGGCAAAAGCATGTGTGTGCTTGACTCATATATGGTTATATATAGAGATAATTTACATATTGTGAAGGGAAAATGTTATCTTGCACGTGTTTAGTGACTCTGTGAATCCTGTTATTTTAATGTATTAAAATCCAGAATTGATTTCAGATGAGGACGTGTCTGTGAGTCAGATCCGTAGTGCGACTCGACAAAACATCCTCTACCTGCTGCTGGCCAGTGTCGACCTGCCCGCACCCAACATGGCCCACTTCCTGCTTGGGTACGAACTCCACAAGCCTGTGAACAAAACCAACCTCCAGGACCCAGGTGTGTCAACTTGGCGTGTCTCCGTAATTATAGGTGTAACTACACATCAGACTATTGGCGTATCGCAATTTTGATGTCACAATGCAATACTGTCAATAGTATATTTATCTATTGATAGTTATTTGTGATAGCTAAATGAACTACTGATTGTGACGATAGTTGACTGAACACATCAGCAAGTTTACTTATTTCTTATTTTTTATCAGATCGTCGCCATTCGCATATCACCCATTATTGTCTGTGATTATTGCGATAATATTGAAATACTAATTACAACTGTCACAGTACTATAGACCTATGCGACGTAATAATTGATTTGCTGTGTTGGGTTCCACCGAGATACTGATGATATTAGTTAGCATTAGTTACATGATACCATTTTCTAAATCAATCATTATCACCCATAATAACATGCTAACATAAATACACATGGAATATCCTGGCATTAATATTCACACATGAGAGAATATTTCCAGGCATCCTCGATTCACTGCGTACCTGCCTTCACTCGCTGCTGTGCATTCTGGGCAAAGGCCTCGAGTCGCGCCATGGACCGTCATGCCTGTATCAGACGCCGCGATTGGCCCAGCTGACCTATCACATGATCTACAAGCTGAGTGCGAACTCGGACGCGTCCAGTCCGACCCTGCGCTATCTACGCACCGCCCAAGACTTCCTGTATCGCCAGCTCCAGCACGTCCCATTCTCACTCCCAGACTCAGGTAAGAACGTGACCGCTACATGGACAGCCGGGGCACAGTGGGTAGGGCAGTATGTATGTGGGGAGCGGTGGTCGCGCGCTAGAGCGCCGGACTCAATCGAGGGGACGGTGGTTCAATTTAATCCCACCTGCCGCTGTTTCGAAACTTTGCCAATTTCGTTCACCCCACATTTGCCTATGTCTTTCGGTAGAGACATTAAAACTAAGAGCCGGTGATCCCTTCTATCTGGTGTCTATGCCAGGGGAAGTAAAAGATCCCACACAGGGGGTGAATGTATAATCTGTAGTCTCTCTAATTCTAGAGAAGAACAACTTCTGCGTTAGCCCAAGTTTGGATTGTTTGGAAAAAAACACCTAAGAACCTAAGGGCATCACACTCTTAAAGGGATACTCCAGTCAGTGAGAGGTTCACAGTATTAACTTACATATGTATACTGTATTGGTTGTGCCTAGTAACTGTGCACAAAGATCGTTAATAAACAATTAGTTATAGTATAGTGGTATCAAAAACATGCTATTTTAGATTAAGAGCGCTGCCACCTTGAGATTTATGCGCCAGTGACGTAAGCAAAATCGTTTACGTCACTGGCTCATTGTTGAAAAAGGCATGGATTGGCGGAATCTTCGCTAATAATTGTGATTGTGATTGTGACGTAAACAATCTGCGACATACTGGTACTGTAAGATCTCACCCTGCCTGTTTCAGCGGAGAGGACCTCAGTGAGTGAGAACGTGGTCCTCAGTCAGCAGTCGTGGCTGCTCAAGACGGTGGCCATCGAACTACACATCACGTCTGTCAACCGCCAGCGTTCACACACCCAGCGACTGCTCAACCTGCTACTAGAGAGCAGCACCGGGCTATCGCAGAAAGGTAAGTAATTTGTATGAATGCTAGAGAAGGTGAAAATGTAACACGTTTTGAAATCTTTCATCCAAAAAAGCAGTTTTTGTTGTGGCAAAATGATTGTACAATACAGTTATTAAGATATGGGTAAAGTAGGTTTTTGGTATCCTTCTTGAAAAATGGCTGCTGCCAGCCATGGCAAAATTTGAGATGGCTCCGTAATATATACAGATAAATGATTGTTGTTTAAGTATGCCTAAGTTTATGCTACATTGTATTCGTATATCATAAAGACAGATTTTGTCATATAAAGTAATAATTCCATAGTGTTTGAAGGGTACAAGTGACTTCAAAGCTTTGATTTAGATCACTTGAATCCCCTTGAATAACGGGGTATATTGACTGCTCTGTTTTGGGCACATAAAGGGTTATATTGACTTTGGGCAAACTGTGCATGAAGGCCTAGTTCTAACTGCTCTTAGTTGCTACTAATCACTGGTTAATACTATTCACTGGTTAATATTAATCGTTAGTTAATACTAAGCTGTTTGTGGTCCTGTGAATAAATGTGGGGTCTGCTGCAATTTGCATTGCCTGGTTAAGATTAAAATGCTCACAAGTGTAGATTAATGGCATATACTAAACCACGTGTTGTCTCCAAGCATTTATTAAACCAGTGTATTGCAGACCAAATCACCAATTGGCCCCTGAGATCAGGGTAAAAATGGGGAGATATTAAGAACCGCAGAAATGCTGAATTTTTATCATATGACAATGTTCATCAGGTGAACTGTCCAGTTCAAAGTAGACCTCGGTTGTGAACAAAATCAGCAGCGTCACCATGTTCATTAGATTATGTTTTATGTGGCGTTTAAATCTACGATAGAAAATTTGTTGTTTAATTGTGGGTTGCACAAAACACGCACTTTACCAGCAGTCTGTATAAGTCTGCAGCACCCTGCCCTATACTAAACACTACAAGCTTTGTGTTTCAAAGTATCTCAAAAAGACAACAATTATAAATTCAGAGAATGTACTAAACACAACAAATGTAGATTCAGAACATGTACTAACACAACAAATGTAGATTCAGAGCATGTACTAACACAACAAATGTAGATCCAGAGCATGTATTAACACAACAAATGTAGATCCAGAGCATGTATTAACACAACAAATGTAGATCTAGAGCATGTACTAACACAACAAATGTAGATCCAGAGCATGTATTAAACACAACAAATGTAGATCTAGAGCATGTACTAAACTCAACAAATGTAGACCCAGAGCATGTACTAAGCTCAACAAATGTAGATCCAGAGCATGTATTAACACAACAAATGTAGACCCAGAGCATGTACTAAGCTCAACAAATGTAGATCCAGAGCATGTATTAACACAACAAATGTAGATCCACAGCATGTACTAACACAACAAATGTAGATCTACAGCATGTATTAAACACAACAAATGTAGATCTAGAGCATGTACTAAACACAACAAATTTAGATCCAGAGCATGTACTAAACACAACAAATGTAGATCCAGAGCATGTACTAAACTCAACAAATGTAGATCCAGAACATGTACTAAACTCAACAACTATAGATCCAGAGCATGTACTAAACTCAACAAGTGTAGATCCAGAACATGTACTAAACTCAACAAATATAGATCCAGAGCATGTACTAAACACAACAAGTGTAGATCCAGAGCATGTACTAACACAGCAACTGTAGATCAGAGCATGTACTAAACACTCTAGTGTAGTCTGGCGATATGAACTAAAATAACATCCACAGAAGCAAAAGGTGACCAACTGTTTGGGGAGTGCGAGACACTGACAGTTTTATACATACCCCAGGTTGAGGGTGCTTCTATTGTACAGTACTCTCTCCAGCCCTCTATTTCCCTCCTTCCTCTTTGGTCCCTTCCCTATGGTTCCCTTCCACCATATATTCTCCACATTTCGTCTTGTTTAAATGACCCCCGAATATTTCAATCTTCACTTAATTCCATCTGTTCTCTGTACAGTCCAAATAGTTCCTGGTGTCCTCTCTCCCTGTTTCAGTCCAAACCGTCTTTGATATCTCTATCCTCTGTGTTCTATTCCTCCTGGATTCCATCAACCAGTCTTCTCAGCCTCCCTCTTCCCAGCATCAATGTTGTACGTCTAGGCCTACTGACTGACAGAATGTTTGACACAGACTGTCTAGTTGCTGTGCACCCAATCCTGCTTATTGACAATTCATTTTACATTTCATGTAGACAATCCATTGTTTAGTCGTCATACATCCAGTCCTGTTCGCTGATGGTATGTTTGCCAAAAAATATCCTCACTCAGTACTTTTGATGTAGACTATCCAATATCCATTGTATAATCGTTGTAGTTCCAGTCCTGCTCACTGACGGTACGTTTGACGTAGACTATCCATTGTATAATCGTTGTACTTCCAGTCCTGCTCACTGACGGTACGTTTGACGTAGACTATCCATTGTATAACCGTTGTACTTTCAGTCCTGCTCACTGACGGTACGTTTGACGTAGACTATCCATTGTATAACCGTTGTACTTCCAGTCCTGCTCACTGACGGTACGTTTGACGTAGACTATCCATTGTATAACCGTTGTACTTCCAGTCCTGCTCACTGACGGTACGTTTGACGTAGACTATCCATTGTATAACCGTTGTACTTCCAGTCCTGCTCACTGACGGTACGTTTGACGTAGACTATCCATTGTATAACCGTTGTACTTCCAGTCCTGCTCACTGACGGTACGTTTGACGTAGACTATCCATTGTATAACCGTTGTACTTCCAGTCCTGCTCACTGACGGTACGTTTGACGTAGACTATCCATTGTATAACCGTTGTACTTCCAGTCCTGCTCACTGACGGTACGTTTGACGTAGACTATCCATTGTATAACTGTTGTACTTCCAGTCCTGCTCACTGACGGTACGTTTGACGTAGACTATCCATTGTATAACTGTTGTACTTCCAGTCCTGCTCACTGACGGTACGTTTGACGTAGACTATCCATTGTATAACTGTTGTACTTCCAGTCCTGCTCACTGACGGTACGTTTGACGTAGACTATCCATTGTATAACAGTTGTACTTCCAGTCCTGCTCACTGACGGTACGTTTGACGTAGACTATCCATTGTATAACCGTTGTACTTCCAGTCCTGCTCACTGACGGTACGTTTGACGTAGACTATCCATTGTATAACCGTTGTACTTCCAGTCCTGCTCACTGACGGTACGTTTGACGTAGACTACCCGCAGTATGACAATGACTACACCCTTTTTGACTCCACTACCATTCCCTCGCTCGGATTCTCTGCAGGTTTGTTTTTGACCACTTCAGTCACCTCAGACTCCAGGTCAAACACACGCTTAGAAACGACACAATTATTGAGTACCTCGCACTTAAAAATACTCAATTTTAAAACATCTGCTCTTGATCATGTAGAGTAGACAGTACACTATAAAATTAGGTTAAACAAGTTAAAATCTGTGACAGTTTGTCAGCAATATATTATTATATCGGTGATAAAATATGTTCAAATGCTGTTAGAACCTCCAACATGTTACAACACAAAGTATTCCAATGTTATAAGTTAGAATGTGCGCTTGTTACAACAGAACGTGTTTGTGCCAACAGTTAGAACTGTGAACATCTGACATAATAAATGTTCCAGCATCCTATATGTTCAAGAACACTATCATAATTGTTAGCTTGGTAGTACAAAATGTTCTCTTCAAGTATGGGGAAAATCACACCAGCTAATTAACACAAACCATTACCATCTGCTTGAACAGTTTCTTATGTTTCCACTGCCTTTGTTGTTTTGATCAGTATTCTTCTAACATATGTTTTCTTCCTTTTTAACTGTTTTCTTATATGTGCAGTTTGATTTGTGTGAGTAGACACATTTTTTGCGTTAATAAAAAGCCCTTGCCATTTCTGCCACCAGGTGGCCAAGGTCGACGGAAGCTACTCGGTGTTCTCGACTCGATCGACTTTGTACAGAATTACCCGCCTTCGATGGAACTGAAGTTCTTCAAGCAGTCGGCCATGGAGCAGGTGATTGGGTCGTGCGAGCAGAGAGATGAGACGGGCCTACAGCTATGTAATGTGAAACTCCTCTACCAGGTCCTCACCAGCGAACTCAACAAGCTGCAAGGTGGCAGCACTGGGCAGAGGCCGCACATGCTACAGGTGAGAGAGTGTAAAACAGTAAATCCTAACATTCCAAACAAATTTCATAATTACACAACCAGCAATGTTCGGGCTGCCAATGGTGGTCGAAACGTAGAAGTAAGTCGAACATTGCTGGTTGTGAAATTATGAAATTTGTTTGGAATAACATACTGCCAACTTGATGAAAATTTTCATGAGTAAATCCTAGGTTTTGGTTTGGTGTGCGTTCACCATTCTGGCAGCGTTTGAGGCTAGATTATGTGGTGCTGGTGTCCTGTGTCACGTCTTTCTGTTACTTCTCACACATGTTCTCGTCTACAGAAGACACTTAAACCACATTCTTTTAGACGCGTTTCATAACTAACATTCCTGAGTTTTTGTATCATTTTGGTTGCTCTCCTAGAAAGAGTACAAAGGAAAAATAATGACAGAAATATTTGTTCTCGGTTAAGGAAGAGAGAAGGACTAGAAAACATGGGGTTACATTAGCAAAGAAGCAGTGTAGACTAGATATTAGAAAATTTCCATTTTCACAAAGAACAGTAAATGAATGGAACAGATTATCGGCTGATTGTGTAGGTGCTAGTAGTGTTAATATATTTAAAAATAAAATGATCATACCTAAGAAGGGCGGGGTATACGTAGATAGATAGGTTGGACTCTCAATAAGCCAAAGGGCTTCCTAGTCCACCTGCCATCTAGAGTTGAATCTCTAGATGGAAATCTTGTGAAATCTTGTTAAATCTAAACATCTTTGCTGCATCTGTCTTCATGCAGTCTTCCCACCTTAGTCGATGTAACCAGTATGTCGCAGTTTGCATATGTCACAACCAAAGTTATGCACAAGACGTCAATCATGCATAGCCATTTCTGTCATATTATTAATGGCTAATTGTAGGTGAATTTAGTTAATTGTATGACATTAGGTTATTGTCGGATAGACACGTTGACATTCCATGCATGGCATCATATACCATGACCACGCCAGTGTTGTATGCCCTTGTAAATCCAGCAGGGTTCGAAACTCTAACTTAAGATAATAATATCTTACCTCAAGTAATTTATCCTTTTATGCGTCATGCATAAAAGGATTTGCATCTATAATTAATCATTCCCAGTTCTCATTGAAATGCTGCTTTTGTTGTTATTACATCACTGTCTTTATCGTAATGTATTGTGCAGTTTGCTAAATTTAAGAAATTAAACATAGTGAGGTTTATGATGTATTATAAAAAAATTAAGGACAAAAAAAGGCTACGGTTTCGTGTCATACACCTAATAGAGTTTATACAAAGTAACAGTTTCCACATACACTCAATTTTTTAACGTCAGCGGTTTACTCAGAATGTGACTTTAAAGTCTAAAATTCTAACGAAATCCACGATGGTCTAGACGCCGCCATAGGTGACGGGTTAACTTGGCTTGGCCATTCAGCGCGCGGCATTCTATATCTCTGCTGAAGCCGGTCAGCTTCCTGCGACGTTGTTAAGGGTCAACAACTTCGAGTCTTCGACAGTTCGTTCAGTTGGCGTGACATCTAGCAGCTGCTTATAGACGTATATCTAAATCTGTGGTTAAATCTATGGTAAACTTTAGTAATTATGCCTTAGTGTTAGGCATACGGTTGCAATAATAGTTGAAACAACCGGTAGTATTGAAGCAATGGATTCACATTGGTGATTTGGGGGTGTACTGTTTGGAATCCATCCAGTCCAAGTACAGTTCACTTTGCTCGGTCCTTTTTGAGGAGAAATGCTTTGAAGTAGACATGTAGACATGTATCACCAGTTGATGGGATGATTTCAGCGATAATAATAATAGACAACTTTATATTTACCGTCATCAGCATGTTACGCGCGTTGCCGAGTTGCAGCCATTTCATGACAACAGCCAAACCCCATGCAGGGAATCTGCGTGGAGAGGGTCTCATGACGTCATTCTTCGTCTAAGATGGGGTAGCGCATAGTATTTGGATGGCTGGGTGTTAAAAAAATATTTTTCTGATAAACCGCTGGCGTTAAAAAATTGAATATATGTGGAAATTGTTACTTTATATTAACTCTATTAGGTGTATGCCACGAAACAGTTAAAAATGTTTGTCCTTTAATTGATGGTCATACATATAAGGCTAGGAAAAATGTATTAGATTCTACAGGTGCTGATGTCACATTTGACAGTGTCTAAACTTGTAAATTGCCGTTACAAAGTGCTTGAAGTTCCACACGTGTCGTGTTATTGCAGGAGATACAGAATATATGTGGAAACGTGGTCGAGCGCAATTCCTTCCGAGAGTCGATCTTCTGCAAGCGTCAGGCATTTGAAGCGTGGCGCCAGCTAGTGGAGATCATCCTAACCGCGTGTCCGGAGGATCTGCTTCACGGCGAGTCTCGCCAGAACATGTTGTTTGAAATACTCCAAGATCTCCTTCTGAAGGTAAACGAATACTCCAAGATCTCCTCCTGAAGGTAAACGAACACTGACAGTCTTAGAATAACAGTCTTGTGTTTAGGTTCCAAAGCCTCAGTCATCCAGACGCCATGAGTTGGTCACAGTTCACTGCCCCTCGCTACAGCCAGGAACAGTTGTGATTTTGAAATGTCTCATAGGCAGCTTTATTTCAAGCATACTGTGCTCCTATGTACACTTATAGTCTTTGGTGCAAATTCATAAAATATAGCCTCAAAAGCATTACCGTCGCATATAATAATAGCCTCAGAATTTTACTCAACTTACCCTCAAGATGTAGTGCAAGTTTTATGTTTGCCACCAACTACATTAAATCTTTTAATGAACGCATTCGTTCATCCATATTTAGTCTTTTATGTCGTCTTCATCAGTCGGATAATCTTCTTTTTATTAATTACCTCCATACTGATATTCATTTTAAGAGCTGTATGTACACATACTGGAGGTCGCTATTATACACATGACATCTGTATTGTATTTTTTAATCAAATTTGTAATATTTATTTTTATAACTTATTTAATTAATTTCCTGATATATTTATTCATAATTTTTTTAACTTACACTTATATGTTTACATTGATCACATCATTGCTTTGATTGTATTATATGTATTGTACTTTTTTGTATTTTTTATTGTATTTTATGTATATATATGGATGACGTCTTGTCTTAAATAAACTTTAATAAAATATTATCCAAAATCCCAGGAGAGATGATTGGTTCTTGTGCCAACAACGAAACCACAAAATGAACAAGTAATAATAAATAGTATCTTTCAAAACTGTTTAACACATATTAAAACATGTGACACACTAATATAAACCGAAAAGAAACATTTTCACTGTTTGCTATTAGTTTTTCTACGTACCGTATCACTCTCTTAGTCACCAGGTGGCGTATCATACATCGGAAATTTGTTTATGTTCTACCTTTTGTTTGTATATAGCTATTTATACATAATATAGAAACATTGTTAATTATTATACACATAGATTTATTAATTAATAACAGACCTCTGATGGCAGTGTGCAGTCAAAATGCATATTTTAACCACACTCTTTTCGAGTGGTCACTGCTCGCTAGATGGTGAGCAGTGACCACTGAACATTCAGTTCCTGAAGAAGGCCGCCGATGGTGGTTGAAACGTAGAAGTAAGTAGAACGTTGCTAGTTGTGTAATTATGAAATTTGTTTGGAATAATATACTGCCAACTTGATGAAAATTTTCACGAATTCTGTGCAGGTTTCGAAGGAGGACGCAATCCCAGAATTGACAGCCCCGGCGGCCGGAGTGATCCTGACCCTGATGGCCAACCTACGTCACTGCTTCCTCACCATCCAACCCACGCCCTCCCAGTGTGTCTCGCAGTACTCACTACAGCAGCCAGATGGCAGCACCGTCAGCCAGAGCTCCGGCTTTGGACAGTCGAGCAGCGGCCGCATGATCTTTGCGTCCTCCCTCCAGGTGGTGCTGAAGGGACTCATCGAACATCTCATGAGATCCAGTAGGTGGCACTGCAGTGTTATCGTAATGCGTAGTTGATGATCGTAGTTGGGAAAACAAATCTGTTGAGAAATTGATGGTCCGAACGTAACCTTGAAAGTTTTGAAAAATCTTGAATTTTATTGGACCAAATTCAAGGCCTTGAAATCCTTGAAAAGTAGTCTTGAAAAGTCTTGAATTTATTTGTGTAACTAAAATATTTGTTTGACTCAATTGTCATGACAAACTAACAGATGTAGGCCAGTGGCAGTCGGGCGGAAGGGAAAGCCGACGCACAAAAAATAACTCGCTGTTCTTAGTCGAGTAAAATAAGTTGGTCGAGTGTGATGTGATTCATTTGGATTTGTTTTCAATGTTAATTCACTGCAATTACAAGTACAGACGTCATTAAAGCAGTCTTGAATTTATTTTTCGAATAGCCTTGAAAAGTCTGGAATAGCCTTGAATTTCAAATGTCCAGATGTGTACAGACCCTGAACGGACGATCTCAGAGTTCTGGAGATGTTAGGAAAATGCAGGAGGTTAACTCATAAGATGATTACAGAAGTGATAAGGCATGGTCCCCTCTGTGTGTAATGGTGGCTAATTTTAATTTGATTCTATATTCATGACATACTGCTGTCACACAGCACTGAAAACACATCTTTTTAAAACTTACTTTGAGTGATACATGTGGGCTTTCCCTGGACTGGTTCTGGTTGGGGTGACTGTATACATTTGATGACACTAAGTAACTTTTTTAACTATTTGATTAGTATTATTGCTGTATATACATTTTTAGAAACTTTACCTTACACTGTTGTATTACTACTACACTGAATGGTAACTATGTTATTTTTTTGGGTCTAAAATGTTGCTTTATTGGCATTAATAGTATTGTTTTAGCATGATGTTTTATATGGACACAATGATGTAGAAGTGCCATGAGCGCCACCACGTGGCGGATACCGGCACTATAGAAATTGCCATTATTATTATTTGACGTCGCTGACACTGCGGGGTGAGGTCTGTAACACGAGTGTGTTTGTGTTTGCAGGCAGCGGGCCTCAGCGAGTGAGGGCCAACCTGTACGGGGCCCTCCTCTACTGCCTCCACATCGCATGTAAGCCCCCCGTCGACGAGAGCGTCAACCTGGCAGGTAATGATAATAATAATACAATTTATTTGTATAGTGCCCGAATCAATAGTATTGCTCTCAAGCACTATACATAAATGTACAAATAGTAGCTAAAATTGGATGATATTAGTATTAAAATAAATATATATATATACACTGCATATAATATATATATATATATATATATATAAACATTATAAATATAAGCCTATATATGAAACAGTAAAATAAAATAATAACACAGTCGTTACGTTACTTATTATTCCTCAGTATGCTAAAATAAAAAATAAAATAAAAAGTATATGATAAAAAAATACATAGTTAATCTATCATAAAATTATCGTATTAAAATGCTAATAGTGATATTAATTACATAATAATTATGTGATATAAATCATATAGCATATGGGTAAATGCATGTAATTAAAGTCCACATGATCACGTCACAGAAGCGCTATCTAAAAAGGTGTCTTCAGAAGTGTTTTATACTGTGGCTGTGTCTTTGGCACCCTAACACTGGGTAGGGACAAGATGGCCGACTTGGAGCAAACATCAAATAGACAAAGGAGAATGCTAAGTTTGGGCACAGGGTGGGCAAACCACCTAGAACGCATCAAGATTCTCTCGATGTGATGTTTTTAGGCTTTCTTTTTGACCATTGGCATTCCACCGTTGACTTGTGATGTTTCAGACTTGGATGACGAGGGCATTGACGCGAGGCTGGGAGCGACGGGAACACAGAGTGAGTTTGAACGACTCAAGCAGGACAACATTGACACGATCGTCAGCTACGGTGACAACTTCATGGGACTGGTGTGTCGTGACGCGTGTGACGGCCACGACGTCGGTCGGGTGAGTCACTTGTCATAGTGAGTCACTTGTCATAGAGAGTCACTTGTCATAGAGAGTCACTTGTCATAGTGTGTCACTTGTCATACTGAGTCACTTGTCATAGTGAGTCACTTATCATAGTGAGTCACCTGTCATAGTGAGTCACTTGTCATAGTGAGTCACTTGTCATAGAGAGTCACTTGTCATAGTGAGTCACTTATCATAGTGAGTCACCTGTCATAGTGAGTCACTTGTCATAGCGAGTCACTTGTCATAGAGAGTCACTTGTCATAGTGTGTCACTTGTCATACTGAGTCACTTGTCATAGTGAGTCACTTATCATAGTGAGTCGCCTGTCATAGTGAGTCACTTGTCATAGTAAGTCACTTGTCATAGTGAGTCACTTATCATATTGTGTCACTTGTCATACTGAGTCACTTGTCATAGTGAGTCACTTGTCATAGTGAGTCACTTGTCATACTGAGTCACTTGTCATACTGAGTCACTTGTCACAGTGAGTCACTTGTCATAGTGAGTCACTTGTTGGGCTCAGTGGGTAGGGTATCAGACTGTCAGTTAAGAGAACTCGGATATATATTTTGTGCTGCTTTGTCAAACCTTGGGCAAGTTCAATCACTCTGATATCATTTATATTTGTTAACTATCTATGGTCGGCGTGGCTTTTCAGTGACGGCTCCGCGCTTGTGGAACGATCTACCGGACAGTCTGCGCCTAATAGACTCACTAGAACGTTTTAAGTCCAACTTAAAAACGCATCTTCTTAAGACTGCATTTGTAAACTACTTGTAGGGTATTTTATAATGAATTTATTTTATCTGTAATTATAGTTTTGCAAATTTGTTTACTTACTTTATTATTAAGTTATTAATATTTCATTATTTTATATATTCATTGCTGATAAGTTTGGCTTATGAACTAGGATTTTTAGAAGCTTTATTTAATTATCTATTTATTATCACTTAGCATGTTGTCTTTATGTGCAAGTTTAAGCTGATTATGAATATGTTAAATATGTATGTGTTACAGTGTATTTTATGTGCCTCTGAGCGGAAATGTTTCTGGATATACGGCGCTTTACAAAAAATTATTATTAACTAATTGTGTACATTATTATTAAGTACTGTAATTATATAAAGTCCACTTTAGCTTTAACATTTTGAGGGTTAAAATGATTTAAATCTCTTCATGCTGAGGAGAGGTTAAGAGACTGGTCAACATAATTTTTAATATAATTGTTAATATATATATTATTTTATTTGGACGCATTCAATATAATTCAATATAATAAAATTTTACATATAATTCAGTTGTAAATATAATTTTTAATGACATTTTAGACTGCTTATAATATTTATTTATTTGTTTACTAACTTAAAATAATATTTTTAGAAGATAATCTATAATTTTAAAGGACATATATATATATATATATATATTAAGTAGATTAACACAATTATTTTTAAATAGATAATCTATTATTTTAAAATATATCTGAGATATGTTATTTATTTATTAGATAAAAATAATGTCTTTTTATTATTTTAAAGAACATTATGTACACTGTATATTATATATTTATTTGCCAAATTTCATGTTATTGTATATATAGCCCCTATGTGAGTCAACGCCAGACTACATTGCAATTTAACATGTAATGCATGTTGAAAATGGCAATAAAGCTTTATTATTAATATTATGTTGCAGATGTTGGCACTTGCGTCACTGGACGTCATCATGTCGATTGACAAGCGTCACCACTGGCTGGCCTACCTGACGTCAAAGGGCTACCTCGACCACCTGGCGGAGGACCTGCTCCAGAACGACCTCCAGCTCCAGAGCATGCTCCACGAACACCCGGCTCCACTCAGGGCGCTCTACATGTTTGAGTCAAAGATGGTGAGTCTGGTTGGTTCTCTGAGTCAAAGATTGTGAGTCTGTTTGGGTCTCTGAGTCAAAGATTGTGAGTCTTTTGGGGTCTCTGAGTCAAAGATTGTGAGTCTGATGATGTGTTTGAGTCAAATATTGTGAGTCTGGTTGGGTCTCTGAGTCAAAAATTGTGAGTCTGGTTGGGTCTCTGAGTCAAAAATGTGAGTGGTTGGGCCTCTGATTCAAAGATAATGAATGTCTTTGGGTCTCTAAGTCAAAGATGGTAAGCCTGATGAGTCAAATATGGTCTGGCTGTCTCCATCCATCCATTTGAGTATCTGTCTGAACGAGGCATGTTATGTATGTGTGGTGTAGGTACTGCTAGTGTAGGCGTTGATATTGTGTTACCTTGGCAACAGAAGCCATTACAGTCAGTAGAGTCAGTGACGTTGTGGTTTGACCTGTCCAGAGCCTGTTGACCCGTCTGGCCGGCACTGCCCCGGGGGCCAGGGCCCTGCTGCAGTCACGCGTCATGGCCACCCTCGCCGAGTGCAACGTCTTCCACTTACGGCCAGAAACTGACAGGTAACCATGGCAACAGTGTCAATATATGTACTGTATTAGTATAAATCATGTTACGTTGAAAAAGTAAGTTCTTATGTGGCTCAGTATTAAGTCTGTGTTTTTATATATGGTAGCACTGATGTTTTATAGTTTGTGTCATATGTGTTATTTATTGTTGTTGTTTCTTGATGATCCATGACAACTGTTGTGCATGGTTCCTTCTAGTAAATGTAAGTTCTTATATAGCGCAGTATTCAGTCCTCAGGACCGTTCAAAGCGCTTTACACATTATTTCTCTGACAGACCTGTTCACTCAGACACCATCTCGGCTTCTCTGTGAAGCATCCAGCCATATGCTACAACTAATGCGCGCAGCTGCTCATACACATATCCACCACTGTCTATAGCCAGGTACTCATTTATACAGCTGAGTGAATTGGAGCAATATAGAGTGAAAAAACTTGCCCAGGGTTTTAATACTGCAGCACAGGATTCGAACCCGGGTTCTTGTAGTCGAGAGTCCGAAGCTCTACCCCGGAGCCATTGCGCTCTACCAACATGTGAACGTCTTTGTTTTCTGGTTTATTGAAACAAGTCTAAACATGTTACAATATTAAAATATACAAAAACATGAGATCGTTTTTGACAGACATCCCTTCCTCTTTCTTCTCGTCAAATACAAATCTGTGAATTATTTGTTTGAAATTATTACAGCACATAATTGTGTTTATGAGCAGTATCACAGCTGCGGAATGTTATAACCAAAGGAAGTCAATTTTAATGAAGATGATAATGGACTTGTTACAGATCTGTTGAGGGCTTTGTTCCGTCTGTGTTGTCGCGCTATCGACAACAGATCCTCTTTCCTGTGCTGCGACTGTGTCTATCTCTGTTGACGTCAATGGGGAGTGAGAACTGGCAGGCTCGTAGACAGGTTGGTTTAGCAGTCACAACAGACTTCTGTAGTGTCAACAAAGTTATGGGCCGACTTCGATTGAGTTACGTGAGTAACTCGAGTAACCCGAGTGCCATTCGAACATCCAAGATCACTTGCTCACGTGACCCTTCTTGACATAGATAAACAAGGTCAGTCTTCAAGGCCGCTACCCGAGGCAATCGCGGTTTGGATTGATTAATGAAACATTGCACGACACAATTATTTAAATATGGATTAAAGTTACAACATTCTATGAATTATAACTTTTAAGACTAAGAAGATGAACATCACAATTTACAACTGATTACTTTATTTTATTATTTACATAAGGGGTTTATGTCCGTGATCACGATCCACGCTGTTCAGTTGGATTACTCTCGTGGTACTGCATGCGCAGCATAAATCGGATACTACGTTAGGGTTACGTGAGTAACTCGGTAGGCTAATCAAAGTCGGCCACAGAGTTAACTTAGCCAAATATCAAGGTAGTTGTTTGGGTTAATCAGCTGCAGGATTTGCATAGCTAAATTGATGTGTATGTTGTGGTTGTTCAGATGCAAAGTTAGTTTCATAACGATACCAAAGTCTACTTTTCATTGTAGATTTTAAGCTGATTGCGTTGAAACGTTTCATCTGAAAACATTACATAACACATATTTTGAGAATTGATACATTTTAAATGTGACTATGTTATTAATGCTCTCCTAGTATGTTATTTGTATAATAACTATTATTATTATAACTAAATGGTTTTAAGAAGTATAATAATTTTAATACGATATGCAGTATAAGAGTATTTCTGTGGAATGAAAATATGACAAGAACAAAAGAATTATTTTGAAATTCCTGTAAGCGTTGTTGTTAAGGTAATATTTTGTGTCCGTAGATTCTACGCTTCGTCGTGAGTCACATCGACGTGTTCAGCGCCATCTTGTGTGAGCGTCACACATCGCTTGACCTTGAAGCGATGCAGGAGCTTGCCCTGGTCACAGCGGTCATTGGCCAGGCAGGCGTAGAGGGTAAGGGTCAGCCCTCTCTTCTTCGCCTTTTCCCACTAGGGAATTCTAGATTTCCAGAATGTTCTGTCCTGGGTGATCCGCAGTGCCTGCATATCCCTTCGGACGCCATCCATCCATCTCCCTCTTGGTCTCCCTCGTCTTTTTCCTGGCACTCTCATGTCACCAACTGCTGCTGTCACTTGGTTGTTTTCTTCCATTCTCTGCAAGTGTCCATACCAGCATAGTCTCATTTCTCTGACTTTCTCTTGTATGCTATTCACACCTAGCTCCTTTCTGATGTCCACTCTTTACTTTGTTTCTCAATGTTACTCCTTTAATTCGTCTCAACATCCTCATTTCTGTTTTCTCGAGAATCTGTTCCTCTTCTTTCTAACTCCAGCATTCTGCTCCATACAGAAGTACTGGTCTAATGACAGTCATATAGAGCTTGATCTTTAATTTCCTTGGCATATTCTTGTCACTGATAACTCTGGATATGTCTCTCCACTTGCCTCACGCTGCACTAACTCTTGCTCTTACTGCTTCCTCTGATCCTCCTTCTTCACTGATGGTGACACCTAATATATTAAAATTTATTCACCTGTCTGAGACTCGTGCCTTGGCTGTCTTTGAAGTTTACTTTTGTTCCTCTCCTGCTGCTGACCATCACTTCCGTTTTCCCAATATTGACTTTTAGTCCCATGCTAAGGGTCAGCCCTGCAGTGATTTAAAAGTTAGATCGTTGGGTTATAGTCATCCCACTAATATAGCCATCTTACAGTTGACGGGTGGCACTCACAGACTATTTCCATAACTAAGGTATACAGGATACTTGTTCTGTTATTATGGTTACCTTGCTACTCAGGTCACCTTGCTACTCGGGTCACCTTGTTACTCGGGTCATCTTGCTACTCGGGTTGCCTTGCTATTCAGGTCACCTTATCATTCAGGTCACCTTGCCATTCAGGTCACCTTGCCATTCAGGTCACATTGATATTCAGGTCACCTTGCTATTCGGGTTACCTTGCTATTCAGGTCACCTTCAACTAATCTCGAGGTAGACCTCAACTGCAGCTGAGTATAACAGGAAGACAGAAATTCTCCAGATAATTTCACGACTGAAAATACTAAGCCTTTTTATAAAGCACTTCACGTCCAGAATATTTGTCACCCAGAGTGTGTGGACAGGACAATGTTCTGTTTACCTATGTAACCGTCACAGTGAAGCCGGTAGTAAGTCCCAACAGAAGTCATTTGTATACACGAGACAAACGTAGCTGTCCAGGCCATGTTCGGTAAATGTTATCCTTTTGGCAGAAATTTGTACCTTCCAATGTCCAGGTAATTGTCATGTTCTCAGACAAATTCAATTATTGACAAACGATTCAAAACTAATAAAATACCTGCATTTATTAGCGAAATCATTTAATCATGGAAAATAAATAAAAACTACTGCAGATACTTCAGCAAATGAGGTGCCATTCTGGGCTGTGCATTTCAGAAAGGCAGAACATTCTGGCTGCTTACAATCGACATTGCTGCGGCAAGTGAAATACTGCAGAGTGATCTCTTAGAAGGGTTGGAAGAAATCCTGTCTTAAAAGATGGGCTGATTTCCTGGCTTTGGCAGCCAAATTAACATAATTTATGCAAATGTTGCATTTATTTTAATTAACATGTTATACCATTCCAAATGCCATATAAGCTTTATTGATATCTACTGATGTGAAAAAAGTTCATTGGGGATGTCCTGCTAGTTTTACAAATGTTTGAAATTGAAACAATATGGACAGCTGTTTACCTGTTGTCTGTGCGAGTCGTCTCTGGTGGTGCATGCTGGGTAACATTGGAGAAGATGTTCCACCAATGCAAAGGACGTCAAGTTAAAAACAATAGTTGCAGACGTAATAGACAAATCAGTGTTATCACCCCGCTGTGGTTTTGTGCTTTTAAGGCGACTCCCAGAACCTGCTCATAGAGGAGGAGGTCGCGGTGGAGTTCAAAGGTCACGTGGCCCGCCTGCACCGAGAGATGATCGCCCTGCTGCCCAAGTACTGTCTGTCGGAGAAGCTGCAGAAACAGCTGCGGAATGTGACGGTGAGCAGTGGTGACGAGGGACGCAGCACACAGACACACATCCAGCTCGCCGTCGAGGAAGTCACTGCCAACGTGATCGCCTTCTGCAGGGCAAACATCTCGTGTAAGTGGCGTTTGATGGAGGTACTGGCGTGTGACAGTCGGCTCACTGCTCATCATGAATGAAGGTGGTGCCAGGTAGCAGGTGCATTACTAAATGTTTCTTTAAAAAACAATTGTAAGGGTGAACAACTGTCCATCTCTTCAATTCATTGATGACTCTGGTGAGCAGCTAACCTTGTTTCCTTTCCACGTAGATGTTACACACTTGACACTTTTGTTTGTAAGGATGGCAGTTGATACACATTTGAACTATATTTGTAATGTTTTACAGTGGTAACGTGTAAAGAAAGTGGAATGGAACATTCATCATTGAGCAATATCCGTCGATAATCAAACGATACAGTTCGCAGTGGTGTTATTTGTTTTTCCCAGCATGCAGCAGCCAGTTCTTCCGCATCCTGTTTCGACCGTGCCTTGTTGAAGCGATGTCTCGTGACTTCCAGCAGCTTGACGGTAGGCACACATATTGACTTTCCTTACAGCAAACTAAGAATATAAGAAAATAAGAGTATTGCCATCAAAATGTTATGCAAATAAATTATCATGGAAACAACTCGTGTCATATGTTTTGCCAGCTTGAGAGAGTGGTATTTACCTCATCAATAAAAGGTTATGGGATATTGGCCTAAAAAAGATTTACTTTAAAAGAAATTTGAATGTTGTTCCCGGGCACCAACTGAGAGGTGGGTCTCCTATTGTACCCCACCCCGCCTGTGTAACGTGAATGTGTGTTTTATGTGACAGAGTACAAGGGTTCACACAGCACCGCCCGCCCCCACAACCTTGGGGTAATAGTGTGCATGCTCGTCAAGTGTGCCGAGAAGTTCCTGGCGCTGTACGACTCGGACAAACAGAACCGACGCAAGCTGCAGAACATCATCAACTTGACGAGTGAAGAACTGAAAGAGGTGTGTTTCAGTTGATATCGTGGTAGATTCAGTTTGTTCCAGTTGATATCATGGTAGATTCAGTTTGTTCCAGTTGATATCATGGTAGATTCAGTTTGTTTCAGTTGATATCATGGTAGATTCAGTTTGTTCCAGTTGATATCATGGTAGATTCAGTTTGTTCCAGTTGATATCGTGGTAGATTCAGTTTGTTTCAGTTGATATCATGGTAGATTCAGTTTGTTTCAGTTGATATGGTAGGTTCAGTTTGTTTCAGTTGATATCGTGGTAGATTCAGTTTGTTTTAGTTGATATCATGGTAGATTCAGTTTGTTTTAGTTGATATCATGGTAGATTCAGTTTGTTTCAGTTGATATGGTAGATTCAGTTTGTTTTAGTTGATATCATGGTAGATTCAGTTTGTTTTAGTTGATATCATGGTAGATTCAGTTTGTTTTAGTTGATATCATGGTAGATTCAGTTTGTTTCAGTTGATATGGTAGATTCAGTTTGTTTTAGTTGATATCATGGTAGATTCAGTTTGTTTCAGTTGATATGGTAGATTCAGTTTGTTTTAGTTGATATCATGGTAGATTCAGTTTGTTTCAGTTGATATTGTGGTAGATTCAGTTTGTTTCAGTTGATATCATGGTAGATTCAGTTTGTTTCAGTTGATATCATCGTAGATTCAGTTTGTTTCAGTTAATTAATATCATGGTAGATTCAGTGTGTTTCAGTTGATATGGTAGATTCAGTTTGTTTCAGTTGATATCATGGTAGATTCAGTTTGTTTCAGTTGATATCATGGTAGATTCAGTTTGTTTCAGTTGATGTGGTAGATTCAGTGTGTTTCAGTTGATATGGTAGATTCAGTTTGTTTCAGTTGATATCGTGGTAGATTCAGTTTGTTTCAGTTGATATCATGGTAGATTCAGTTTGTTTCAGTTGATATGGTAGGTTCAGTTTGTTTCAGTTGATATCGTGGTAGATTCAGTTTGTTTTAGTTGATATCATGGTAGATTCAGTTTGTTTTAGTTGATATCATGGTAGATTCAGTTTGTTTCAGTTGATATGGTAGATTCAGTTTGTTTTAGTTGATATCATGGTAGATTCAGTTTGTTTTAGTTGATATCATGGTAGATTCAGTTTGTTTCAGTTGATATGGTAGATTCAGTTTGTTTTAGTTGATATCATGGTAGATTCAGTTTGTTTTAGTTGATATCATGGTAGATTCAGTTTGTTTCAGTTGATATGGTAGATTCAGTTTGTTTTAGTTGATATCATGGTAGATTCAGTTTGTTTCAGTTGATATTGTGGTAGATTCAGTTTGTTTCAGTTGATATCATGGTAGATTCAGTTTGTTTCAGTTGATATCATGGTAGATTCAGTTTGTTTCAGTTAATTAATATCATGGTAGATTCAGTGTGTTTCAGTTGATATGGTAGATTCAGTTTGTTTCAGTTGATATCATGGTAGATTCAGTTTGTTTCAGTTGATATCATGGTAGATTCAGTTTGTTTCAGTTGATGTGGTAGATTCAGTGTGTTTCAGTTGATATGGTAGATTCAGTTTGTTTCAGTTGATATCATGGTAGATTCAGTTTGTTTCAGTTGATATCGTGGTAGATTCAGTTTGTTTCAGTTGATATCATGGTAGATTCAGTTTGTTTCAGTTGATATCATGGTAGGTTCAGTTTGTTTCAGTTGATATCATGGTAGATTCAGTTTGTTTCAGTTGATATCATGGTAGATTCAGTTTGTTTCAGTTGATATCATGGTAGGTTCAGTTTGTTTCAGAAGTGTAAAGGTGCATTCATAGGTTGCCAGTCTTTTTATTAGTAATTTCCCGTGAACAGCTATAGTCAACACATTAATTCCAGTGTGGTTGGATGCTTCCCAGAGAAGTCAAGACAGTATTCGATTGAACGGGTCTGTCTGGGAGTAACATGGTCTGTCTGGGAGTAACATGCTGAGTTCTTTGAGCAGACCTAAAGTCCGGATACTACATTATATAAGAACTTACTGTACTATGTTTTTACCACAAATCTTGTGTCCAGTTGTGTGGCGGCCAGATGACGGAGAAGATGTCCTCTCAACAACGGCAAAAGATCGCCAGCTACCACCTCCTACAGACCATCAGAAACACCATGAAGGAACTGCAGTTCTATTCATGTATCCTTTGTGTCTGTGTATATGTTCTTTATAAATGTACTACCAAATCAGACGTCGTTATGTATCTCGATCTCAAAGGTAGTAATCGTTATTCATCCATATATTTCCAGCTTTAATTTTAAGCGAACAAAATGTTCCACCATCCTACGTAACAGTCTTTGTTGCAGAAATCTGTTTCTCAATGGCTGTAGGTGGCCTGTATTTGTTCTTCATTATTTCTATTCAACATGTTTGTTATTACTGATGGACATGTGTTCCCAATAATTTTCTACATAAAGCGAATATCTACATATTCATATATTTTGTTCTTAATGATAAAATCAATAATGTTTTGAGTAGTGCTATGACCTGTGTAGTTCCCTGACGCGTTGTCAGACATCCTGGAGAACAGTCTGTACATCCTGTGGCACCACCTCAACTTCTACCTGCTCCACTGCGTGCCTGTGGAGCCTGGCTCCACACTCTTCAGGGCCCACATGAAGAAACAGCACCACATGAGAAGTCTACAAGGTGAGTTGTTGGAACGAGTCCCGGGAAGAAACTGTCGTTTCCCCACGTAATGCGGCTGCTGATTTCTTATGAAATGTGAGTCTGGAGACAGTGAGACTTATGGATCCAAATACATGAAATGATGACCTATATAGACCCGCTTTACTATATAAAAAAACGGCCATTCCAAGTGTAATGTTTATAGTCAATATAAATTGGCTATAAACGTAAATTACATATATACTTTATTGCAGTATATATGTAATTTTATACCAAAATATTATTATAATCAATATCCCAAGGATTTTTTTTTCATTTTCTTTTTGGGTATATATTATATATCTGTATTTGTAAAATAAAATTAATAAACCCCTTCACGAAACCTTTTTAATGTCATTTTTATGCAAATTACACACTTGCTAAGAGATTCCAATCACAGAAAGATTGGTTGCTTTTGGAATATATGGCATCCCTTTTCATGATACAGATATTGACTATAAACTAAACCTATTCAGTCAACATAACCCAAACAAATCAGGTGAAAGATCAGCATGACCTTTTGACTAGATATTTGTGTCAGAACTATTAGAATTACCTTTTTGTGAAATAAAATACTCCTTGTAACATTCACTGGTGTCAAAATAGATGACATCTCCAAAAAAAATTGGATCTGATGTTTAAATATAGTTTCAATAGATTTTTCCAGTAGAATTCTGTGCAGTTTTGGTTACTTCACTGGCATTTAAGCTGATGTCGGTATGTGTCTTTAGATTACAGTGTCGCCAACTTCTCGACGTCGGGCATTGACGATGACATGTCAACAGGGACGACAGGAGTGACACGAGACGAACTGGAGCAGCTCAAACAGGACGCTGTCGTCTGTGTCAACGAGTCGCTCTTTAAGAAGCTTCAGCAGATCGAGCAGGTGGGGACAGTAGGGTTAATGGCATGTGGGGAGGATGTGGTTAAAGTAGATTGATCTTATAGGTAAGAGCAGTGTTAAAGTAGATCTAGAATATAGGTAAGAGCGGGGTTAAAGCAGATCTAGAATATAGGTAAGAGCGGGGTTAAAGCAGATCTAGAATATAGGTAAGAGCGGGGTTAAAGCAGGTCTAGAATATAGGGAAGAGTAGGGTTAAAGTAGATCTAGAATATAGGTAAGAGCGGGGTTAAAGCAGATCTAGAATATAGGTAAGAGCAGGGTTAAAGTAGATCTAGAATATATGGAAGAGCAGGTTTAAAGCAGATCTAGAATATAGGAAAGAGCAGGGTTAAAGTAGATCTAGAATATAGAGAAAGGCAAGGTTAAAGTAGATCTAGAATATAGAGAAAGGCAAGGTTAAAGTAGATCTAGAATATAGAGCGAATAGACAGTGGTGGGTGAGCCCATGGGTGTGTGGATTACAGCTGATTGGGCAGGTAAGGGAGAGTGGGATTAAAACAAAGTGAGCAGGTAGGTCCTGTTAATGGTCCTCGGCCCAGGTGGAAGTGAATCAAGTACAAGTAAACGCTGTGACTTTGTTGCAGTGCTACACCTGCAAGCGCACCAGGTATGACTTTGTGGAGGCGCTCATTCGCAGGATCAGACGTCTGCTCAAACTACACACAACAGCTGCCAGCTGAACACACTTCAACAGCTGAACACACTACGACAGCTGAACACACTATGACAGATGTAAAAACAAGACACTGCATTGCAGATAGACTAATGAGAAATGTGGGGTTCAGTTTAATTAGCCAACTGCTGATACTAGATACCTGTATGTTAATTTCCACATTTTTATTCATAAAATGTGAATCGTGCCACTGCCTGGACAGGTTGCTTTGTAGTCCATACATCTCCATAGGCTTTACAGTAGCCTGTCGTAAAGGACCAGATTCCAAGGGATGTAAGGAACTCTCTCCCATGTGGAAGAAAGCATCCGAATATCCATCACCAGCGTAGAAATGGAACTCCCTTAGTGCTCACCTTGACAATATCAGCCATTGTTGTGGCTGGTGTCGTCTGTACAGTTCAACGACATCAAGTTGGTCCTGAGAATGGTGTGCATGATCAATTTTATATGGCATAAGTGGTCTACATGAAGAAGATGATAAGGGCGATTTGCGCTAACCCAAGGACGGTGAGAGTGGTGATTTGCACACATGCGAGGATAGCAAAGTTAGTGATCTGCGTGAACATGAGGATGATGAAAATGTTATCTACCCGAAGCAGAGCTGGGTGATTTGTCTACGTCTGCCTTCTATGTTTTTGTCTAGATGACTTTGTGGCAAGTTATTTGTAGTTAAATATTTTCTGCAATTTGTGTGAGCAATGGAACTTTAAAGTTGATTTTATACAATGAATATGGAACTAAAGACTTCTTTGCTACATGGTAAGCTTACCTGAAAAATGTCATGAGATGAACCAGTGTTGTCAGCATTTGAATGCTGGACTTGACTGCACATTATTTACTATCAATTTTGCTCTAAAAGTACGTTTACATTGTACTATGAAGCAATTTTGTGATTGTAATATTTTGTATTGTTCAATAAATTTTGTGCAGAGATTTAATTGGTGTTGTTTGCATAATGTTTTTCATTATAACTACACTACCAAAATTAAGTTTCCTTATGTGCTCAAACCTCTACAAAAACATAGACAATAATTTATTATTATTACAATTAATTTTGTAAACAAGACAAATATGAAGTACACATTTGATTTGTGTAATGTTAAATCTAAACATTCAGATGTACATTTTCATGAAACAGGCAATTGATCTAATATAAATACACTGTACATACATACTCGTGGATTATTTTATGCCATATATTATCCCTTTTTACACCCACAAATTATATGTTGATTGATGTCATTATGTCTACTGCACCAGATACGTTGGTGGAACATGGGGCCATATCAGTCGGTATTTCAGACCTTGTCTTTTATTATTACGCACCTACATTACTAACTTTGGGCCCTCTGTTGTTTCTGCCCAATCTAAATTGATGTGATTAAATCTTGCAATATAAATATGTTTGCAGATGATTTTGAAACTAACTCCGCTGTCAGTGTGTTCAACTCAATTAAAAATTAACATTAACAGTAATTTATACATAGTCAAACAGTATTGTAATATCAACAAATTTAGTCTTAACGTATAGAAATGTCCACTTAAGCCAATTACTCATCAGCCCATTGTCAAGATAGTTGATATTAGAATTCATATTAACAGTGAACCATTTAAACATATATCAGTACGTATATCAACTGGAAGCTGGAATGGGACGATCACATTAATAACAGGATTCCTCAAATTTCATCCACAACAGGAATCCTGATTTCTGCAAAATAGTACCAGTTGCCACTCTTATGCAATTGTATAATGCAACAGCTCAACTATACTTCATTTACACACACGTAATATATGACTCAGCCTCATTAACCAAAACAAAATTACAGACAGTGTCACAGTCACTATACAAACAGCCAAAGTATTACACCAACAATTTTAATGATCTTATGTTTATTTTTTACTATTTCCTCTATGGTTCTTTATATGCAGTTACAAATATGTTATAACTATTATTTCTCTGTTTGTAACGTTGGTATATGTACTATTATATTATGATTGATGTAAATTAACTAATGGCTTGGCCATAAAAAATAGTATATACTAAGAATGTTACCAAGCGAAAGTAAAATTATCCATTATCTATTTACTTGTACAAATTAAATATTTTGTAATCAATATTAACGTCCAGTATTCTTTGTAACAAAATATACATATTTCAGAAAATAGTATTAATTATTATTAACATTCAGTATTTTTTGTACCAAAATATAAACATTTCAAACAATAGTTTTCTAGATGAAAGACGTTCAGTTGGCACAAGCCTTTTCATCAAGTTCTCAACTGAATAAGTGTTTACTAAAACCATTCTCCAGCTGGTATTTGTTTGTACAGTATACACTAAGAGAAAGATTAGTCTGCCTTGCAACATTTCTACAAATCAATCTGAAATGTTTACAATTAATGTCAGGCAACGTTTTCTACATAGCATCAGTTATTTGTAGTAGACCTATTAAATTTTAATCTTATAATTCCATATAATTATTTCATTTTTCAAAACAAAGTTACAATTGTGTTTACACAATTAGTTGCACCATGCCCACATGTGGTTTTAAAGCATCATTACCACAATTCCACTTTTACCATCATTAATGTACATGTCAGATGAAACGGTGAGACAGCAATGTGGCGATCTAATATCAGTGTTAATCAAGAGAGTCACTCCTTCGCTGGTGGAGGTCCTTTGTAGTCTTTTGTTTTCTTGATCATGCCATTCTCAATCATGCTGTAGACCATGTCGATGTAAGTGTCTTCGATTTTGCGAGGTTCAACTCCAAGAACTTCTCTCATACGAGTGTTGTCTAACTTTGTATCCTTGCCGATGCTGGGCAGGACCATCTGGATCGTTTTGTCGAACCAGCTGAGAAGCCACACCAATGCGTATGGTGCAGTACGCATTGGGATGTCATAACCTTGTGGCCTGAACTCACTCGACAGGATCTTTGCGATTCTTGACAGCCACAGTCCCTCGCCATGGATGATGTGTCGATTTCCTACAGCCTCAGCAACCGTCATCGCTTTGATGTGGGCAGTTGCGACATCACGTACGTCGACACATGGGAAGTACAACTTGGGCAGCATAGGCATGTCACGTAGCATCAGACGCTTCGGCAGCTCCATGCTGGTCGACATTCCTCCACACAACACCGGACCCACCACGTAGCTCGGATTGACAACGGCCAGCTCGAACCGATCACCCGACAGTCCCTCGACGAAGTCCCACGCTGCCTTCTCAGCCAGCGTCTTGCTCTTCATGTAGGGGCCGATTGAGCCGCCGACATCGGGCCAGTCGGCCTCCGTGAAGACGTGATCGGTCTCCGTCTCGAAGCCGCCGGAAATCGCCGCCACCGAACTAGTGAGGACGACCCTCTTGACGCACTGCACGGCTTTGCACGCATTCAGCACGTTCAGCGTCCCGTCTACCGCCGGCTTTATGAGTACGTTCTCGTCCGACGGATTCTCGGCAGGAAAGGGACTGGCCGTGTGGAGGACATACGTGCAGCCATCGACGGCGGCTGACCAGCACGCAGGGTCAAGCAAGTCGGCTTGGACCAGCTCGAGGGGGTGTTTAGCTTGTGGGTACAGCTTTTGCAGAGGAGCAACCTTAGATTCGTTCGAAAGATTCCGGACGGTGCCACGAACCTTGAAGCCTTGCTCTAGTAACTGACGTACTATGTGAGTTGCTATGAAGCCTGATGCTCCTGTCACAAGAACCAAAGGTTCCGCAGCCGCCATGATGATGTTGGGTATGTTTACTCCGTCACGCAATGGCTACTCGTTCGATGGCGCTAGTGGCGCTGGGTGCGGTCTGTTCACAACAGCGCATTCTACGAATCACAAAGCCACTCCCTGATTCGCAGCAGCATTGTTATCACTACCACACGCAGACGTCACTGTAGCATATATCAACCGATACGTGTTTAGCGGTGTTGCCATTGATCAATAGGTCTTGCATGTTCTAGTTATGTCTGCCACACCTGTCTAGGTATGGTTACGTTTGAGTTATCCACAGCGTGGCGCCACTGAAATGCATAAGGACGATAATCACACTCTGGAGCATTGTCGCACTGACGGCACTGTTGTGATTATACGCGGACGAAGCATACACAATGATGGTCGTCTCTCTTTGATAAATTTCAATGCCAGAATAAAAATAAGTTATTCAAAATCAATTTTTTCCTCACTGATGTTTTAAACGAGCATGCTTCGAGAGAAAAATTTAAACCAAACAAACTCCGTTTAAATTGAATTCCAAAATTCGTAAAGCAGCCTTTAAAAAGGCAATGCTTTTCAGTAAATACAAAAAATGGCGCACTCCGGCCAACTGGGAAGCTTACCGTATGCGAAGAGATCTCTGTACCAAACTAAAATGTCAACCAATACATAATTACCTTTCCGAGAGGTGTGCATGCATGTGGATCCAAATTTAAAGATTTTTGGCCCACTGTAAAACAATTCCTATCAAACAAGGGGCTCCTAAAAGACCCCGTAGTAATTCTCTCGGAAAACCACCAGACTTGCGTGGGATGCACCACTTCTCTCGCATCGTGTTCGCAGAGCTGTTTTGTCCGGCAAACTTCGGAATCAAATAAGAAGACCTGAAACAGTAGACATTTGGCAAGTTCAATATGAAAATAACGAAACCACAAACCAACTATTAGGCAACGGTCGTATCATGTAATAATTGATGTTGAGCCACACAAACTGTACGTCCTACAAAGAGTATTACATTATAGAGTAAATCTTTATGTGAACGTACGTCTTTTGATATATCGCTTCGACTCACATATTTCGACGAGTTTTATTTGACAACAGGTAGACCCCGAGAATTTCCTTCGTTGTGTACAATCATTTCGTATATTATAAAGAGTTTGGAATGGTATATATAATGCTTCAGATACATCTTTGCGCAGCCTGCATACAGCACTCGTGGCGTCGCCGTTACCACGTTTTAGAGTTCTAGATCGCAGAGAGTAGCTCGAGTGCCAACACTTTGAACGGTACTTCTGTCGTTGAATGTAGTATAATATGAAGCTCAGCAGCATGAGTGTTAAATTATATACTTCCCAAACTTCGATTTGCATAGGTGGAAAGCTTGAAAAAATGACAACTCATCGAAGAGTGGTGGGCGCCATGTACATTGGACTGTGAATGACAACAAGAATGCGAATTATGTGCCATTTCCGACAAGAATTGGGCACTTGTGTAGAATGCAAACCCACCTAAGATGTTGCTACATTTGAAACTTCATTACGAATGGCGCGAGAAATGTAGTGGTTAGCGCATCCGACTGGCAAGCCATTTAATACGCGCGGACGCGGCAGGCCTGACATATTTGGTATACAATCGAGCAGTGCTATGTATACGCCACGCACCTTGACATGCCTCGTACATAACAAGTATCTGAATGTCGCA
>OZ024861.1:38748440-38785940 GCA_964017155.1 Oasisia sp. SBJ-2009 | reverse complement strand
ATGTGTTGACTAACGACTGTCACCGTAATGTTTGCGTGTTGTTTCTCAGTTTGTCTGCGCTAAACGTAACAATTATGACGTCAGGTGATCAGTGGACGCATGAGCACTTCTGGGATATTTACTTGTCAGTTGTAAGTTGGCGGTTTTGTCTGGTGATCACAAGATAAACAATAATGGTACTATTCAGCTACTACGAAAGACGGGCACATCTTTTCAATACTTTCGAAATCTGGCGGGCGAGAAAGGTCCTAGCAACGTACACATTCATGGTATGTCCTGGTTGTACGAAAATAACCGTCACACAAACGTCTTGTCCATACTAACACAAATGCAATATGTGTATATAGTAATTCATTAATGTTGTCCGAAAGGTAATCTGCTGTTTGTTGCTAATGTATCTTGTTCAAATGTAAACGTGTACCAACACGGAAGTACACCGATGTCGTTGCTCGGTCGGTTGAGTCTATATATTCTATAATTAAAAAACAATATGTCAGTGTGTATGTCAGTCGGTCGGTCGGTCGGTCGGTCGGTCGGTCGGTCGGTCGGTCGGTCGGTCGGTCGGTCGGTCGGTCGGTCGGTCGGTCGGTCGGTCGGTCGGTCGGTCGGTCGGTCGGTCGGTCGGTCGGTCGGTCGGTCGGTCGGTCGGTCGGTCGGTCGGTCGGTCGGTCGGTCGGTCGGTCGGTCGGTCGGTCGGTCGGTCGGTCGGTCGGTCGGTCGGTCGGTCGGTCGGTCGGTCGGTCGGTCGGTCGGTCGGTCGGTCGGTCGGTCGGTCGGTCGGTCGGTCGGTCGGCCGGCCGGCCGGCCGGCCAGTCAGTCAGTCATAGTTGGGGAGGGAGGGAGGGAGGGAGGGAGAGGGAGGGAGGGACGGAGGGAGAGAGGGAAGGAGGGAGGGAGGGAGGGAGGGAGGGAGGGAGGGAGGGAGGGAGGGAGGGAGGGAGGGAGGGAGGGAGGGAGGGAGGGAGGGAGGGAGGGAGGGACGGACGGACGGACGGACGGACGGACGGACGGACGGACGGACGGACGGACGGACGGACGGACGGACGGACGGACGGACGGACGGAGCGACGGAGCGACGGGGGGAGGGACGGGCGGACGGGCGGACAGACGGGCGGACGGGCGGGCGGGCGGGCGGGGGGGGCGCGGTCGGGCGGGAGGGGAGGGAGAAGGAGAGTGAGAGGGAGGGAGAGGGAGAGGGAGAGGGAGAGAAAGGGAGGGAGAGAGGGAGAGATACAGTCAATACAGACAGACGGCAGACGGCAGACGGCAGACGGCAGACGGCAGACGGCAGACGGTAGACGGCAGACGACAGACGACAGACGACAGACGACAGACGACAGACGACAGACGACAGACGACAGACGACAGACGACAGACGACAGACGACAGACGACAGACGACAGACGACAGACGACAGACGACAGACGACAGACGACAGACGACAGACGACAGACGACAGACGACAGACGACAGAGAGAGGGAGAGAGAAGAGAGAGAGTTAATGCCTGTATTAATAAAACAAACACACTTGAGTGTTCCACTTACAGGCCATCAGCGTCGCCATCGTTGTCCTGGGGCTGACCATGATGGCCAAGAGCTGGTTCGAGGAGAAGAGCGAGTCGACACTGATGACATTCGCACGCCCGCCGCCAACCGCCGGTGAGACCAGTGCGGAAGCGCTGAACAACATCTCACTAGTCCAGCTGCGCAAGGTGATCGTCACGCCAAAATACAGCTTAGGGGCAAATGATATGGGGCAATCCGTATTTTGTGAGTACGGTGAACTTTTAATAAACGTTTCTAGTTATTTATGCTACACCTACGTATTTTATATTTAATTTATCCTTTATGATAATGTTTAAGCAAGTTAAGCAAGTTCCGCAACCGTAGTCCAGCACGCCACCAAAGTAGGAGTAAGAACCGTTGTGCTAGACAGTGTAACCTGTGGTTCATAAGCGTAAGACGTTAGGTGGTCGTTTTCATGTTCCTAAACCAAACAATCAAAACCTTAGCCCTGTATTGTAATGTACATGACACACTTGACAAAGGATACCCCGTATGTATATGACGTTTCATGAAATTGGGTACATTACAAAAATCGGACCATTCTTCAGGGTAGTTCTTTTATTCATATTAACATATTCAAAGCGAATCTACCTGGTTGGGGTATTGGATATTGAAAAGGTCGGCATGCAGAGCTAAAGAAACTTTCTGCCGTATAACATTTGTTTGCAATATATCACAGTTAAATATTTTGAATGAAACAACTCGGTATAGTTGTTCGCATGACAACCCACATCTTCAGTACATCCGACTGACACGAACACAATGCCCGGACAGGATAGGGGTGATACATTTGATGTAAAAAAAGGCTCACAGCACTGCGGACTGAGTATCCTTCGTGATTCGGAGATTGCATTTAAGTCGGTCCTTTCTCAATTTGGGACGTATTTTTGGGACAACAAGCCACCAACAGTATCAGCTAAGGAAGGTTGATCAGCCAAGGAAGGTTGGCTTGGTGTTAATGTTCGGACCATGAATAACCAGTTGCGTGAGTCCACAAAACACCCTAATTTGTAACCACATTACATCAGACTGTACAGTTCATAGAACACTGCCGAGTGCTGAAAGCAACTAGAACAATTAGAGCTACGTGTCAACCGGAGATCAATTTTGTAATTAGCCACAGCGACCCCTGGCGCAGTTAATGAGCATGTCTAGAAATCATAAGATCGTTACTCCTAGTCTCGCTTAATCAACTCTCACTCTCTCGCGTAACTTCGGCAAACAGATATTCTGGTCACTTAGCCGGCTTTTGAATGTTTTCTAAAAAGTGCTGCTATCTCACGGAGCCTGAGTAATCGAGGCTTATCATGCCGTAATTCAGGCTTCATAAACAACTGCAAATATATATTTCTGTGGGAATAAAAGTTTAATGGTGAACAGCTTTAATAGTATAATATTATCTTATAAAAGTGTACCCTTGTTTAGGTTTTATTTGATAGTTGACATGAGAGCCTTTCGCCCTGTTATGGGGTAAGGCCGCCCTAGTAGCAACATTGGCAGAGATAGCCTCGGATACCCAGGCTCCGTGAGGTGGTAGCACTTTTAAGCCCGTCACACCCTTCTCGGCGTAGTTCCGCAGCCGACCGTCAGTCGGTTAAGCGAGACAACGGCAGAGAAGGCATCCATGGGACGGATGTGACGGCTAAAAGTGCTGCCACCTCTAGGAGTCTGAATAATCGATGATACGTCACTCTGCTAATGAAACGTGTTTTGATCACTATACTAATGATGCGTGTTTTGATCGCTAGGTGGCAGTGTTGGCATTTGGCATCGTCGCGACCATCAACGGAATAATCAGTTTCATCGTCGCCGCGAAGCACAAGAGATGCATTCTCCTGACGTACACCATCGCCGGCTTCGGCCTCTTCCTCGTGCAAGCGGCCATCTTGGGATCTGCCATCGCCTACATCAACTGGATCGACCACCAGCTCGAGCGATTTCTCTTCCAGTCCATCAACGATTCTTACGAGGGCGCTGTGTTCCACATTGACGAACGCATCGACAGGTCGACGGAACCGTTTTCGATCGCCTGGGATAACATCATGTCCCGCTTCCAGTAAGCAACGCAATTTTCAAGACAGTGGACGACACTTTGAAGGAACATGTAGAGATTTCGGTCAGACTGTTCCATAATACGATGTCTCTATAATGGAATGTTTCCATGTATACGCCTGCGTGCGTGAACTGTGCGCGCGTCAACGTGTGTTCGTCTCACTGTTTGTATGTGACCCTAAATAAGTTAATATATGTTTCTTTTTAAATACCGATGATCACTTTCCTGATATTGTCTTTATAATATATATATATATGTGTGTGTGTGTGTGTGTGTGTGTGTGTGTGTGTGTGTGTGTGTGTGTGTGTGTGTGTGTGTGTGAGTGTGTGTGTGTATATATGTATATATATATATACACGCACACGCGCACACGCGCACGCACGCACGCGCGCACGCTCGCACACGCGCACACGCGCACACGCACACACACACACACACACACACACACATACACACACACACTTCTTCATAAAACCATAGGAAATGTGACAACCGGACATGCACTACCGTGGCCATGTCACGCATAATACAAAATATAGATTTACGTAAGGAAGACATCAGCGTCACTCGTGCTTGCTACAGGTGTTGCGGGGTGACAAATTACGTGGACTTCCAAAGGAACGCGACGCACTGGAATCGAGTGGTTCTTTACCGTGGCGCCTTCGTGTCCGCTGTCGTGCCAATCGTGTGCTGCAAGATGGACGTGCCGGACGCCTATTGGAACAACGAGCCCGTCGAGTTCATAGACATCGGCCTGTGCATGAAACATGGAGAATTGACCTACATGAACACGAAGCCTTGTTTAGGCGAGGTATATCTAGTTTCACGGTGTCTCTGTGCCGGATATAATATGTATGCATTAATTAATGACATCAGGAGACCATATCACTAAGATAAATTGCTCTTAAGGAAAACACATCCATAAACAGAATCGGAAGGAAAATATAAGAAGAACTTTCAAAATGCGTTTCACTATCGTGATCCTTAAATGAATCGTAAGCTGTGGTGCACGTTTGCCATCATACTAATCGATAATCTGTACATGTGGTACAGTTTGACAAAATATACTTAATACTTGTCAAAATGTGTTTGAAAATACGCCCCACCGACCATATTTGTCAACAGCTTAGGGCGCTTTACTCGCAGTGCGACTATTTAAAACGTAATCTTATAAAAGCCATATTATTGAAGAAACTATTTCGTTGTTTCAATTAATAAATATTACAACCTTAATCTCCGCAAAGTCTTAAACTGCACTGCAAACATCAACGGTCAAAACGCTAATGTCGTGTAGACAACTCATTGTTTAGCATATTTGTAATCACTAACTTTTTGAAGACTTATTTGACTGTGGAAAACTGGATATTTGCATGAAGGTGGACTTCAATTAAAATGCCAGTTAGTGAATTCTACCTGCAGTTTACCGTGCATATCTTTGTTTTAAAGTGTGATGTGGCGTACTCTTAGACATTTCGTATTCTAGCCTCTAGGATGAAATGTTAGTGAAACGCAGTTTTTCATTTTGGTCTTACGTTAAGTGAACTTTCGATTTTATAGATCAAAATCGGTCTTAAGAGCAGTAAAAAATTAACGAAAAGGACCCCTGAATTTGGGACATAATCAGCAAAAACATGACATATCCTTCGAAGTATTGTTACTGTTTAATGAATTAACTGTTGTTGTTCCCCTCTTGGCATCGCTATCGGCAGAGGTAAGGTTGGCTATAGGCCTACTTACCGTCGACCTTTTCTTCGTTTTTTCTTTCCTCACTGTTCTTACTTCGTTCTCTATCAACAGTCTCCAATTCCTTTTAGCTTTAGCTGTTGTTCTTCATTCTCCTCCCACTTTTTCCAGATATATCTTAATGCAGTCCTCCGAATGAATTGTACTGTCCAATAAAATGTAAAACGTTTTTAAATTAGATTGTCGCTACACGAGTACAGCATTGTTATTTATTAGAATGGTATTCTGTGACATCAACACAAACTGTTGTTACGAAAAGTGAAGGTATTCGTTAATGATGCGTCCTGTGCACAGGATTTATGGTACTGAAATTAATTCAGGGGTTTATCCGTAGAACACATCCATTCTGTGATTTCTAAAATACAAACATTTTCTGTTGCACGTAGTTACGTACCAGTTTTAATTGAATTCAGGGGTTCAATTTATATAACTAGGTGTTTAACATGAACCGTCATGTTTACCTTTGCACGTGTTGCAGGCGGAATTTTTCAACCTGCGACCATTGTTCCGAGCTTAGCCTAGTAATTATAAACAAGTTAGCCGGCAGTAACCCTTCAACATGCATGTTGAAGTCACAAGAACGTAATGCTAAATGAATAAATAAAACCTTGGAGCTGGTACTCTCGCATTAAAGGGATTCGTTTTAATCTTATATACATTCAAAGTGTACTGTATCAAAACGTTGCACAGAAGTAGTAGGGTTGTCTTGCAAACCAATGCATAACTTGGGTAAACAGCGCAACAAGCCGATATATCGTGTTCATGTGAATCTGTTTGAGCTTGCCGTCCGATAATAATGAAAATTCACGCACGCGCAATGAACCACGCGCAGTAATCATCGAGTTAAAACACTGTGAACTTCCCGGACGGAAAAACCGAAGTCTGGCGAAATGAACCGAATATTCATTACCATTATTGTTATTAGGGTTATAGTTTATTAATAACGCTCATTTGTAACGAAATGTAAGCATTTAACTACACGAAATAGTCGTGTAACCAGGATTAATTAAAGCCTGGGTACATTACAAACACAGTTTAAAATGTTCAACAAAGTTTCCCTTGAATACCTGTCGTTTTCTTGCAGGTGAGTGCCATTATGTACAGGTACACGAACACGTACGTGGCAATGGTCGGTGTCTACACGTTCCTGCAGCTGTGCTCTGTCGCGCTGGCCACCTATCTGTACATGATCGTCAGCGGCCGGTTCTTACGCCGTACGGCCTTCCGAGAAGAGAAGGGCAAGATGTTCTCCATGCTCACCGAGCTGGCCACCGGCTTGCTGCACGTCGACAGGCCTCCAGAGCGGCCGTACATTGACATCATCGCCGCAGCAAATATGGTGTCTATAACGGTGTGGGACGCCGCACTGACGGACATAATGACGGACGACGCGGAGAGCCGAGCTGTGTCAGATGCGGACAGCCAAGTTTCGCTGGTCGAAGAATCACCTGTCGAAAACGGCGAAGAAACGAACGAGGGTCCGGGTGTACAAGAGTAGTGAAATAACAGAGATTGCCAATAAGTGGCTTCGTAAGCATAACACAATTCCAGTAATAAAGACATTGGATAGGACCGATGCCACCTACTCACTCCTCATCCAAAATAATGGATATATCTATCCATATCTTCAAGTGACTGAGTTGCTAAGATAATTACAGGGAATATATACAGACAACCTCCCAGTTGTTTATATTGATATAAAATGGTTAGAACATACTGCACGTCAGTAAATGGCAACTTATAAATAACCAACTACATGCTTTCATGCACAAAGAGCAGAATGTGTCCACATTTTGAGTTCATTCTGGAATACACCACGTATTAGGCATGCATTTTGTGATCGCTTGAAGGTCTTGCATAAACAACTTATGGTCGCGAGACTGGTGTGTCAATCTTTGAAGTTGTACAAAGATATTTAAGATAATTGTTTAAGAAAACAAAGTTGGCCTTTTATTGGCTTTGTTACTAGGAGGAAGAAAAGAAATGTCGATGTAAGACGCTTGACGCGAATAAGAATTACTGCAAATTAATATGTGAAACGATATAAAAAGAAAAGTAGTTGGATGCAGAATAAAACGGGCATGTTAAAAAAATGGGCGAAGAAAGGGTGCCCAAAGGAGGGTGGCAGGTAGATGAGGGTGGACGACGAAGACGGGGAAGACCGAAGCTCCGATGGGAAGACACCTGAAAATAAATCGGAGGAGGGCTGGCTTAAAGGGATAATCCAGTCAGTGAGAGGGGCACAGCATTAACTTACATATGTGTATTACATTGTTTGTGCCTAGTAAATGTGTACAAAGATCGTTAATAAACAATTAGTTATAGTTTAATGATATTAAAAACATTCTGTCTTAGATTCACGGCGCTGCCATCTTGAGACTTATGCGCCAGTGACGTAAGACACATCGTTTACGTCACTGGCGCATTGTCGGAAAATGCAAGGATTGGCGGAATCTTCGCTAATAATTGTGATAGTGACGTAAGTAATCCGCGACGCACTGGATATAACAAATACTATTGGACAGACGTAGGATGTTCGAACGCGCATGCGCCAGTGACGTAAGTGGCTTACGTCACTGGCGCATAAGTCTCAAGATGGCAGCGCCCTGAATCCAACATGAAGTGTTTCTGGTACAATTATACTATAATTAATTGTTTTTTAACAATCTTTTTGCACAATTACTATGCACAACCGGTGACATTTTGTGAAAAGCGGGGTGTATTGAAGGAACATGCAATGGAAGCCGATGAAGCAGCGAATGTGATTAAGGGTGAAAGGCAGAACAGTTGTGAAACGATAGGGTACGCAAACTGCCGTTACATTTTTATGTGAACGAATGTCTTTTATCGCCTTCACTTAAAATTCGTCGTGTTTTAGTTCACAACAGGTAGGCTTAGAGCTTTTGTTTCATTGCATTGCATAAAATAATTTCGTGTATTATAAAAAGTTTGGAATGGCATATATAATGCTTCAGATACATCTTTGCGCAGCCTGCATACAGCCCTCGTGGCGTCGCCGTTACCACGTTTTAGAGTTCCAGATCGCAGAGAGTAGAATACCAACACTTTGAACGGAACTTCTGTCGTTGAGTGTAGTATTGTGAAGCTCTGCAGTACGAATGTTAAACTAGATACTGCCCAAACTTATATTTGCATAGGTAGAAAACTTGAGCAATTGACAACTCATCGAAGAGTGGTATGCGCCACGTACAGTGGACTGTGAATGAGAAAAGGAATGCGAATGTTGTGCCATTTACGACAAACCCACCTCAATGGTTCCTACATTTGAAACTTCATTGCGAGAGGCGCTGGTAGTGTAGTGGTTAGCGTATCCGACTGGCAAGCCAATGGCCCGGTTTTAATACGCGTGAACGCCGCAAGCCTGACATATTTGGTATAAAATCAATGGGCAAAGACTAACATTGCTGAATTGTGCAGCTAATCGGTCAGTCCGTTAACATGCCTTGTATTTAACAAGTAACCGAATGTCGCACAGGCCGCTGTACCACAATACAACGATAGTCCTATGTGTGTACCTTATTACAAAATACACTAGCACAAGTGAGACATTGAAAGAAAGAATAACACCTAAATTACTTAAGGAAATTGTAAACGAAATAAGTACACCACTTGCTAATTTTTTTAATATATCACTTAAAGAGGGAATTGTTCCAGCAGAATGGAAGGAGGCAAATGTAACACCGTTATTTAAAAAGGGGTCGAGGAGTAAGACAGAAAATTATAGACCAGTGAGCTTAACATCAGTATTATGCAAATTATTAGAAACATTTATTAGAGACCATATGGTAGACTTTCTTGTAACAAACAAATTAATAACTAAATCTCAACATGGGTTCCTAAAAGCTAGGTCTTGTCTAACCAATTTCTTATGTTTTTTAGAAGATATTACTAAGTGGGTAGATGATGGTTCACCGGTGGATGTAGTATACTTAGATTTTCAGAAAGCATTCAATAAAGTGCCACATCAAAGACTGTTAACTAAATTAAAAGCCTACGGTATAGGGGAAAGTATGATAAATTGGATACAAGCATGGTTGACAGATAGAAGACAGAGAGTAATAGTAGAGGGCGAGATATCAAACTGGAAACCAGTTTTTAGTGGAGTTCCACAGGGGTCGGTGTTGGGACCAATACTGTTTTTGATATTTATAAATGATTTGGATGATGACTTATCAAGTAAAGTACTTAAATTTGCAGACGACACAAAAGTGTTCAGAACTGTAAAAACCGATACAGATAAAGAAACTTTACAAGATGATCTAACCAAGTTAGTAAAATGGTCTGAAAAATGGCAGATGTTATTTTATTTTGGTAAATGTAAATGCACCCACATTGGGCATGGTAATGTGAACAAAGAATACTTTATGGGCAATAATATATTAGGCACAAGTGTAAAAGAAAAGGACTTGGGAGTTACAGTTAGTGCCGACATGACAGTTGCAGAGCAATGTGGACTTGCTGCTGCAAAAGGAAATCAAATTTTAGGATTAATTAGAAGAAACATCACATATATGGATAAGACTTTAATAATACCATTGTACAAGGCAATAGTTAGGCCACACTTAGAATATTGCATTCAGGCATGGAGGCCATATCAAAAGAAAGACATTGATAAACTTGAAAGAATTCAAAGGAGAGCAACTAAACTAATTCCAGAACTTAAACATTTATCCTATGAAAGACGCCTGTTAGAATGTAGATTGACAACATTAGAAACTACAAGATTAAGAGGAGACCTAATAGAAGTTTTTAAGATATTGAATGGATATGAAGATATTAATAGCAACATTTTTTTCAAACTAAAAGAAGATAGTGTGACAAGGGGGCATAAGGCAGCATTAGTCAAGCCATACTCTAGATTAGATAAAAGAAAATTCTCCTACTCCTTGAGAACAATAACTGATTGGAATAATTTAAGTCATGATTGTGTAAATGCCAGCAGTATAAATATGTTTAAAAATAAAATTGACAATTATCTGGCAAGGGCGGGCTATACCTAGGTTGAACACTTAAATGTTTTAGAAATTATTTTAATACTGATTAAATTATTTATTCATATAATTATTTTAATTTATTTATTATTATAAAAAATGATTTAATTGTAGGATATTTTATGTATTTATTTATTTTACTTGTATATTTTTTAAAGACAACGTATACATTTTATTTTACTTATGTATTTATAGAGACAACGCATTTTAAATAGCAGCATTTTATAATATTGTATATTTAATTTTTGTTTAAAGTGAACACTCGATAAGCCATAGGCTTCCTTGTTCACATGCCGTCTGGAGCTTGGTTCTGGACGGCAACTTGTTAAACCTTGTTAAAGAAGCCCCCCCCCCCCCCCAGTTTGCAACATTACCTGTTGTGAAGTGACTGGTTGAACGCCAACGCCACATAATCTATGTTAAGGTAGGGATGTTTACTTTTTGTCAGAGTAAGCGCCTACATGTGGGTATTTGTCATCATCTTTTTTCAGTAGTTTTGGGAGATTAGTGTTAGGAATGTGGCGGTCGGCTATTGATTGTCTCGCTTACAAAGTAACTAGCAACACAGTTTATGCATGGTATGCATTTATTGGATTTACATCCAACATTTACAATGTTCGCTGAAGAATATCTCAAGTTTTCACTGCAGTCAACAGTAAAGGTGCAATAATAATGAGATCTAGAATGTGAACTTAGTTTAGAATAATGTAACTTGCTCCTTGCCTCATCAATAGAGCTCTTATAGGATGTGATGTGTATTGGAATCTGCTGTGCATTGCTAGGTATATGTAAAGAAACAGAGTCACTGGGTATGTGTGTGGAAAATGGCAATGCCCTTTAATAACATATGTAGTAAGTTATAGATACTTATTTAAGATGAAGAGTTATGATGTCATGAAAACATTGAAAGATGTAAACATATGCCTAGTTGTGTTTTTGTAAGTATTCAATATCTTAGTATTAACAAATAAAATACAACAACACATGCAGCTTCCATCTATCAAATTCCAATGACACAATCTGTCCCTAGGATTCGTCATATATAAATGTTAGCTACATATAATAAATTATAATTATATTAAAGTACCTGGTATTTGAACATGTTTAAAATCTAGGAATAATCATTCCTGATATGGTCCTTCAGTCTGAGTATGTTACAAACTGTTCTCGATAAAATCTTTGAATCCAAAGAATTTTTTTAAGCAGCTTTTGATATGGTCCCTGAGTCTGAAGATGTTACAGACTGTTCTTGACATTGTCCCCGAGTCCGAAGAATCTCTGGAAGATGAACGGAGGTGCCGGCAGTTCGTTTTCCACACTGTAGATGGCGCACTTCTTATAGGCGCATGGCGTCAGTCGCCACTCGTAACGCAGGCCCATCACATAGGTGTCAGCACCGCAGGCTCGCCAGGACAGTTGAACGGTGGTCGTGCCGACATTAACAACTGGAGCTGCTGTCCAGTTGCCATCGACTGGACACAGAGTGACCGTGTCATGACTGCAGCACACCTGGGGTGACAGAGGAGGAGCGTGTTAACACACAACGAAGTGGACAGCATAATAACATGTTCACACAAGTAATGTGTCAAAACACAAGAAAGAGCCGACATGGTAAGGGTGTTGACATAGTGTGAAGATGAGGAGTGTCAACACACAGCAAAGTGCACTAAGTGTCAACATACAACAAAGTACACACACACAAGCAGTGTCAACATATAACAAAGTGCGTTAAAAACAAGTGTGTTAAACGCAGTCAACACACAGCAGTATACACATGAGCAGTTGTGTTGACACATTACAAAAGAGTACACAAAGGTGTGTGTCAAAAAAACAAATTGCACACACAAGCAGTGTACGTTAACACACCAGAAAATATGCAGACAAGGAATGTGTGAACACACTACAAAGTACACACCTGAGGAGTGTAACACATATTAAGAAGTGCATCAGGAATGTGTCAACAATATTCACAACAAAAGTCAAACAGTAGTAATACATCGACACACGTAAAGGTCTGAGTGGATACACACCTCAAAGCCACTGGAGCTGCGCTGTTGGATCTTGTATCTGTTGAAGTCATACATCAGGGTCAGTGTCGCCTCAGTACGATTGATCTCATAGCTGCTTGGAAACGGTCCCTGAAACTGACCTCTGCTCATCCCGTAGGCCACGGTCAGCCCTGCCAGGGCGAGACGTTTACTGACCATCGCTTTGTCTCGAGTGTGAACCCTGAATCAAACTGAACAGTTGAAAAACCAGGCAACTCTAAATTAGTGAGAATATGAGAACATGATGTATAGGATAACATTTGGAAACTATTCACATACACAGATATAATTATGGTGTAACAAATGGTGCTGATATGAAATCTAGGATTACTACTTCAAACATAACTAACCATGTATTGTATAACAACTTACCCTTCTATATAAACTGTCATGACAATACTTTAGCCTAATAAAAAATACAGCACCTGCTTGGAAGTCACATCATAAGGATGTAGGTATGCTGGAAAGTACTGTATATGTCAAAAGCATTTACATAGACAGAATTGTACTAGCAAATATGTATACCCCTTATATGGCAGGTTACACACAACATCTCCAACTGAACTGAAACCATTGAATTCTTAAACACCAGCGAACTTTTTAAAATAAAGGCTTGTGAAGGGGTTCATTTAATCCCTGAGATGGTGTGTTAGATTCAGACCATCAGGAGGAAAACGTGAACATATCGTCACTCACAAACACACACACTACTCAGTTACAGTTAAATGCCTGGTGTCGTCAGCTTACGGCCCAAAGGGAGAGGTGAAGTCAGCGTCATCAACAGCAGTGGCCATGAAGACGTTCTTCATCCGAGGGTTGGGGACGTAGCCCACGTTGGCCGTCTGGTGCCAGCGAATGTCAGAGAAACCTGGGATGATTTTACTGCCATCTGGGCCTTTAGGACCGAGCTGAAAAACCCAGCAGTCGGGTGCGTGTGTTGAGAGTTCACTGGTGTGGACAGGGGTGGTGGTGTGGCATGGTCTTGACATCATCATAAACTACCATCTACAGCTTCCTATGATCCAGGCCTTTTATGATAACATTTTAGTGTCAGTCTTGAATGAATCAATTCTATGGCTTTCAGCTCGAGACTCATCAACCATTGCCAAATTATATTTGTGTAACTTTCACTATTAAGTTTTTATAATTAGTGATGACCAAGTGAAGTGTTCTCTTCGATATTCTGTGATTGACGTTTCAGTGTGAATGACTGCAAAGTTTTAATCATCCGACAATCATCAAGGATGTTGCTGGGTAATTACTTCTGATAAGACCAGTGAACATTAGAGGGTGCCAGCAGGTCACTTATTACACTGACAGTTCCAAGTCTAGGGACCCACATTGACAATTAGATTCACTGCTAGTTCCAAGTCTAGGGCCCTAAAAAAGGGCTATGCAAAATTTGAAGTAGAGACACATAAGAAGTTAAAAAAAATTATAAACCAATTTTGGGGCCTTCAGAACGATCCTATCTAATGAACATTTCTCATGCGTAGTAGCAGTGCCCTATGATATGTCCATGCATTACAAAAAACAGATCCTCCACAGTTTCTGAGAAATGGGCACTAGTGGTGCACAGCAGATAGAGTGACAAAACACTAAACCATCCAGTAATGGCTATGATCAAAGGGGTCATGTAAGTTTAAAATAAATTGCTCCAATGGCTCCACCTATTGAGTGAACAGTGTTAATGCAAACTGTCGCTAACAGTGTTGGTGAGAGGAGGCTTGGACCAATGCTAATCTCATGTCAAAGTAGTTAGTTTGTGGTTTTGAGCTGGAGGTTTTATACCTGGACAAAGCCGAAAGGGAACAGCGGGTTTGTCTCGAACCCAGATCCAAAGTAGAAGTTCTTCCTCCAGTCATCAATCATCGAAGGGAAGGTGCAGTTGTACGTGTCCGGATGAAATGAGTTTGACTCCCCTAAACACAACCACCGTCAAACTGTTTTGATTGCACATGGGGACGGGTCAGTATTTATTTCTCCATTGACCTGTTTGGAGATCGGTTCATTTCAGCTCTTTGCAAAGCATCCTGGGTAAATATGCTTTTACATTATCAGCGTTAAATTCAGTTTAACCAATCCGTAACAAGAACGCTTATGATGACCGCCGTCAGTGTGAGTGTCATACAGCACCACGCAAGTACTTTGAATTAATTGGCAGGTCGATCACAATGCAAGCAAATAATTTTTGCTATACATACTCTTTAATTCAATTTACGACTACAGTATTGTTGTTTAGCTTTTAAATGATTTAAATAAATATTGTAATGTTTTAATTTCTTTGTAGATTTATTATTATTATTATTATACTGTAAAGCGCCATAGAGCACCGTGTGATTATGGCGCTATATAAATATTGTATTTTATTTATTATTTATTACATTCCTCTTGTTTGTGTTTATTTTTTAATCAAAATTACATTTTCCCCACAATTCCATGTTTGCATGTGCATATTTGTGAAACCTGGCAATCTTCAAATAGGTTAACTGGGGTGACGTCACCATTAGTCAATGCTGCCTGCAGTTAATTTTTGAAATGTCTTGAAATCTGACATATTTTAATATTTTCTATTTCATTATGCTACGGGGATAAATTTGTAAAGATATTTGACCACGTGGCAGGTTCCCCATCACATTTCATCCAAAACGACTACACAGTCATCTACATTGATTTAGATTCTACCTACATACGTATGCCACATCATCAGTGTCATATCTAAGACATTATGTCGGAAAGGGGGAGCTAAAAAGTGGTGCAATATGGTAATTAAAAATATGTTTTCAAAACCAACAGGGAGGGATGTCCCAATGGTCCTCTCGAAATATGCCACTCTATGTAATATGAATGCTTATGGTCATTGACACATTCACTAGAAAAATTCTTTTTCATCAGCATCTTATTGTATTGTCATAGATACATTAATTTCTCTGTAAAAAAAATCCCAAAACATAATATTGTTACATATGTCAATTTCTGTCTGCAAAAATATTTTCTTAATGGAACAGAAAATCCTAGAAATATAACTGAGCTCTCAGATTCCTTTCAGCAGAAATAACTCTCCATGAAAGATGAACATAATACGTTATTTGAGAGGCGTGGGGTGTGGTTTGCATCTCTTATCATATTTGAAATACAAATCTGCTAGAATGGCAAAACAGTTGAGGGAATCATTACAGACATTATTTCACCACTAGGCAAGATGCTTTGGTAGTATATACAGTGTACTGAATGATACCACACCAAACATTTATTTTTTATATGAAGTCAAATTAACTAAAGCATTACCACAGTAAAACATGTACATGTATATGGTAAAATTATTATTATAGTGATTGTTGTTGATTTTAAAATATAACAAAGTATGCTTGCATCAATTGAACACCTAAAGGCAACAATGATATACAATATTAGTGGAACCTGATAGAATTGGTGTGTAGTGTTACATTAGTGTCTTACCTTGATACCAGATGGCGCCATATATGGTCATGTTTAGTAGAGGGTGGATCATTGCGTTCCACAACTGGGAAGGTTGTTGTGGGCCCAGGTAGCCAATGACTGGGTCCGTTTCCATGAGGTAACGTTTATAGGATTCTGATGATAATTCCTTCTCCAGGCTTCAACGAAAACATTGGCAAAAATATGGTGTAAATCAAACAGGAAGTATTTTATTTAATGAACAAAAAGTTGCACCACATTGGCCACATTGCTATTTGTATAAGGTTTGACTCTAGAAAATACTTCTCATATTGCAGAATGTACATACTTAATTTAACATACAAGGTAATTTTTAGTCATGTTATGTAAAATTTACTTTCCTAAAGACGGTTCAGTACATGCAGCACAGTGGCTCAGGGGTAGAACTTCGGACTACGAGGACCCAAATTTAAATCCTGTGCTGCGGTGTTAAAATCTTAGGCAAGTTTTGTTGCAGACAGTGGTGGATATATGTATGATCATCTTTCGTGCATTAATTGCAGCATATGGCTGGATGCTTCCCAGAGAAGTTGAAATGGTATCTGATTGAACAGGTCTGTCAAGAAGTAAAGTGTTTTGAGAAATACTGAAAATTGGATACTGTGCTATATAAGAACTTACCGGTAGTTTACTTTACACAATACACTAACAACAATTGCAGTACATAACAATCCGAAAGTGTCAACTTACTCAGACATCTTGAGTCCGCAGCGTTTGAGGGCGTTGGGCGATGACCACGCCTCTACCACGGTGCCGCCCCAACACGACTCCACCAGCCCAATGGGGTAGCCCAGGGTCTCATGCAGGTACTTGCCGTAGAGCCAACACACAGCCGAGAAGAAGGCCCAACTTCCTCCCAGAGAGGCTAGAACAAGTTCATGACACATCAACGTCATTCAGCCATAGTGTTTATGTATTCTAAGACCAATACTGTACCATTGTTACTACACTTATGTATGTGTGGGGCACCGTGGCATAGTGGTTAGGGAACCAAACACCAAATCAAGACTTGGATTCTTGCTGCTATTTTGAAAGTTGAGTTTCAATAATTTTTGCCACTACTGTAGACGTAACTTAAATCGTTATTAAGGTCATGTATAACTGTTTTTTTCTATCTTTCTTGTTATAAGCTGTTTAAAATTTAAATAATGACCCAATTACAGCAAGTCACATGACCAAAGATGGCCACCAAGGATAAATATATAGCGTATTTTTATGTCAAAATATCATGGTTATTTCTGGATGTACTAAACTGATATTTTAATACTATGATGCCAAAACATGGTATTTCAATATGTGCCAAAAGAAACATGATCAAACAAATATTAAAACTGTTATGATTTTTAATGTACAAAGGTTACAAAAACACATATTCGTCATGGATATAACATGTTACATCTCTGTAGATAATTGAACAATATCAGTGATTCTAGAATAATTTCTTCAGCTTACATAGCTTAAACAGTATGCAAAATTTCATGAGCATCAGTCAACACCTTTTCTAGATATGTTGACATATGTTTACACACACGGCTAAAAAAAAAAAATTATCATCCAGACCTGCTGCAAAAAGCCTGCAATTATACTGCAAAAGGTGTCCATTCTTATCATTCCACACTGGAATCCCAGCACACTATATACTGTCAAGTATTCATTTACAAGCCTGAGTAACCTAGGGGGAATGTAAATGAAGTTGCCCTGTTTCAACCCAGCAGCAGGTGAACTACAACCTGACGACTGTTTCACTACGACCCGGTGTTTAATTTATGGCATGTTTATGAAATACTAAAAACTTTTGTAGAGGACAATATTTTGTAATAACAGGTGAAAGTGTCCAGAGCGCATCCTCACATTGACAGTTGTCAGTGTACAGTATCACTTTTAAGCAGTGAAATTGATTTTAAAGAGGAAAATCGGCCCCCTGAGCCTACAAGAATTTTTAGTGAAACAGTTATCTCATTTGACAGTCTGGACTACATCCACACAGGCCAATAAATGGTGTGTTATATCTTTTAAAAGCAGACTGCACTGTAGCTAGGTTAAATCTGTCAGGTAGTAAATGGTGCATGATACCTTTTTAAAAGCAGACTGCACTACATGGTAAATCTCTCGGCTAGCAAATGGTGCATTATACCTATAACAAGCAGATTGCAGTAGCTAGCTAAATCTGTCAGGTAGTAAATGGTGCATTAGACTTCATGAAGGCAGACCACACTATACCCAGCAAACAAGGAACCATTTCTGAACCAGTTGGCACGTGTCATACTGGTTCATAATTGGTACTGCTCCACCAGTACGTGTTTTCATGTGTATTCACGTGAATACACGTGTTCTGCCTGTCACGAGTTTTGAACGAGTCATACTGGGTCAGAACTGGTGCGGTTTCACTGGTACGTATCATCACATGAAAAACTCGTGATTTCACAGTAAACACATGTCGACACACCAAATTTGTTCACAGAATCCGGTGAATTCACGTGAATTCAGCCAGTTGAACTCATGAATTCACTTTCAGAACATGTGAAATCATGGGTCCTTGTTTTCTGGGTACGTACACTCTGTAAACTAGACCCAACTAGTAAACAGTGTCTCACCACTTGATGGCAGTCTCCACTGGAGACTGACACCAGCCAGGTCAGAGAGGGGGATGGCAGAGGCCACCATCTTGGCATCAAACAGTCGGATGTGTGGGTAGTTCTTTGCTTTGGCAATTTCTTCACTTGCATTAAATATCTGGAAATACTATCAGGTATGAGACATCCATTACGTGTATGCATGTCTGGCTATAACACAACCGAAATGAAAATTGAAATTCGTGCAATAAGAGATTGCCTGACACAGCACGCTACTGAACTCTTGGTCCACGCCCTCGTCATATCGCGACTCGACTACGGAAACAGCCTCCTCTACGGCCTACTGGACCTGCTATTAGACAAGCTGCAGAGAACACAAAATGCAGCAGCTTGAGTTGTGGTGAAAGCTAGTCGTTACGACCACGTAACACCAATTTTAGAGACTCTCCATTGGCTCCCCGTGCGATATCGCATTCAGTATAAGATCATACTAACAACGTACAAAGCCAGTCATCTACTTGCGCCTAGCTACCTCTCCGATCTGCTCGAGTTCTAACAGCCAATCAGAACACTGCGGTCGTCATCAGAGTCCCTACTGGTTGTAAACAGGGCACATCTCCGCCAGTTCGGTGATCGAGCGTTCTGCATCGCTGCTCCTCACTTATGGAACGATCTACCACGCAATATGCGAACATGTGATTCGTTATACCAGTCCAAAAGACTCCTTAAAACTTATTTATTCAAAAGAGCTTTTTACTCATGAACACTGAACACTGACGGACGTTTTAAGTTTTTAGGATTTACTTATTTATTTATTTATTATTCAGAGCTGTTTTTAGTATTTTTACAATCATAATATGTACTATTATTATTATTATAAGTATTATTTTTATTATTATTAGTATGTGTATTTTTATGATAATTTATTTCGATATTTGATGCCATGTTTTATGATTTTTTACTTTTAGTTTCTTTCTATGATATGTTGTAACAGCGCCTTCGAACAAGGTAACTTGGATTTATGGCGCTATATAAATGCTTTTATTATTATTATTATTATTAAATGGATCACCATCTATGCTTACGAAACAGATAGAACGTTTTCACAAACATGCCATTAATGTTCCCTCATTTCTAAACAATGCTTTAACAGCTTTTACACTTTGAAGGAATTTGTACAAGTACCAGTGACATGAATTACACAGATTCGTTTGACAATGGTGCTTACTTGCCGCTATATTCTTTAAATATTAATTTTGGTATTTATATTTGTATACAGCAATAACTACATTAATGGTGGTAAAGTATTTGATAAGTTTAAGAGCAATATTTTTTAGTAAAATATGAAACATGTCCTTCAAAATCAACACAAAAACATAATACATGTTTGGTCACTAGATGGAGAAACTAGCAACCAAAGAAATGTGCTGGTCACTAGATGGCGTCACTGTTGGCAGTTCCACGGTGATTATGGAATGAGTCCTTTCATGTCATACCTGTCTTACTCCAAACTGCATGTTGCTTTGTCCGCCACAAAGCCAGATGTCACCAAAGAGGGCATCCTTCATCTCGATGCTCCGACCAGCGACTGTTGCTCGGACAACATAGGGTCCCCCTGGTGGCATTGCCTTCAACTTCATGCCCCACGTCGCTCCACCCGTCTGGATATCTGTACAGAGATCGTTTGTTTGTATTAGTGTATCATCAGAAAATGATAACATATCAATGTCAACAATGAACAACATATTAGTGATAATTATGGAATATTATTGCAGTGAATAATAAAAGAATGCACAGCTGCATTCTGAGACTAACTGGGTGTTTTTCGATCAATGTAATAGTTATTTAACAATTCAGTATATGAATGTCTCTTTAGAAATGCACCATTAAACCAACAACATATATTTGACAAATTGTGTATTCATAATTTTTAGCTTATACAAAACCTGTCAGTAAATGTTTAGGTTCATTTGGTTTGTCTGGTGAATTATGACAAGGCAGCTCCCTGATGCTAGACAAGGATGGAATAATAAAACCAGGCGACCATTTCTTTAAGATAGAGAAATTTATCCTTAAACAAAATTCAATTAGGCACCCATTGACATGTCATGGTGTTAACAGTTTTCAGGTATTCACAATCACTGTTAAGGATCAAAAGTGATTTTAAAGTGCAAAATCAGGTTTAAAACTTCTTAACAATATTAGTTAAACAGTCCCCGGGTTTCGGACTCTAGAAAATATTATGGATAATACTTATTTAAATAAACAAGATTGACCCGTTGGGCTGATCGAGTTGTCATTTCTGCAAGCGGTGGAGTGTGAATTGCTTCTGCTCACATGGGCCAAATCTACTGTTTCTGCAACCAGTGCAGGTGAGCTCTGGGGGCTGAATCATCCATCCCGCATCTGTCATACTGGGCTATACATTCCATGGCCCGAAACATCCAGTTCAGTGTGTGTGTGTGTGTGTGTGTGTGTGTGTGTGAGTGTGTGTGTGTATGTGTGTGTGTGCGTGTGCGTGTGTGTGTCTGTGTGTGTGTGTGTGTGTGTGTGTGTATGTGTGTGTGTAGGTATCTGTCAAATACATAATTATACATTCTTATACAACAACCTTTATGCATATATTACATGAGATAATTTTAGTATCCGAACATTATTCTGAAATGTGCAAACTTTAAATAGAAACTGTTTACCTGCTTTGATGGTTGCTTGGTGGGTGGATACAACTGAGAGATCAAGTCCAGAGATGAGCTGAACTGTTACCAATGAACCAACATCGTCCGCACCAGCGTACCCCCACACTGTCGCCCTCTGGGGGGCCTTTTGCAGAACCATGTGGTCGGCATAGTAGGAAGCAAAACGCAGACTGGATTCACGCTCTCCTGAAACACATTTTCATTCAAGAGTATCACTCCAACTATCATCACTGGTTTCTAAGAACCAAATTGAAACATGTATGCACAATTTAAACTGTTATTTGATTAAGATAACATATAACAGAAGGGTGGGATATTCTTAGACAGCTAGGTTGGACTCTCCATAAGCCAAAGGCAAAAGGCTTCCTTGTCCACCTGCCAACAAGAGGCACCGCCCTTCTGATTTTTCTAGCCCCACTCTAGGTGGCAATCTTACTAAATTCTGTTAAATTTATATATGAGCCTATGTAATTAGTTAATTTATACATGGCACAAGCAATAATTTAATTTTATGCTTTTACTCTGTTACTACTGAAAATTATAAATTTCAATTGTATATATTGGAAATATTGTCTAAAAATAAAATTACATATCTTATAATAATACATAATAACAACAACTTCTTATGCGCCAATATCCTCGAAGATCAAGGCTCAAGCTCAGTGGCGCTTGAGTCGAGATCACCCGTCAAAAATAATTACGTCCGTAGCTACGCCACCCGCTGTCTCGGTCACCAGAAACAGCAGAAACTAGGCCACCAGGAATAGCGAGCCAAAACTTTACCTAGACTTAGTCTTACCTTTTGGTTCGGAACGAAGAGAGTCGTCCCCATATACCAATGCTAAGCTGCAGGCGAAAGTGCCAAAAATCAATGCGACATCACGACGTAACGACATTTTCATCGCATCGAGTTACTCGTCATGTGATGTTTTTTTATCCAGGCTACTAAACCGATCGTTAATTGTTATACCCGCTTGGTGGCGTGCGTGGTCTAGTTGTCGTTCCTGTCTGATTGGTAAATAGAACAGTTGGTCTTTTGCGCAAGACTTCGTGACATCGCGCCCGGATTGTTTGGTTAGCCTCGATTACCCAGACTCCGTAGTGAGGAGCCACTGTTTATGGCTCCATTCAGTTTCGTTATTTTCCCACTCACCAGGTGGTGACACTGTCCGTAAAGAGCTTCCATCAGAAGTGGTGTACCGCCTTCATCGACAAGTATTGTTGTTTTTACAACTAACACATGGTATTGGAATACGTGGTGGGCAGAGTAAATGACGCAAAGGCACTGCTAAACATTTCACGAAGAAAGGCATGGCAGGATATTGCTGTGGACCGTCCACTTTAGCGCCGTAGTGTGCGTAAGGCAAAGCCCGGCAACGGCCACATTTTAGACAAATCGTCTACTCCACAAGGCGGTAAAATGGCAAAGGAGAAAGGAGGGAGATGTCTCATTTCCAACTGGCACCTTCTACCCACAATATGTGCAACAATATGCCCATATACATAATTAATCTTAACTGTGTCACCTCAGGACACATGGCAGACATTTGGATAGCGTCATCCTCGTTTCGAGCATTCCTCCGCCAAATCACAGTAGACACGGCATTATGCAGGTTGTTTTAACTTCTGTGAGGACTTGTGTAGTGTTGACTGAGTAGACGTGATGTATTTGTGCAGCGAAGTTTCATATGTGTCAACTTATATGTGATGCCAGTCGCTATTTTACTGCGCACTGATAGGCCTACAGTTGTCATCTTGATCGGTGATGTCATCAAAATAATTTAGTGACTGGTTTTAGCAGAAATGAAGGGATGCCAGGTTGGAAAGTCTTGTGGGAAAACTGAGGTATTAACATTCCACGAATGATATATATATATATATATATATATATATATATATATATATATATATATATATATATATATATATGTGTGTGTGTGTGTGTATATATATATATATATATATATATATATATATATATATATATATATATCATCAATATCTTCATTTGTGTTACTAGTTGTGACTGGTGTGGTAAATATAATATCGTGTCTGTATAAATATATTGTCACTGCTGTGGTCGTCAGTTGTATATTTTCGGTCAATATTTAAGTACATTTATAAAACTGAGTCATGAAGCTTGCTTGCAAACATTGTCGACGTGCTGAGATGTGTTGACAACTATGTGTATTAATTTATTGTTATTATCAACAGCGGAATATAGTTCTGTATACATGAGTAGAGCCTACATGTGTTTTGTAGTGTTGTGTTTGCGCGCGTGTGCGTGCGTGCGTGCCTGCGTGCGTGTATGTGTGTGCACTATATGTATTTGTATGTGTCTGTCAGTCTGTCGGTCTGTCGGTCTGTCGGTCTGTCGGTCTGTCGGTCTGTCGGTCTGTCGGTCTGTCGGTCTGTCGGTCTGTCGGTCTGTCGGTCTGTCGGTCTGTCGCTCGCTCGCTCGCTCGCTCGCTCGCTCGCTCGTAACAAAGCATGGGCAAAGTTCCAAAGGATGTTTATTCGTGAAAATGTTCTTATCTGGAGATTGATTGTTACGGACCCGGTAATGTGGTTAAACAAAGGCTGTGACCAGGTCAGCACAGTGACACATCTACGATATTGGACGGTGAGTCAATCATTAGATCGTCATGCTAGAAGCCGGCGTTGGAACACAATTGATATTGAGGGGGTGACTGAGCCGGAGCTACTGCGCAACTCAGCCTCAGGTCCGGTGTGATATCGGTAGTTGGTTGGGGGGTGGGTGGTTGCTTTTAACATATTTTCGGCGTCGATCCCAAATCTCTTGAGCGTTTTAAATTCGCATCCCTTGAGATTCGCTAAACATTTGCCCGTTCTCAGAATTCCTCAAGTAATAAAAAAGACACATCTCATCGTTATATATTGGGGGATAAATCCTATCCGTAGCCCCTATCTCGGTCAGTTATTGGCGTGGTCCAGACCCCCTCAAGTACAGTAAGACAGCGGTGCTACTAACGACGCCTTGACGAAAGTTGTAGATCTTCTTTAAATCACCGACGCCTTGCGATGTAATATACGGGAACGAAGCGACGCAAAACCAACGAGGGACTCCAAACACACTACATAGGCGTACCTCTAGTTTACAAACGCAATTGTCAACGCAGTTTATGCATAATACATATTTATTGTATTTACATTGTATGTATGTACATGGTTCACTATCGTCCACAGAACAGATAACGTTAAAACATATATGCATTACGAAGAAACTGCAGTATCACACGGAATGCACGCGCGTCTTTGTGTGTGTGTGTGTGTGTGTGTGTGTGTGTGTGTGTGTGTGTGTGTGTGTGTGTGTGTGTGTGTGTGTGTGTGTGTGTACATGCGTACGTATGCACGTGTGCATGTATGCTTGTGAGTTATGTTTGTTAGTTAGTTAGTTAGTTTGATTGTTTGTTTGTTGGCATGTGCGTGCGTGACTGCGTGCGTGCGGGTGTTTGCTTGTGATTGGGTAACGCACACCGAATGACCGTAAACAGATACAAATGCAGTAAGATAATGCTAATTCGGTAGAAATTGATGCAACATCTAACACAGGCAAGTGGTGTTGACAGGTTAATCTGATATATGTCTACACCTAGTTTGTGCGACGTGCGTGGTGATGTGTTTACGCCCATTGACTGATTGTGCATTATAATATGTTTGAATGCGAATAACAAATTACACAAACTGCACGCAGTGACCTCAGTTTAGAACAGTATACCTTACAGGGCAACGCCGTTTTATATTCTGACCAAAGGAAGCACTGAAGAATGTAAACATATATTATTACGTGTGTCTAATTTTAATATTCATAAAATGGAAAAAGAACATTTCTGCGCCCGAATCCCAATCACATACACTGCAAGTAACATCCAACAAGTATAAGTGTGAACTATCACATATATTGTGTTTACATTAGAGCACGTGAAGATGTTTCTTTTAAATATATTAACAGCCGTCAGTATGTACAAGAAATCATCAGCCTGTCACTTGTCACAGTTTTGTACGCATCGACAGCATCTGCCCACACATAACAGCGTCCAGGCGTTCGTCATCACAAGTCAGCGTGTGTTCGCGTGACGTCATCAGCTGTACCGCCCAGCGATGTGTTCGTGATACGTGTTTGCGCGGATCAGATGCAGCGCCTGGTTGTTCTTCTTCAGCGACGGAATCACCTTCTGCATCCATCTTTTCGTCGCCGACGTCTTGTCGTCAGGCGAGTGCCTGTCCGTGTGAGGTGCTTCGGGCGAACACGACAGAGTCAAACCCCTCAGCCCGTCTACGTTAGTTCTGTTCAACATCGGGATATCGACAGCCGGGGTCTGGTCATAAGACACCGACCTAGAGATGAGACCGGACGACCGACGCGTACAGCCGCGGTAGAGCTCCGTGAATATCCGCCGGACGCTGCCCGGGCTCTCGCGCACGGAGATGTCAGAGAAGGCCGTGCAGCCGGCGATCTCAAGACTCCTCGTCGTTCCTTCCGCCACGGAGACGACCCGCTGCGCCTCCAGGTCGTTCTTGTTGCCCACCAGCATCACCGGCATCTGCTTCGCCCCGCTGCCGCCGTTCGCGCTGTGGCGTCGGCAGCGCTTCGCGTAGCTGACAAGGAACAGGAGCCGGGAACACTCGTCGAAGCTCCAGCGGTCTGTTACTGAGTACACGACGATGAAGGCGTTCGCCCAACGGATGTGCTCCTCCAGGCCGCAGCCGTGCTCGTCCGGATGCTGTCAGAAATGGAATAAAGGGATGATCAGGAGGGAGATGATGAGGAAGTGGGAAGGAGGAATGGAAGCAAAGACGGATAGCGAGGTGTGGAGTCCCGTGTGTGTGTGTGTGTGTGTGTGTGTTTGTGTGTTTGTGTGCGTGCGTGCGTGCGTGCGCGCGTGCGCGTGCGTGCGTGCGTGCCTGTGTGTGTGTGCGTGTGCGTGTGCGTGTGCGTGTGCGTGTGCGTGTGCGTGTGCGTGTGCGTGTGCGTGTGCGTGTGCGTGTGCGTGTGCGTGTGCGTGTGCGTGTGCGTGTGCGTGTGCGTGTGCGTGTGCGTGTGCGTGTGCGTGTGCGTGTGCGTGTGCGTGTGCGTGTGCGTGTGCGTGTGCGTGTGCGTGTGCGTGTGCGTGTGCGTGTGCGTGTGCGTGTGCGTGTGCGTGTGCGTGTGCGTGTGCGTGTGCGTGTGCGTGTGCGTGTGCGTGTGCGTGTGCGTGAGCGTGAGCGTGAGTGGTGTGGTGTGGTGTGGTGTGGTGTGGTGTGGTGTGGTGTGGTGTGGTGTGGTGTGGTGTGGTGTGGTGTGGTGTGGTGTGGTGTGGTGTGGTGTGGTGTGGTGTGCGCGTGCGCGTGTACGTGTACGTGTACGTGTACGTGTACGTGTACGTGAGTGTGTTTCGAGTGCGAATCGGAAATAACCCGGGTTTAACTTTCACTAAGGCACTTTTCACCCCAAAAAACACGATTTCCAGCGCAAATAATAATATTTGCAGTGTATACTTATAACTCGGGGGTACTTACTACACGGGGGAGGTTTGCTTCTAATCGTCGATTAGTGTAAAATGTGATTTTAGTCAGGTCGCCAAACCTGATTTTTGGGCCTAACTCTGCACCAACTGATATAGTTTGTTTCTCGTTGGATTCTACACCCTTAGCACCTCTATAAACCATATCAAGCGGACATAATAAGTTTACCTAAAAAAGTGGTATCACAGGCGATTCTATGCCGACTGGTTCGAAAGTTATTTTTCTATTGGCGCCGGCGGCCATCTTGGTGGCCATCTTGGATATCTCAAATTGCTCAAGGATATCCGCTTGATATTCCCTTGATGTTCGCTATGGAGGTTCTAAGAATGTAGAATCCAGCGAGAGAAAAATTATATCAGTCGGTGCAGGGTATACCTGTCTAGCGGCCTGACTATTTAGTACAGGGATGTATTTGTGCATTCATATTCGTGATTTATTAGAGTTAAGACGATGATTCTGAATCGTCTGCGAAGAAGGCAATTAACTACTTACACATCCGGCTGTGTCCAGGATCTCGAAAGTCACCCTGTCGCCATCGATTTCCGTATGGTGCATGTACATCTTCTCTGTAACACGGGAGTGTACACGTTGTAACGATACAAAGCAGGCAAATTGCGAAGATGTTTATTTTTTATTTTGTAAATCCTAGGTCTATCTAGGTACAATAACGAAGAACAATAATGAACATAATGAATGTGTGTTTATGTGTGCGTGTGTGTGCGTTTGTGTGCCTGTGTGCATGTGTGCGCGCGGACATGTCAATCAATATTCTTAAATACACGCATACAAGATCGCTATTTATCAGAATACTTGACATCGTGGACTTTGGAACTGGATTAAATCGAACAATTGGCTGCATTCAAAAATAATCTATGTAATACCGTGTGTAGCGAGTAATATTGTATTTTCTCTATGAGTTCGTTTGGATAATGCTCACGCCAAAATGAATACTATGGCACAATGAGCGCAATTCTGGTGCTCCCAGGGTTGTCAAACCAGAAGCAGGCCCTTCGCACCTTGTGTTTGTTTTTCCCGTGCACATGATATTTACCCGGTAGGCGCACGTGTCAACAGTTGGTTATATTTGGATATTAAAATGATACGCCATAGACGCAGCCAAGCAACAATGCAATCGCTCAGAGCGTCTTACATAAGCAGCCACGTTATATAACGCGGAGTAACCTACAATTACGTCGGCCCGAATCGAGATGTATGGGTCTCAAAGGGTGAAGTCTAACTATTTTATGTGGCCTAGACTGGCACGAGTCTGTCAGTGTTTCGTTACAATCATAGAGCCATAACAAATCTTTTAGGCCGGATAAGCTGTACGCACCGCTAGGCTGTATCAGATAGTCACGTTAATTTATATTTAGCTCAAGGACGTTCAGCATATAAAATATTGTTTATAACCGTCTTTTTTACTGAATCACCTTTCTTGGTATGTTGGTTTTCTTGTTTGTGTATTTATCCTCTGTATGATCTTGACCTCTTAATCGTGTATTCTATAATTATAGTTGATATATGGTTTGATTGCTAAACTATAACAACTGTTCAGGACCAAAAGAAAGTAAACACGTGCATGTGTCCAACTTGATGCATTGCCATTTTCGCAGTATTAGTCCTGCATATTTGACATTTTGGCAGCCGTGCATATAGTATGTCGTGTTAATGTTGGCGAGATGGATTGTTTGGAATACATTGTATAGGGTCGTCGCGATATTATCGTGAAAATAAACAAGTAAACAACGATCATCAACTCGGACGATATCACCACTCGACCTTTATTTGATTTAATAAGTGTCCGTTTCTTACGCTCTTTGCCTCCTTGTGTCAGAGCAGATCAGTATTATATCTGTCTGTCTGTCTGTCTGTCTGTCTGTCTGTCTGCCTGCCTGCCTGCCTGCCTGCCTGCCTGCCTGCCTGCCTGCCTGCCTGCCTGCCTGCCTGCCTGCCTGCCTGCCTGCCTGCCTGCCTGCCTGCCTGCCTGCCTGCCTGCCTGCCTGCCTGCCTGCCTGCCTGCCTGCCTGCCTGCCTGCCTGCCTGCCTGCCTGCCTGCCTGCCTGCCTGCCTGCCTGCCTGCCTGCCTGCCTGCCTGCCTGCCTGCCTGCCTGCCTGCCTGCCTGCCTGCCTGCCTGCCTGCCTGCCTGCCTGCCTGCCTGCCTGCCTGCCTGCCTGCCTGCCTGCCTGCCTGCCTGCCTGCCTGCCTGCCTGCCTGCCTGCCTGCCTGCCTGCCTGCCTGCCTGCCTGCCTGCCTGTCTGTCTGTTTGTTTGTGTTTTTATTGGTAGACCTAATTTCCGCTAGTTTTGCATGCCCGAGTCTGGCATTTTATGTATGAACTGTATTAAAAATATTCTGAGGATGGGAATCTCAGGAGAGGGTCGCTCTATAAAAGGCATTTATCTCACTCAGTGTTGTTTGTATGGGGCAGATTTATTTGTGCGATCTTGCGAGCCTATTGGGTCAGTTGAAACATTTTGATTTTATTTCGAAATTCATTCCGGGAGATGAGTATTTCGAGGATTACATTTACGTATAGTATACAATAGTCTTATTTGGTTAAACCGAGTAACTCGGTTGGTATATCATAACTTAGAGTCTTACCTAGTGTAGGGTCGTACTCGCCGATGAAACGTTGTGTGACGAGTCGTACGATTAGAGCTGCAACAAAAGTGGGAATTGTGTTACAAACATCTCAATAGTCAACAGGCATTCGAGCGGGTATCATGAAATCTGTAATTGTGCAAATTTGTAAAAAACGAATACTTGTAAATAATGTATTGAAAATACATCCGTGTGTGTGTGCGTGCGTGCGTGCGTGCGTGCGTGCGTGCGTGTGTTTGTGCGTGCGTGTGTGCGTGCGTGCGTGTGCGTGCGTGCGTGTGTGCGTGCGTGCGTGCGTGCGTGCGTGCGTGCGTGCGTGCGTGCGTGCGCGCGTGGGTGATATCAAGTAACATTTATTACAATGTTTCTCTATAGCACCCAGAAATCTACTAAAACAGAAAAAGCCATGAAACTATCAGTCCGGAACCCGTCAACAACCAACAGCTGCGTCGAATCAACGCAGCAAAAAGTCAACGTGTTTTATTGGCCACTCGCTGCAGACGTTGGCGTCAACGAAGACACGGGGGACATCTCGGGTTTTTGGGTCAGAGATATATGGGCCTACACGCGACTAAATACGTAAACACCGCTGTGGACTAAAGCATCAAACAGTTGCTGCAATTATCTAATCACGACGATTGTTTTTGTCTTAGACCTCCACTCTCTAAACATCGACGAGTCAGTGGCGTCTATGTTTGTGCCAGTTGCATTCTGACTTAATTGCACCAGGCATTGAACACACATTGTGTTTCAAGCCGTAGGAATCCCTTTCCAGAAGTACGCAACTACATAATTGTTAGCATAACTACTTAACAATATCTACCCACGGAATGCGTGTACGTCATTTGTTTTAGATCCAGTCCGACTAACTAAAGAAACAGTTACACATAGTTGTCAACGCAAGCGACTGAATAACAGTAATTTATGTTCAAAACGAGCCTATGTTGAATTGATTTAGCTTACCTAACATGCCACCTGGTTTAATATGGGGACACTTTTACTGAATTGTCATGCGGGTGCAATTACGAAACAGGAAATGAGTTGATTTGTCTGTGAATTGCATCTAATATGCCCAATTTTGCAAAACAATTTTATCATCAATAATTCGTAATGTGTTCTGAATGCCTAATGCGACATGCTGCATGCGTGAACAATATTGACAGATCATTAAAGAAAGCATTGCAACATTTCCAATATACTAGTTCTTTTTTCGGGCTTAATCAGCGCATAATTACCTCAGCTCTAGGCAACACGATGCACCATTTGTCGCATGTAAACAGAGGCACGGCAAACTAGTAGAACGGAAAAATAACAAGTAAAGAGACCGTTGCCGGAAATAAGATAAAGAAGACAAAAATAACCAATCGTATATTTTTTACATCCAGAGTTCAGAGTCATGTTGATGTTTTTTTAAGAAGCTAATTTATTTAAAGAATTTAGTGCAATCCAGGGCCTCCCTGGGGTCTCAGTTTTACAGCGACACTGCGTGATTTATGGTTTGCGAAAACACACACAAACAAGTTTGTTCGTACATATTTAGCTGATACGTGTAGCAAAACGACGTCCTTATCAACCATCTAAGGAGAGTCTACTTGATCCTGATCAACCATTTAAAGAGAGTCTACTTGGTTCTGATTAACTATCTAAGGAGACTCTATATAATTGGTCCTGATCAACCATCTATGGAGAGTCTATTTGGTCCTGATCAACCATCTAAGGATAATCTACTTGGTCCTGATCAACCATCTATGGAGAGTCTATTTGGTCCTGATCAACCATCTAAGGAGAGTCTACTTGGTCCTGATCAACCATCTATGGAGAGTCTACTTGATCCTGATCAACCATTTAAAGAGAGTCTACTTGGTTCTGATTAACTATCTAAGGAGACTCTATATAATTGGTCCTGATCAACCATCTATGGAGAGTCTATTTGGTCCTGATCAACCATCTAAGGATAATCTACTTGGTCCTGATCAACCATCTATGGAGAGTCTATTTGGTACTGATCAACCATCTATGGAGAGTCTACTTGGTCCTGATCAACCATCTAAGGAGAGTCTACTTGGTCCTGATCAACCATCTAAGGAGAGTCTACTTGATCCTGATCAACCATTTAAAGAGAGTCTACTTGGTTCTGATTAACTATCTAAGGAGACTCTATATAATTGGTCCTGATCAACCATCTATGGAGAGTCTATTTGGTCCTGATCAACCATCTATGGAGAGTCTACTTGGTCCTGATCAACCATCTAAGGATAATCTACTTGGTCCTGATCAACCATCTAAGGAGAGTGTATTTGGTCCTGATCAACCATCTCAGGAGAGTCTATTTGGTCCTGATCAACCTTCTAAGGAGAGTCTACTTGGTCCTGATCAACCATCTAAGGATAATCTACTTGGTCCTGATCAACCATCTATGGAGAGTCTACTTGGTCCTGATCAACCATCTAAGGAGAGTCTACTTGGCCCTGATCAACCATCTAAGGAGAGTCTACTTGGTCCTGATCAACCATCTAAGGAGAGCCTACTTGGTCCTGATCAACCATCTAAGGAGAGTCTACTTGGTCCTGATCAACCATCTAAAGATAATCTACTTGGTCCTGATCAACCATCTATGGAGAGTCTACTTGGTCTTGATCAACCATCTAAGGAGAGTCTACTTGGTCCTGATCAACCATCTAAGGAGAGTCTACTTGGTCCTGATCAACCATCTATGGAGAGTCTACTTGGTCTTGATCAACCATCTAAGGAGAGTCTACTTGGTCCTGATCAACCATCTAAGGAGAGTCTACTTGGTCCTGATCAACCATCTAAGGAGAGTCTACTTACTTGGTCCTGATCAACCATCTAGGGAGAGTCTACTTGGTCCTGATCAACCATCTAAGGATAATCTACTTGGTCCTGATCAACCATCTATGGAGAGCCTACTTGGTCCTGATCAACCATCTAAGGATAATCTACTTGGTCCTGATCAACCATCTATGGAGAGTCTACTTGGTCCTGATCAACCATCTAAGGAGAGTCTACTTGGTCCTGATCAACCATCTAAGGATAATCTACTTGGTCCTGATCAACCATCTATGGAGAGTCTACTTGGTCCTGATCAACCATCTAAGGAGAGTCTACTTGGTCCTGATCAACCATCTAAGGAGAGTCTACTTGATCCTGATCAACCATTTAAAGAGAGTCTACTTGGTTCTGATTAACTATCTAAGGAGACTCTATGTAATTGGTCCTGATCAACCATCTATGGAGAGTCTATTTGGTCCTGATCAACCATCTAAGGATAATCTACTTGGTCCTGATCAACCATCTATGGAGAGTCTATTTGGTCCTGATCAACCATCTAAGGAGAGTCTACTTGGTCCTGATCAACCATCTAAGGAGAGTCTACTTGGTCCTGATCAACCATCTAAGGAGAGTCTACTTGGTCCTGATCAACCATCTAAGGAGAGTCTACTTTGTCCTGATCAACCATCTAAGGAGAGTCTACTTGGTCCTGATCAACCATCTAAGGAGAGTCTACTTGGTCCTGATCAACCATCTAAGGAGAGTCTACTTTGTCCTGATCAACCATCTAAGGAGAGTCTACTTGGTCCTGATCAACCATCTAAGGAGAGTCTACTTTGTCCTGATCAACCATCTAAGGAGAGCCTACTTGGTCCTGATCAACCATCTAAGGAGAGTCTACTTGGTCCTGATCAACCATCTAAGGAGAGTCTACTTTGTCCTGATCAACCATCTAAGGAGAGTCTACTTTGTCCTGATCAACCATCTAAGGAGAGTCTACTTTGTCCTGATCAACCATCTAAGGAGAGCCTACTTGGTCCTGATCAACCATCTAAGGAGAGTCTACTTGGTCCTGATCAACCATCTAAGGAGAGTCTACTTGGTCCTGATCAACCATCTAAGGAGAGTCTACTTGGTCCTGATCAACCATCTAAGGAGAGTCTACTTTGTCCTGATCAACCATCTAAGGAGAGCCTACTTGGTCCTGATCAACCATCTAAGGAGAGTCTACTTTGTCCTGATCAACCATCTAAGGAGAGTCTATTTGGTCCTGATCAACCATCTAAGGAGAGTCTACTTTGTCCTGATCAACCATCTAAGGAGAGTCTACTTGGTGTCAAAAGTGTAGTTCTCTACTCCATGGAAGCAGCCACAATGACAACAACCACCGAACGGGATAATACTTCCATTAACAAATGCTTGCAGATTATTATGAACTTGAAATAGTTTAGCTACAATATCTAAGAAAAATTAAGCTTCCAATGAAAAAAAATGAGGATGAGAAAAAGCCATCCTGCATCACTAGGCAAGGCAACTGTTCACATGAGCTGCGCATGGGAGAGGGAAAGGGAGAGGCAGATGGATAAGGAGAGAGAGAGAGAGAAAGTGTGTCAGAAAGACAGACAGACAGACAGACAGACAGACAGACAGACAGACGGATAGAGGGATGGAGAGAAGAGACAGAGAGAGAGAGAGAGAGAGAGAGAGAGAGAGAGAGAGATTGCGAGACTGAGAGAGAGGGAGAAACTGAGAGAAACTGAGAGAGAGGGGTACATATAGATGGGGCGGAGAGAGAGAGAGGTGGAAGGTGGGAGGGATGTAGAGAGTTACTGAAGAAGGGGAAGGAGTGGGATGGAGCGAGGTAGGGAAGGGAGGGAGAAGAGGGGAAGACGGGGAGGAGGGAAGGAGAGGAACACGGAACTATTTTGACCTATTTAACAGAACGCGATTGACGCAGACATTAAGAAAAATAAACATACGAATTCTGAACTCTATTTTTGTTAATGGTTTCATTGCAGGCAGTATGGTTATATTAACTTTGAACATGCTATAATTTTACATAATAAGTTGTAATTATAATCGTATTAATGCTGTTACTGTTTCCTTATATAACACGGTTGTGGTAATTCATATTCTGTCATCACGCTTATAGCATTTCTGCATGATGCAATATTATATAAATTTACTACATAAATTAGTTTATTTTCATAGTTTTTTATGATATAGTTTATATGTTATGTGCACCTGAACTACGTGTATCGTCGAGACGTTGCAATATACAAAAATCATTAAGATTAACCACAGCTGTGATCTGTAATGTGTGAATCACGCGAGTAAATAGGCACACGCACAAAAAAGATCGACTACCTATAAATAAGTCCAACTTGAAATCGATCAGTCTGGAACACCACGCATTCATTATTGGCACACAAATCGCAACGTGTCTTATGATGACACCCGTGGATAAGTTGCGTAACGTTCGTGACTATTTCTGGCAACCACGAGTAAGTGTTCCGAAATAGCAACAGTCATCATGATACCGTGGTGTTGCACAACTGCCGCTTTGTCTTACGCAATGTATTGTATTTTGCATACGTACACACCGCATAGTTATTATACAAATCGCAGAACATTCCATTTATTCTAAAGTTTAAATCTAGACACATACAACCGAATTTCTGAACGATTAATGTCGAAGCGTCTGGTAGTAGAAACACTTCTTCAAGACATTTTCTTGAAGTGTTGACTAAAATGTAAATGCGGGACATTTACGCCGTAAAGGAAAGCAAACTTGATTATGTTTATAGAAACAAACGTGTTGGTTAAAAACAATTTCAGCTATCTATGAATCACGTCTTAAATATGTTACGTTTAAAACATAAATGATTGATTGACAGTTAAAACAAATAATATACTCGTGTCGTAGCTTCGTTGTGTCACAGATCTTCTGAAGTTTGTTGTAGATAACTCCTACTTTAATTGTTTTGACTATGATGCAAAATATATTTCCAAATTGTGCAGCATTACCAACTATTAATAGTTAATAATAATTCAAGTATTTACAATGCGTTTAACACATATATTAGTAAATCATTATTTTACTAATGTGTCAGATATTTTATACGAGTTGCAACTTCATCCATACTGCGAAAGGACTTTTGCAGTTATTGTGCCAGCAGACTACTAACAAAAAACAAGATCATTTTCTTCAGATGTAGTTCGCGTTTTTCTGTTTCCTAGCAACACAACATGTTGTCTAGTAGATTGGACCAATCGGCAGTCGTGTAAGAACTGCATTTGTTGATTGTTGTGTTTGTTAAGAAGATAAGAAGCACACTTTGCCTCACGCGATCTCTGCTGTAAACAACTCAACTAATTTACCGAGTCCATGACAACAGCGAGGTTGCAGCGACACCGGGTGCCCGGTGCAGTTAGGACGATAGACTGTACTTGAACTTGAAGTTTCCACGCGTACCACATGCATTGCACTTACGCAGGGCACTAGACGTTACGCATGCCATGGTAGAGAGCTATGACTGAGCTATGAACACCAAGGTACACCCATGGAGTTTTCTCGATGTATATGCAAACTGTCGACTTATTTATTCACTTGTTCGTGATTTTTTTATTTCAGACAGACAAGCCGTCTTTACAATATTGTCCGTGCACAGTGCATACCATAACAAAATTCATTGTTTGAAACACCGAAAGCAATACAAACACCGCCTATTAACTATTAACGTGATAGTTATTGTCTGACTTGCACGCAGAATAAAATTGCACGCTGGCGGCACATTATAGAGACAGGTTCAATCACCTCTGCAAATAACTGGCAGACGTTTTATTTATGTGAGTTCCGTTGCAATAAAAGTCAGTCCCGAAGATTGTCTGTTGGCCAAACATGAATTCAACATCCAACATATGAACTATCTAACGAATGATCCAGTTGTGTTATAAATTGCCTGATCATACTATTGCGTCCACGAATTAGGAGATCCTCATAACGGGAAAACAAACAGACAAACAAACAAACACGTTTTGTGGAGCCACATCTACCATACTTTCAACCAAACTATTGTAAGTTCCGCGCTCAGCCCCGTTCCAAGGACCCACCTGTTTTGCCAACGCCCGGTTGTCCGAGGACGAGAACTTTGATGGGTTTGGAACGCGATCCTAGTCGCTTCCTGAACGGAGTCATCGCGCTCCGTGTAGCCCCGTCAATTAGGACGCTCGAGTGATGACTGTCCGCGATCAATCGCAACATGTCGTCTTCATCCAGAAGTCTCTTATGTAGCCGCGTGTGTATGGGAGTGTCGGTTCAAGTTGCTATCTCTCACGCCGACGGCTCGAGCTGAGTTGTGCCTGGGGAGGTGATCGCTACAGTGTTTTGTTGGTGCTTCTGTTGTCGCCGCGATCTAGACACGTGATGCTCTGCGGTGGCCAACGTCGTAATGGGGACCTCCGTCGTGTCGCCCTCTCGTGTCGTTCTCGTGACTGGCAACACTGGAGGTGACGTGGCCATGGGACCTGGATGCCGCTTTATGTAATGGACTGGTCCTTTCCTTTGGGCCCACTGTGTAGGGTGACAGTAATCGCAGTCTGATAGGGCGCCTGCGCTATATATTAGTACGGGGAACCAAATTTACGATGTTTGTATGCTTGCTCGCTGAGCAGTTCGTTTAAACGTTTGATAAATATCACTGGGAAGGTTTCAATACGTCGTTTTGTCCATATTTTAGGAAAGTGTCATTAACATAAGTCACCGTGTAGCAGTAATAAAAGAGATGTGTAAAAATAGATAAATAATTTAGGGGAACGTAACTGAGTTGCCAGTAAAACTGCAAGTAGTAAGAATACAATAAATATAGGCACATTCGGCAAATGCGTATATTTGCTTCAGAGAACATGATACATCTTGATGAGAGTAAATAAAGTTAAATATGTTTTGTCTCAGTTTCTGTCGACGCAGTTTTGTTTGTGAATGTTCCGATTTACAATCATACATAAAATCCACGTGAAGTCGTGTCGAAAATCGAAATTAAGCATACCATATTATGTGTTTAAATGATCAATCGTTTTTACGCGTTGGGCAGGCTTCTATGTCCGAATCTGACACGATAGCTGGGCACAGTCCCATGTTTTGTTCCGCTGTTGTGGAGTTGATTACTCGCAGTTGATACTATTTACAAAACTGCGAGGTAACTGTCCAGGCTGGGCCCACAGGAAGACGTATGGCGTGTTTACATTTCCGTAAGAAACACACGCTTCCTAGAAAGTTCGAGTGATAGTAATCGAGCTCGTACTCGTTTGAGGAGTTATGATGATTGGAGTTCAAGTTTATGTGTACACAACTTTCATGCGCTGCCTTGGCGGCGTGTCCAACTCCGCTTCAAGGGCAACCAGCGGAAGTAGGT
>OZ024861.1:38738440-38743440 GCA_964017155.1 Oasisia sp. SBJ-2009 | reverse complement strand
AAAAGTAATTGCCGAATACCAACGGCAACACCAACATTCGCGGGATTTATCAACAAAGACAAAATGCAAGTTTTACTAATTTACACATAATAATATAGCCTTTTGCATCAGTATGAAGCATATCAAACACTGAACACGAAACTCCAACCCTTCGTTCGATATATACCATAAATACAGATTTATAAGAACTTTGACCCGGTACACATAACCCGGCACACAATATACTCAAAAATATGCACGGCGCCGGAGAAAACATGCTCAAAATCACTTAAGATGTTGTTCGTTTAAAAATTAATTACGCACAGTACTTCACTATCATATGAACGGTGTGCACAAGCAATGATACTGATCAATTAAATTGTGTTAGTTGTGAACTAACACGTCGAATCTTTATGTAGACCAGTTTTGGTCTACATAAAACTGCGGTCTACATAAGCCGGTCCTATATGCATAATCGGTCGACATAAGCTGCCTTTAGGAGTATAATATATATATATATATATATATATATTATATATATATATATATATATATATATATATATATATATATATATATATATATATATATATAATTATATCAAGACATGCCTCTGTCTCTGTTACGATTGCATTTTATCCGTCAGTGCAATGTAGCACATATCGCCACTATATCGCTATGCCAAATACAACAATATTACAATCATAAATCCGAAACATTAGTTTATCGGATTTACGATTGTTTTCCGAGAAACATTGGATATGTCTTCCACAATTTGCCCCAGATTCTTGTCACTGGGTGCACCTAATGTTGTCAATACAGTCTTTTGGTTTACTTGCTTCAAAACACGTCGTATTTGTGTCAGATGAACGTGTTGTAACGCTAAACCCCGGCCCATCGCGTTGATCTAATCTCACTTGCAATCACGATTTATAGAGCATGTGTGTTCGTTTACGCATGGAAAGGCTGGGGTAGCATGGTTTTAAATTAACCGACTGTAGTGGTGAATTCCGGCTGAAATGGCTAGCGTGTGTGTAATCACACGGTATGGTATATTATAGGATAGATTTTTGTTATATCGTATTCTATCCAAACATTATTATCTATAAAGTTGTTTGTCTACTTAGTAATCTAACTCGTACTTATATACACTCGAACGCAAGTACAGAAACGTGCACCCATCAACAACAAATATACCTCCCCCTGCACACATTCACCCAATCAGACCGTGTTCCGGCCGTATCCACTTTTCATCCGTCATTTTAGATCATTGAGCATTTGGTGTAGGCGACGATAATCACGAGCCCGCTTCATTTTCGCTACGCTTGCATTTTGATAGGATCTGTGTGATTTGTGCATTAAAGCAAACAGTTTACCAAAACTAAGTTCTCTGTCGATGCAATGACACAAAATGCTGCGATTGCAATCCAACAATTTCCGCAATGAATTCCACCAGCATCATCCTTAGCGACATGAACTATCATTATCAAGCGTAATTCACACTTACACAGAATGATCAGCATGGAAAATAGCAATGCAATTTGCCCATCTATGCTAAATCTGGATAATTACTATCATTTGCAGATGAAATCACGGATAATCAGTTCCAATTTTTGTCATAATGTTAAATAACCAATCGCAGAAAATTGTCCTTGTACCAGGGTGGGAATATTATATAAATAGCATCGGTATGGCCAGTTCATCAGTTCTGAAACGTGAAGTTAGTAGGAGTGGTTCGATCGGTCACAATCCAAGATGGCGTCTCTCATCACAGTTGCCTCGCTGTTTCTGCTCGTGGCGTCAGGTTGGTTAACGTTTAGTTTCGTAGTGTTACTGGTGAATGGAGCTAGTCGTAGTTTCATAGTATCGCTGCACGTCGTAGTTTTATAATATTTGGCTATTGTCCTGTTTTCTCACTTTTGTTCACACGGGCACGTTATTCTCGGCTACTGAGCGCGCAAGTAGACGTGACAGTTATTTATTAAGTATTTCAGTTGCAATATGCCTATAATTTAGGTTTTTCTTTTAAATTCACTGGACGTATATTATTACACGTAAACGAAGAAGTAGTGTACGCTGGACTAGTTAATTAATCCGACTATGTGTGTGCATTAAATCGTTTAGGAAAGTAGGTGGCTGTGACCTTCTTTTGCTATTTTCATTGGACATTATTTAGTACATATACGTTTTTTATTGGTAGCTGTTTTCTGAAAATCCCATAATTTCTAAACAATAGTTCTTGTTTAGACCATATTTACGGTATTTGGACCGCTGTCAGTGAGGCTAGACGGCAAATGTTGTAGTGTTCTGTGTGCGTGGTTTTATGTGGTTGCACAAATATTATGGTATGTTTTGCTGACATGCAAGAACTCCCAAGGTCGGGTATATTTAACATTCGGGTAATTGGAAACACAAATATATTTCTGCAGACCTTATCTCTTTTACTCCGGGCATTTAGTTACTGAACAAAAAGTTCTTACGACGACGATTCTCACAGAAAGCTAGGCGTGTCCATAGGGTGTCCACCACGGGTCCAGGGGAGTTTTTCAAAAGAGCACATTTCTGAGAAAAAAAACCAGTGAAAGGCATGACCATAAGTATTGTCTTTTCCCATAGTCATTCGGAGTATTCACTCCAGTAGTGAGGCATTATTCGTACTTAACTATTGCATATTTGCTGGGGGGATGATATTGTATAAAGGTATGAATGTCTCTGTGTATTTGCGAGCGTTAGCGTATTGTTGCGTGAGTGTGTTGCGGTGTGTTTTGTGTGTGTGTGTGTGTGCGTGCGCGTGCGCGTGCGCGTGCCCGTGCCCGTGCGCGTGCGCGTGCGAGTGCGAGTGCGAGTGCGAGTGCGAGTGCGAGTGCGAGTGCGCGTGCGCGTGCGCGTGCGCGTGCGTGCGTATGTGTTTGTGTTTGTGTTTGTGTTTGTGTTTGTGTTTGTGTTTGTGTTTGTGTTTGTGTTTGTGTTCGTGTTCGTGTTCGTGTGCGTGTGCGTGTGCGTGTGCGTGTGCGTGTGCGTGTGCGTGTGCGTGTGCGTGCGTGCGTGCGTCCGTGTGTGTGAGCGTGTGTGTGTGTGCGTGCGCGTGCGTGCGTGCGTGCGTGCTAGTGTGTTGCTGTGTGATGCTCCGTGTTGATGTGTTTTGCGAAGTGTTGAGCTGTTGTGCGGTGTGTGCGCGCGCACACAAACATACACACGTGTTGCGTATATGAACGTACGCATGCATATGAGCATGAGTGACATGGCGAAAGTATGAATGTGTGCTTGTGCTTAAAACAAGCAGGATATATTTGGTTCGTCTCCAAAAAGTTCAACAATAAGATAATATTGGCCTCAAAACAGGCCTGAGATAGAATGTTCGACTCCAACATAGGTAAATTATACGTCCACCTGCCACCCCAATCTGCGCCTCTCTGTTTTAAACTGACGCACATAATCCGTTTTGCAATGCCTCACTACACATCCACCTACCACCCTATCTGCGCCTCTCTGTTTTAAACTGACGCACATAATCCGTTTTGCAATGCCTCACTACACATCCACCTACCACCCTATCAGCGCCTCTCTGTTTTAAACTGATTCACGTGTGCTATGCCTCACAACGTGACGATGTGTCAACAGGCTTCGCAGCAACGACCAAGTTGTGCGTCTTCAACGGGCGCCTCTACGAGCCGCTGCAGGTGCTACCGACCAGGTCCGCCTGCAAGTACTGCGTGTGTTCCGAGGAGACCTACGAGGCCGTCTGCTTCCCCATCCGCTGCCCGGCCCCCGCTTGCTCCAACCCCGTCTACAAGGACGGCCACTGCTGCGCCGTGTGTCCCGGCCCAAGTACGTGTGATTAGTATCATAGGAGAGAGTGGGGTTAGTTCCCGGGGAGCACTGTCTATGCTAGCAGACTGTGAATGTACTGACTTCTAGTGTCGTTGTGACCGAAACTCCCTAGATTAAGAGTATGTTTTTAACATGTTTCCCTAGAACAAGGGTCAATATTATACATACGTTCCCAAGACGAGGACATAATTTTTAGGAACTGTCCCTAGAACACAACTAGAATTATGTCACAATTACCTATCGAGTATAATTTGAAATATTATTAAAAACTACACGAAACAGTTTTTGCAGGAATTAATTTTTAAATGTATTTTTGTTAAATTATACTTTTTTTCTTAAATTGTACTTAAGATCAAGGGTATACTTTCTGATTTGGTATTGCATGCTCTTATCAAAGGAAAGGGTACATGACCGTCGGCTACACACTCCTACCCACAAGTAAGGGATAGTGCACCTCACGGCTAGTACAACTTTAATTTAAAGCAGATAATTTCAGTTTAAATTCAATGTGATGTACCGCGTAACATTATATAATATACACCCTATGCGTCCCACATTTCATCCAGGAAACGTCTGCACGAAAGAATAATTATTATATAGACAAACATTAAACAAGTTTCAGACATATGTTACAAAGTATATCTGTCCATAACTGGGTAATGTTTACATGGTCAAGTCACACATACCCATTTTGCAAGCGAGGCAAGATAAATGTCATATCTCATAAATTTTGTGATTTTGGCAGACATGTTTGCTTTACATTCTATGTTTCGGATTAGTCTCCTCCACAGATTATATCAAAAATACTTTAAAACGTATGCTATGTTACATTAAGGACGTTGGTTTGTCATATCACCCACTAATTAAATTTACCTATTATTCTCTAAACGTCACTTTTATAAAGTTTGTTTATTTTTTAGCAATAGGTCAAAACTGTTGAAGATATATCATCAAGAGACGTATCATTTTAAAGCGTATGTACTGTGTAAACCATCAAGGCACACAATCCAAAGTTGTTTATGTTCTGGCTTAATTCTTTTTTTTTCTCATTTAATTTGATTTGATCTTTAAATTTGTACACTGGTGGATGGACGTCCAACATTATTAGGTTATTTGTTAAATAAAATTACTTTAACAACATGCTTCTGCATGCGACAAAATTCGCTCTCCCCAACATCTTCGTGACAAGT
>OZ024861.1:38730940-38733440 GCA_964017155.1 Oasisia sp. SBJ-2009 | reverse complement strand
TTAAAAAAGCAAATAACATTAAGCCTACTTCTGCGACATGATATTTCCTGGAGCAAACATTACTGCCTAGAGTTAACACTTTAACATTTTCCCGGTAGGTTTTTGTCAGAAAGATAATCTTCTGAAACCAGTGTTTCAACGAAATATACGAAGAAAAGCACGTGTTCAGGCAGCCATTTTGTGATCGTTTGACGGAGTTTGCTAGGCAACCAGTTCATGTTATGGATATGTCAATTGATGATATTCAGTCCGTCGCGGTTCCCAGGAAACTAAACATTTATAGAAATGATACAGGAAACGAAAATCATACCTGGTAGAACTTCTCAATATGCTCGAAGTTAGTTGATTCGATGAAGGGCGATTTGGATGCCAGATCTTGGAAATATGGTTGGAGGTTGGCGTAGTCTGCTATTCGTTTTCTGTTGCACTGTACAGCAAAATATCACAAGGCAAATTAATGCGCTTGTTTCGGGAAAACAGTTTCCTTTAATATGTGTACAAATCACTACATTCGGGATGGAGAAAGCACAGTATAAGGAGGATTCCTTCTTATTGTGTTCTCATAATACCCCAGTGCTAATCCGTTTGAAAAATGCTAGGTTGTCCACAGTCGGTGCTGCCACCTGTTGTAAATGTAAGTACTAATGTTAATGTAAGTGTAAGCTAGACGGGCAGGCAGAGACGGTGAGAGGGAGGGAGGGAGGGAGGGAGGGAGGGAGGGAGGGAGGGAGGGAGGGAGGGAGGGAGGGAGGGAGGGAGGGAGGGAGGGAGGGAGGGAGGGAGGGAGGGAGGGAGGGAGGGAGGGAGGGAGGGAGGGAGGGAGGGAGGAAGGGAGAGATAGATAGATAGATAGATAGATAGATAGATAGATAGATAGATAGATAGATAGATAGATAGATAGATAGATAGATAGATAGATAGATAGAGGGAGAAAGAGAGAGAGAGCGGAGAAAGAGGGAGAAAGAAAGGGAGAGGGGAGAGAGAGAAGGAGAAGGAGAGAGAGGGAGAGCGCGAGGGTGTGTGGGAGGAGGACGGGACGGTTGGATGGGGAGAGAAAGCAGAGGGATGAATGGCGAGCAGAGGGAGAGAGGGCGAAGGGAAGAAGTGGAAGGAGAGAGAAACTGAGCGAAAGCATTACGGAGTTCCCGACGGTTGACATACTGAGATAATTCGCTGATGCTTGACCACTAATCCCGTCGTCCTTGACACTGCGGTCAAGCGTCGAATTATTATAGTTGTCAACATTAATAAGCATACACCAGCCCATATATTGAACCGCTGTAACTGTAAGTAGTTCCGTTATGTAATTCCTCTTTTATACTTACATAGATACATCAAATGCATTTCTTTAATATTCGACGTACCTTGAACTTAGTAAAATAAATTCTGTCGAATCGCACGAGGATGGTGTATAGGCCAACGTCAACCTCTGTCAAGTTGTCGCCCATCAAATATTTCTTAGTTGACAGAATATTATCTAACTGAAACGTAACAAGTAGTTACATTATTAACACCAAAACACCGAAACTTATTTAATCCGGTTTTTACGCATTAGTCACAAAGCTTTCTAACATAATTCTTCAGGCTATCTTTCGCCCGTGAACATGACACTTTCAGTGTATAACATATATCGTTATTACCATTGCGATAAAACACCAATATAACAAAAAAAATCTTATCAGGAGTAATTCAACAAACACTGAACCGTAATTGTTTTGTACTATTTTGTACAATAAGCAGTAAATTCTAGTAGGAGAGGCGCGTTTTTTTTATATAAATATGTAATCTCTCTCTCGTAAACCGGTTGTAACTACACATGCGTACACCGTGTGTGCTAGATCAGCGCTTGTGTACAAAGCGTTTTGGGATATCCGTTAAACATTATTTAATGAGTTTACTGTTCTTTGCTAATTAGATGGCTACTGTCTCGCCAACCCCCCCCCCCCCCCCCCGTTGCCGTGGACCTGTGAGAGGTATACTTTCCTTCCGGTAACCACTAATCCAAGCGGACGTCAATGAATATAAAATTTCATGAGTGTGTGTTGAGGGCTGGATATTTGATTAGCCCCAATATTTATCATCTGGGGATAGATTTTGGTGGATGTGGTGACATTTTACGTTTTTGGTTAACCTTATTTAAAATCTCAACGAACCATATTAATCACGTTCTGACGCCATTGGAGGTAGTGATTTAAGTTGTGTAACTATTAAATAAGGTTTAACATAGTTCGATGTGTAATGTTGTGACTACTCTACCTCATATATTTACATACCGGAGTAAGAGCTTGCCCAGAAACGGTAGTTTAACGAAGCACAAACCAACGATTTCACCAGAGAGATTAGTCTAATTTGGTGGAATGAATCAAATATTTAACACGTGGAAGGGTGCTATTGGTATTTTTTGCTACGACATTCACAACTTCAGAACTCTAATGTGGCTAAATTCCGAAGGTCTATGGTGGCACCCCCGCAACCCTCAACCCGCACCCTCCTATGCAAA
>OZ024861.1:38700940-38720940 GCA_964017155.1 Oasisia sp. SBJ-2009 | reverse complement strand
GACGCCCGCTTGTGCGCAACACACGCGTTGGAGCGCGCATGCATGCCCACGTGCGCCCATGTACGAATGCACACACGCACTTACTTCATTATAACAAACATGTTGTCGGATATAGGGATCCAATCACATGAAGAGTTCTAACAGTCTACGAGCAAGAGTTATTTAGCCAAAATGTTATTGTATTGATTTACCGACAGTGTGGTGCAAAACAGGCTTACTGCTTTCTCCGAAGAACACAACACTATACATTATACTATAATACAATACAAATTATACAAAACAATACAATGACATTTTATTGTCTCGGAAGGGAAATTCGTTTTCAGCTTCATAAAACAATAAATAAATAAACAAATAAACTAGTAAAAATACATATAGAAATACGTATAAATACATCATTAAAAGTTTCTAAATCGTAATAATGATAAAAAAACTTCACAAATTTTCTAATTTGAACACTTGGACATATATAATTATGTCCTATGAAACAATGAAACAGGGGATGCAACAATGGTCTTGGACGGGCGTGGCAACACTTCCGCGCACTGCTACGCGAAAGGTGGACAATAGACATTCCGAGGAACGAATAGTTCCACTATCACGGTACGGCCGGTGACAGAGAAAGACAGCGCTATTTTCGCGACGGACCCTAAAGTTTAGGCTAAACGTCGTACGTACGTAGTAGAAGTGCGTGATGTGGTGGAAGTTGGTGGTCTCTCGGAGGGCGGGCATCTGGTAGAGCTCACGCAAGTACGGCCACAAGTACTTGTAGTCGGTCACACGCTTCTTGTTGCACTGTGAGCAAAGTACGGGTCATAGTAAAGTACGGGTTGTAGAAAAGTACGTGTTGTAGTTAAGTACGTGTTGTAGTAAAGTACGGGTTGTAGAAAAGTACGGGTTGTAGAAAAGTACGGGTTGTAGAAAAGTACGGGTTGTAGAAAAGTACGGGTTGTAGTAAAGTACGGGTTGTAGAAAAGTACGGGTTCTAGTAAAGTACGTGTTGTAGTAAAGTACGGGTTGTAGTAAAGTACGGGTTGTAGTAAAGTACGTGTTGTAGTAAAGTACGGGTTGTAGTAAAGTACGGGTTGTAGAAAAGTACGGGTTGTAGTAAAGTACGGGTTGTAGAAAAGTACGGGTTGTAGTAAAGTATGGGTTGTAGCAATGTACGGGTTGTAGTAAAGTACGGGTTGTAGAAAAGTACGGGTTGTAGAAAAGTACGGGTTGTAGTAAAGTACGGGTTGTAGTAAAGTACGGGTTGTAGTAAAGTACGGGTTGTAGAAAAGTACGGGTTGTAGCAAAGTACGGGTTGTAGCAAAGTACGGGTTGTAGAAAAGTACGGGTTGTAGCAAAGTACGGGTTGTAGAAAAGTACGGGTTGTAGTAAAGTACGGGTTGTAGTAAAGTACGGGTTGTAGAAAAGTACGGGTTGTAGTAATGTACGGGTTGTAGCAAAGTACGGGTTGTAGCAAGGTATGGGTTGTAGTAAAGTACGGGTTGTAGTAAAGTACGGGTAATAGCAAAGTACGAGTTGTAGCAAGGTACGGGTTATTGTTAAGTACGGGTTGTAGCTAAGTACGGGTTGTAGCAAGGTACGGGTTGTAGCAAAATGCGGGTTGTAGCTAAGTACGGGTTGTAGCAAGGTATGGGTTGTAGCAAAATGCGGGTTGTAGCTAACTACGGGTTGTAGCAAAGTACGGGTTGTAGCAAAGTACGGGTTGTAGCTAAGTACGGGTTGTAGCTAAGTACGGGTTGTAGCAAGGTACGGGTTGTATCAAAATGCGGGTTGTAGCTAAGTACGGGTTGTAGCAAGATATGGGTTGTAGCAAAATGCGGGTTGTAGCTAAGTACGGGTTGTAGCAAAGTACGGGTTGTAGCAAAGTACGGGTTGTAGCTAAGTACGGGTAATAGCAAAGTACGAGTAATAACAAAGTACGGGATGTAGCAAAGTGCGGTTTTAGCAAAGTACGGATCAAGGTAAAGTACTGGTCATAACAAATCACGGGTCACCTTCATCACGCTGAAAATACGCGCGCACGTACGCACGCACGCATGCACGCACGCTCACGCACACGCACACGCACACGCACACGCACACACACACACACACACACACACACACACACACACACACACGTATACATAGGAATGATACGTTGGTTTTTTCCAAATGTAAAACTGGATGACAGATATCATAATTCACTGTATATAGTATGAAATTAATATTAGTGTTAGGCTGCTGCGCAACGAGAAACCCCCCAAGGGTACACACTTGAAGTTGTCCATGCAGGAACGTAAATGTCAGTGCTGGCAATGTGACTCACGATGATACATTTGAAAAAATAAAACATAATGACAAACCGTGTATTTAAGCTGGTCGTAAATTTACACAAATTGCGTATATGGCGACAACAGTGTGCTTTGTTACGTGTAAGTATATTTATAAAAAAAGTATATTTATAAAAACATCGACATAGCAAAGTCACCACGTAGGAAATTACACTTCTGGGAAACGATAAATGTCACTGCATAGCAGCGGTAGCTGTAGATGCAGCAATAACACCAACAACAACTGCAATTACAGCAGCAGTTCACAACATCTCGTACACTACCTATGTGAAGCACTACAGCGACCAGTTAGAGAACGAAAATTGTATTCACCCAAAAGAGAGCATTGTAGACTTTGTCGAAGCGGATGAGGGTCGTGAAGAGGCCGATGTCAATCGTTGTCAGCTGGTCTCCGGTCAAGTAACGCTTCTCTGACAAGATGTTGTCCGCCTGGAACACACACGCGATAGCCATGAGTCAGTGAGTGTAGTCTAATGTTCAAGTACCCAGTGCATTCGCCAGATGGCAGCACTGCACGGACACACCGATTCGACGCCTAAGTCGTGAACGTTTAGCTTCTAATGCACTTTTTTCAGGTAAAAAGTTTGAACCGACTTGTGAAAAGGGCACGACACGAATGCACTGGCACGCGTTGACAATAACGACGTAGTTGTTTTTAAAAACGTATCGAACCTTATACGATCTAAGCCGTGATATGACTCGTCAATTGTAATGAATCGACATAGCAAAAGGATCATAATTATATATTTTTTGTAGTTACTTTGTTATATTTTTAGCGCCTTTGAGCAGGTTATTAACCCGGATACACGGCGTTTTGTAAGTGTTTCTTACTTCAATGTGGGGAAATTATATTTCTACTACACGCAAAAACCTCGAAACACCACAGTCATTGTAAAACAAGCAAATGACACGTGACAAATGATATTATCATCTACGCGGAGAAAGTCAGGGACACAAATAGGCCTAGTGCCGATGCTATGCAATTCAAATGCTAATATCGTATTTGCACCTATTTGCATCGCATTTGCACTATGACGAACATACTGTCAATATCCTACCTAATCTAACATAGACCGGGAAAGAAGAACAATAACTATGAGAGGTCTAGCTGGAAAGTTGTTGTGTTACCATGTCCAAGGTGGCGAAGACCTTCTTGACGGAGCGGTCATAGGTCGCCTGAGTGACCGCCCGAGTCGCCTTGTACACGCCTTGACTCAAGTCTCTACAACACCACGTAGAGCGACATGTCACCTCGAGCACCTGACAACTTATAAAACATATGATTCCTTGTTGACAACTATAGTGTATAATACAGCAAGGCGCAGTATCAAAGCTGTGACATACAAATTGTGTTTATTTGATTCAGAGTCTTTCGGATTAGTCTTAGATCAATATACGAACGAGCGAACGAACCAGCGAATGAACGAATGAAGGAAAGAAGAAAGGATGGAAGGAAGGAAGGAAGGAACGAGCGAGCGAGCGAGCGGGCGGACGGACGGACGGACGGACGGACGGACGGACGGACGGACGGACGGACGGACGGACGGACGGACGGACGGACGGACGGACGGACGGACGGACGGACGGACGGACGGACGGACGGACGGACGGACGGACGGACGGACGGACGGACGGACGGACGGACGGACGGACGGACGGACGGACGGACGGACGGACGGACGGACGGACGGACGGACGGACGGACGGACGGACGGACGGACGGACGGACGGACGGACGGACGGACGGGCGAGCGAGCTAGCGAGCGAGCGAGCGAGCGAGCGAGCGAGCGAAAAAACGAAAAAACGAAAGAACGAACGCGTCGGCATTCAGCCTCATAGTTCGCATGACACCGAACACCGTTAATTAACCGAGTGACTAGCCCCACTCACGGCTGGATGTCTCCCGTCAACTCGTCGATCTCGTCCCTCAGGGGCTCGGGGTAGAAGTCGAGGTCCCGTTGCTCGGGTGAGGCACAGAAGGCGTTGAAGCTCGAGTTGAGCATGTGCATGATGTCCTTGGACGAGTTGCTCACGATCGTACTGCCCTTCTTGTCCCACAGCACGGGCACGGTGAAGGCGCCCTTGTAGTCTGTCGACACAACGGGTACAACCATTGTAACCTTGTAACCAGTAGTTTACCCTGATGACATGTGCACATTCGTTGTCGTCATGCGAGTCCAATAATGAGTCATGTAATGTTTAAACATTACTTTTTGTCGCAAAAAAAACAGTTTTGAATAGTGAATTAACTTCAGTTTCCTTTCCTGGGAGATATCAGCGTGATACCACAGTGAGATTTAATTTTTAATAATCATTTATTTCTTTTTGCAATCATAGGGATTGAATTGGATACATAAGAACATGACAAGTTGCCCAAACTAATAGGGTCTAATATATCATTGAAGACATTAGCATGATATACAATTATAATTTAAGAATGAAAAACAAAATATACATTCGTGCGTCTTTTATCCGCACATGTTGGTGCCCAACGTTGTTGGTCGGATAAACAAAACGTGCGAATTAGCGAGGCACCTTATTATACATGGTATCAAGGCGGTTCCCACACACATAAGACATTTAAATATTTATCAATACATATTTGACTAAAACTATTTGAAAATGATAACTAATTGAGGACATTAAAACACTATTAGAAAATGATAACTAATTGAGGACATTAAAATGTGTGTGTGTGTGTGTGTGTGTGTGTGTGTGTGTGTGTGTGTGTGTGTGTGTGTGTGTGTGTGTATATATATATATATATATATATATATATATATATATATATATATATATATATATATATAATTTAACCAGCGACACGAGATCGACACGGGCGTTAGAAGTGTATATACAACGGGAACTGACCGGGTTCCACCATTCTATAGATCTCCGCCATGCCCGCCTTCCCGTTGATTGTGTCCTCCGTGCATTCGGGTTTCTAAAAACAAAGGCACTTTATAAACAACTGATTAGTTGCTTGTTTGACACCGTGTCACGCCGTGTCACACAGTGTCAAGTCGTTTGACATGTCGCCCGCCCATTTGACACCGAGTCACAGTGACCGCCGATGACTTCGCAATGCGAGCAACCGCAGATAATTACTAAACAAAGCACACATCGCTGCACTGCGTCGATAAAATTGCATCGCCATTAGAGACGTAAATGTAATCACACATCTTGCTTAGAAAACCGCCCAATCTCGTCACCGATATGTTCCTATCGGTCGCCGTGACATGATGTCAAGCGTCATTTCCTTTGTATCTACGTGCGTCATAACATGTTGCGTCCTGTTAATTTTGCGTCGTGGTGTGATAACATTGTACAACCTTCAGCAAAGCTAATATGTTGTCTTTATGGATAACTTTGATTACAGGGCAATTGCTCCAGGTATGGTTTTTCTAATGTTATCGCCTTGAGTTATCAAAAGTCTCGATGTGAGGTGACGACCTCAACGTGACGTTGCAATAAACGCTGATGCCTTCATCGGACCTTTTGACCTGTGTATCGTTCGCTTTTTCCCCACGGCGTCTAGACCTGTTTCGTCGGTACAAGTCGTTCAACACTTTGCACTGAATGTCTTGTTTTTATCGGTCAGCAGCACTTTAGTCCGGCTGTTTGCTAAATCGGTCAGGAGCACCTTGGCCTGCCTGTCAAAATGTCTGAGCAAAGACAAGGTCACTTTGTCACATTGTGCCGTCAAGTCGGATCCCATTTTTGGCAAGTCTCCACGCTCCAACACTATATCTTCCATCTCGCCCCTCCCGAGTAGTCTGACGAGTTATTTCACGTCACGTTCATTTCTTTATAAGCCTTATTCTGGGCTGACCACTGTTCCTCTGTCCCTCAATTATTGACCGCATGGTGAATTTTCTACGTGTGACATTTGCACGACATGACCGAAATAAAATTGTTTCTGTTGAAGACTAGATCCGGCAAATGTTATTGGATTATTAAGCATTTTTAATATGTTGCTATTATTTTGAAGGATTTTCTGCGGCACGAAATGGATTATTTCATGTCCCTAATATTATTGTAACGTTATTCCTTTGTAATATAAAACGCTTTGTAATGTACACAATTATGTATTAATATAACTATTTCATGTAACATGTATACATTTAATTAGAATTATGCTTTTTGATTACTAATTGCCCTGATAATATAGCGAAACAGAATCCATTTCGAATCCCAAATAACTCCGCGTATGCAGAGTTTCTAGTTTGGGCATGGCCAACACTGATTAATAAAACATAACTTTAATTAAATAAAAGGAAATAATTGCATTAAATGATTATATTAACCAGATTGTGTACATTACAAAAATAGTTTAGCGTACTCAAAGATCCTTTTTAATAATAATTTTGGAAATGAAAGAATCCCTTTCGGGTGCCAAAGAATACCTTTAATAGGAATTCGGTATAAGATATAAAAATTAATTTATTATATGGCAACTTTACAGTTGGATTGTTGATGTACATCAACAATCCAACTGTAAAGTTGCCACATAATAAATATGTTTTTTTGTTTCATACTAAAATCAACAATTCCATACCATATCATATTAATGTACAATGTTAGCATATGTTGTTAAAAATTAAAATCTTCATTGGAAACCTACGTAATAAATTTAAAACATATACATTGTACATTAAAATATACTTTACATAGACATTGTTATAAAATATATTAATTAATTAATTAAATCAAATTAAAATACATGTCCATTACTAGCCCACCTGAAAATGCTCTAAACACCACGGAATGAACGATTTTTTAAAAACTGTTTTGGGATAGGTAACCTGTTACACAACCTCAAGGCATATGGCACACTTTGACCATTTGGTAATAACGCATTCAGTTTGTGACCATTACTCTTCATTTTTGCGAAAAGTATGAGTAAAACAAACCACCACTGACCTCTGGGTTGAACATCCAGCCTTCAGGCGTGAGGACCCAGTCGACCACGTTCAGGGAGACAGCGTCCTCCAGCCCCTTCAGCTTCCTCATGATGAGGGTTCGGTGGGCCCACGGACACCCGAGGGCCACATACAGGTGGTAGCGGCCAGCCTCGGGCTTGAACTCAGAGTCCTCTGTTGGAAAATGAACACAACAATGTCAGGTGTGATATATTTTGTAGATATTTTGACATACGCACAGCATTGGCGTCGGAATCGGCGGGACTAGGGGATGAAACCCGAAATATTTAGAGTGGGGAATGAAGCTAGGAATAACCCACACACGTGGTGCATTCTTTGGTGAAATCTGAGATTTCTGGAGACCGTGTAAGCTATTTTGCTGGTGCAAATGCAGGCTTTTTGAGAGCCAACAGATGTTTAATGTCGCTGAAAAATTGTCAACTGCATCTCAGGTCCCCGTCTTCCGACTTTGTGATCGGAGACAAGTCGAAACGGGATGAGGAGATACGCTGAATCTCAATTAATATTGGGCGTGAGCCCCACACCCAATATCAATTTCGTTCTTTGGTTTTACGGCGTAGTTGTTTTAGATCAACTGTTCTTAACTTTTTGATCGTCACACCAAATCCTGGACGCGTGACGTGCCTGGCGACCAGTGGCTTCAGGCAGTGTACTGTGATAACTGATCGATAAGTACAAAGTAGCTAATGTATAAACAACTATAACAAAAACAACCCGTTGCGTGTTAGTTGCGATCTGAAAACGGAGGTCCAACCAATCAGTGACACCCATTGCCTTATATACGACGGAGGCCTGGTTTTTAATTAGAACACAACATTGGCTAACGGAGTAAGGAACACCGCACGATTTCGACAATATTGAAGGATATTACGCTAATTGTCGTAGGATGCTAGTGGTAATGAGGATTCAGATAATCTAAGAAAATACAACGTGCTTTACTACGCTGATTAATGCAATATGTGTCTGTGAAAGTGTACGCTAAAAGCTTCGAAATAAATGTCAATGTCCTTTTGTGTGTCTCTAATTAAAAGGGAGTGTCCCCGGAAATACGGATGTGGTCATTTTTTTATGTTATCCACGCCCATTTAAAGGTTACGTTAACCTTTGGTTACGTCACACGTAGACGACCGTTACGATTTACGTATCTCACTGTGAGAAAACAGAATGTACCAACGTTTAGCGTGTCTGTGACGTCATAATCAAACGCATCTACACAATACGGGAGAGCACCAACTACTTTTATGCGTGTGTTTATTTAGTAATTACCATGACTTTATGCGCACTCTGTCTGGAGATGATATCAATGGCGCTGTAACCCTAGGACAACTGAGGTTCTACTGCCCCCGACCATGGGGTCTGGGGGGCATTGAATCGACGTCATTTTACCAGCCACGTGGATAGCATCATGTAATATAACTGCGCGAGTATATTCCTTCTCTGTTGTACTAATCATGATATTCATTTTCATTCAGAAACCAGTATTTGTGACATCGTTTGGGACAACTGAAATTGCATCCATTTTACCGTCTCCGTGGCTTGGAGATAGTGAGGCCAGTTGCAGTCAAACGGGAGTTTAAAAACGATTAAAGCGATGGCTCGGATAGTGGAGTTGCTATTACCGCCTGCATAGTTACTGACGGTTATTTCGGTGGTACTGTGTAGTTATTTGACAAGCTCTCACGGGTAAAGATGCTTATTCATTGAGACACTTCACGGAAGGTGCTTTCTTTCATCGTGACCTCATTGACACGACTCTCGTCACACACAAGAACAAGTCAACTTCTCTTTCAAATTATTAATCAGTTTACCGGAATCAAAAGAAGAAACGCGGTTTTCTTAATCTGAAGTCCCAATTTATTTGTGTGTTCGTTGTTTTTATTTGCGATTCTTTGATTTGTACAAAGTACAATTCACAGTTCACATCGAATAAAAAATGAACGTAATGTTTGGTGTTTCTAAGTGTTTGCAAACTAAATGTAACGTCTATGTAACGACAAAGGATTTTACGAGGTCGGAGGAAGACGCAGCACATTCCGAAATAAAGGCATGGGACGTGGATTGTCGTCCACCGTTATGCAGTCAGCAGTTTAGCGACAAAGGTTGTAAATCTATCTACCCACGAGACGCGACGTCACGGTAATTTTTGGTTGCCTTTGCAATTACACGACGCGTGTTGATGAATGCCGAACGTAGCCGTGGACGTTTATGTGTTAGAGCGTGGTCAAATCTCGTCTGGCACGCGTTTTTCCTTGCTAATTATTGCACTACTCAATTGAATATGCTTACGGGGAGCCACGAACAAACTGGCTTTGTCATATCATAATTTAGTTAAAAACATGAGATCTTTTTGCACACGCAGGCTTGGTGCAGGTTGTCTGCGATATACATCGTCGCAAGTGATACGAAAAACAAAATACACTTGAATGCACCAATTACGTAATATAAGTATCGGTGATGTAACAGGGTGGTTCCAGATATGGTAGGATAGGTTGGGGTGCGGCGAGGTCACAATACCTCCATGGTCGCCATCAGAAGATACAGGAAGACGACGTTGATGAAGAAATTCCTCAGCGTTATGGGCTTAATAATTTAGTTTGCCAACACTGTGCAAGGCTGTTAGACGGACCATCAGATGTATACAAGTACATAAATTAATGGTTTGTCACGAGTTATGCACAACGCGACTGGATAATTCCCAATGAAATGTAGTTGGCGACAAAATACATACGACTGACATGGATGACATTTTGGCGATCCTGTCGATTTTATGCAGCGTGACAGAACAACGGAACAATTCTCAACTTTTATTGAATTAAGTGAAACATATCTGTAAAAGCTTACGTCAATAGTAATAATAACTACCATTATAACATGGTATTATGATTAAGGTCATTATTACTACTATTATCATTATAATTACAGTAATCAATGCAAACCATTACGGTACCTGACACGCGCCCGTTGAATCCATCCGATGCAATGGGCGACGCCTTCTTGGGCTTCGCTTCGGCAGCATAGTAACGTCGTCCACCAGCCACGCTGGTCAGTACGGTTTGACCACCACACAGCAACGCCTTGACCGCCTCTGTGGACAGTCGCTGCGTCTGACACAGCACCAACGAACGACTTAGGCTGGACAACATGTCAGTAGGTTGGTTTTACGTCTCGGTGTTTGCGCGTCCTTTTCGTTTGCCAAATTCCGCGTCGCGTTATTGTGCTATTCGGTGTCTGTAAAGAGAGGATAAAAATACACCAGTGTCCGCCATTTTTGCTAGAACTCAACAGGTATCTCGCAAACAGGTTAGAGTCAAGTAGTTCACTCGTATAAACTACTCCAGTGTTTTGATTGACTGAATACCTGTGCATTGTATATACGGTAGATGGATATACATAATTATATAGAGATCTATGCCGGTTTATTTATAACTGGCAACTTAGATTAGGATACAATGGATAACGGAAGCAATTTCTGACATCTGTTCGGATTCAAATAAAACGTCACTAATGCTACACAATATAGACATTGTTGTTTTGGTGGTAGGCAACAACTAGTCCGTATTGGCATTAATTGTGACAGAGAACATTCTTTTCTGAAATTATATCAGAAATTAATATAGAAGTAACAAACTATATCACGAATGCTAGAACGCTCCAGCCATCACTGACACGAGTCCTCGTTACCTCGTCGACTCAGTCACGCGCTCGTCCATTATTGACATTGAGCACATGCGTGTAACCTTATCTAATCATATATAATTGAGTCCTGCTCAATTACTTCGTAATGCGATACCTGTGCGTTCTACGCTACACTGCGCCTACTGAAAACAGCACTTCATACGAAGTCAAACGAACAAATCCGACCGTTGTTTTCCATTGAGAAGATTCCGTGGAGTAGATATGAATATAGGTATATGCAGACAGGTGGACATGTTTGGACTTATAGTAAGAGCATGTTTTAATGGAAGTATTTTAATTTCGCTAAAAAAAGTACTGCTTTCGAGTTTCGCAGTGCTTTAGTTTGACACGTTAGACATACCTATTAGACATTCGAGTTGATAAATATTAATATAAACGTAATTACATGATACTGTATTCATACGTTGCTTGTTTACAACAGCTGAGTGGGAATATTTCGTTCGTTTAACTTGACATCCGACGTGTCTAGCGGACCCGCTAAACATAGGCAAACGAGCCTAAAAAGCACCGAGTACTTGACATAGCTGACGACAAGGCAACCCTAGATTACGTCTGCCAAAGGTCAAGGTAACATTATACACAAACACCCGTGAGAAGGAGGCAATGTGTTTTACAGTTACGTAAACGGTGGAACTATCGCCATCGTCGCCTCCTCGCATGCTTAAGACTGATCATGTTGTCATCCCTCTTGCACCGTAAACACATTCCTGCTATTTGGAGTCTAGATTTGGCACATGTTTGCTTATTTTGGTGAGCTCCCAAAGTTTGTCAGGAGATCTATAAATTTCAACTGCATACAATGAGTGTGGATCCTATTTTTATTTGCCATGTAACTTGTCAAACAGTAGTCTAAAGTCCGTTTTTGCTTATCAGTATATTATGAAATGTTACAGTTCCTTTCCTTCTATCTCACGTTGGATGTTTTGCTATTTATTGGCGTTATGTTTCGGCCCGTGAGGACATCCGTATGTAGGCGAATGTTCCAGTCTACCAATCCTTTATACCACTATGCCTAGCGGCCATTTTGAATATTGTTAATTAATCACGTGGTGGTGGTGGGGTGGTGGTGGCGGTGGTTGAGGAACGTGTGTCTTTTAACCTGTTCCTGCTGGTGCCTGTGTGTAATATTAGCAACGGTTCGAACACAGCCTCGGTCAACTTGATTCTTCGATTAGCTGGAAACGTGACGAGAGGACACGGAAAAGCCGCTTCATAGGTTAAAGGGCACACAATCGGCAACAAAGCGGACACCACACCTGTTTGGTGTTCATAATAACGATATATTACACACGTTTACAAAAACCTAATAGACAATCACCATAATATATGACATCCGTACATAATACACCATTTGGTTTACGTAACCGCGGCTCTAGTCGCTTGCGTTGAGTGACGTCATTCATCGGCTATACGAGTATTATATTGCCTAGTATTAGGCCTATGTGAAAGCGTTATCGATGTATATCTGGAAAATATTTCTCCCGGCTGTTGGTTGTCACGTAGGCACCGTGACATGGCAGCGGTGACTCAGCATCATTCTAATGAATAAACATGTTTTATTAATTGTGAATTCGCTCCACTGAATGGATCGCCTGCTTAAGCACTGAGAGGAACAAGCCATGTCTCGTGCGATTGCATCAGTCAGTGCTCACCGTTGTTCTCGCGTGTGCTGTAGCGACGTGCGTTATTGACTGGATGTGTATTGTATTGTACAACTTGTGAATGTAACCGCGTTATTTTTAAGCCGTTGGGAAGCATGTCCACGGTTTGTTGAACGTCGTTGCATCGCGTGTTTAGACACGCTGCCGTGTCTTTTGGATAACGCCAGCGCCGGAACGACAAGATAACATAACCACCCACGCCGCCACAGACGGCACCACCGACGCTGACAGCTGACACGTGACAGCGCCACTGTCACTGTCATTGACACCGCCACTGACAGTGCCACTGCCACTGACATTGACACCGCCACTGACATCGCCACTGACACCGCAACCACCAGTGATAAATACAATTGACACTATCACTGACACCACCACCGACACCTGAAACCGCCAATCACACTGACACCGTCACTGACACAACACGACAGGCACTGACACTGCCAGAGACACTGACACTGCCACCACCATTGTCACCATCACTGTCATTGCCAGTCATACTGCCTCTGCCACTAGCATTGCCATTGCTACTGACACCTCCACAGAAACCTTCATTGACGCCACCGCCACCACCACGTATGTCCTACTCAGACTTACAAATATTATGTAAATGTGTACTGTGTGACAACCATGCACGCAGGATAGGCCGACACATAAATAATGGGTTAGTTCGAGAATGTCTTTACCTATAGTCAAAGCGAGAAAACATATTTTACCTTATGTCATTCCTTATTCCAAACTCAATTGTCCCGTGTATTATTTGTTATCCAGTATCATTCGACTGCGGACATGTTTTCGTCAATACATTGTCAGTTAAAATACTCAGAGTTCATATAAACTTATACCAACGCCAATATCTATGCCTGTAGCTCGTGTTTGGGACTAGTTGCTAAAAACTGCCCCACGAGTGACGTACGTAACAATGCTTCGGAAGTGGTGTGTGACGTAGAGATCCGATTGTGTTTCTCACGGCGACACACGCCACCAACACAACCGAGATGTTTTTACTTCGCGACTGATAACATTCCACGCTGATGTGTGTTGACAGTGCCCTGGAGATCGGGAGACAGGGATGGTGGGTGGAACGGGAAAAGACGGGTTGACACTGGGATGAGATGTTGGGCGTGATAACGACTACTGTATGACCAAGGCCAGGGAATAGGATACAGGCGGAGAGAGAGAGAGAGAGAGAGAGAGAGAGAGAGAGAGAGAGGAGAACCCTCTCTAAAGACCACCACCTCAATAATCCGTACATTGTTCAATGTTCACGAAGCACTGATATTGACGCTGATTTCGTACATAAGCAAATCGCAAGTGAGATAGCCTCTGCATTAAGACCACACCACTCAGTACGTAGACCATCGTATTGTCGAGGTGCCTCATGCATATCGTTAGCGAGAAAAGTGTACGGTGAATGCCATGTGGGTGTAGGATAACATTAAAGACCATTTTAGAAAACAACCAGTCATAACAACCACATATTTTTTTATAGACCGGTGTTTTATATGGGTATTTGTATTAACGTCTAATGTTCGCTGTAGCGAGGTTCGTGTACTAATTCACAAGACCACAACTGCATATACGACATTTCATAGACGATGCCAAGTCTAGCCACTCATAAGTTCCCACGGTAAAATATTCCGGCGCAACATATTCTATAGGAACCAAAAAATGCCAGAGAACCATAACCAAATATCATTCCTCCCAAAAAACGCCAACTGTACACTGGGAAACAGCCCCCACCTACCTGGGATGTGTTCTTTCCCGTGTGTGAGAGCCGTATTGACTAAACGTGCTTCCAAAATCCCCAAGTCACTGGAGAAAATACGTCATCTGCCCACGAAATCTGCCCAGCAGTGCGACCTAGCAGTAGCGAGTAACGCACAGCACGGCTTAGCGGAACGCCTCCGCGGGGTGGGGTGGTCACGTGACCGGCTGCACGTACGTAACTATAAAAAATCACGAGCCCGGTGAGTTATGCGATAAGCCTGCGTTTGCCGGCGATTGTGTAACGTGTGGACTCGTTAGCGACCAAAACACTCGCGGAACATGGGACGAGCCTGGACGGGACTGGACGGGACTGGACGCCAGCGGGGAAACAAACACGTCCACGTGGGTCAGTTCTCGGAATGTGCTACTTTTGTTGTTGTAATCATCATTTAGTCGCTACATCACAACCGGACGTGTTATTGCAATGGTTTCATCATTAGTAGTCGTATTAATAGTAACTACTGTGTGTTTCGTTTGGCTTACGAGTGGTAGACTTATGTTTAAAGTTGTAATGAAACATGGATAAGGAAGATATTGTTCCAGTAGAAAGATCGATATGTGATGATTAATCGCAGTGTTGGTTTGCAAGGCGGCCGAGGGAGTAAATTACTCCGTCCAAACGTCGCTTCTGTCGGGCCGTGTTTACCGCTCGGTTGCCATAAGCAACGGTCTCTAGACCTGTATTATTGTTATGATTATTCATGCGCCTTTATGTTATCAATTTCTTTGTCAAAGTGCAGGAAACCAGCTAGAGGCAACATCTACCAACTTAATCGCCACCATATCCACAACAACCTACACCATCACCACAACCAAAGCCAGCCCAAGTTTGACTCCTCTCACCATCCATAAGCCATCGCCACAGCAGTGATGGACGACGTGGATATTTCGCGGATAACCGCGTTACCATGGTAACAGGTGCACGTTCGAGCCTACTACAGCCAAAACATTGACCCCGTCGCACAATCTCGTTCTGTTCGATAGAATGACTTTCTCGAACAAAAAACGCTATGTCATTGTTGCGCTTTACGTGACGTAATAATGACGTCACGTGACCAGTGTTATCTATCTCGGCATCAGAGAGTTGGTAAATGACGGTGCATATCTGATGGCGGTTTGTGGGGCGTGCAAAACATACGTGAGTGCAAACACGTAGGCACGTCGGTGGGTGAACACGAATGTCGGTGCGGGTAGGTGAGTAGGTACAGAGTCAACTTTCATGTGTGCGTACATACTACATACCAGTATATATATATATATATATATATATATATATATATATATATATATATATATAATATATATATATATTATATATATATATATACTGATATACAACGTACAAGTATATATATATATATATATATATATATATGTATATATATATATACTGATATACAACGTACAAGTATATATATATATATATATATATATATATATATATATATATATATATATATATGTATATATATATATACTGATATACAACATGCAAGTATATATATATATATATATATATATATATATATATAATATAAATATAAATATATATATATATATATATATATATATATATATATATATATATATATATATATATATGTTTGTAATTATATGTATGTACGTACGCATGTACGTATGCGTGTAGTATATATATATATATATATATATATATATATATATATATATGTATATATGTATATATATATATATATTTTTATATGTTTGTGCGTACGTATGTACGTATGTGTGTAGTATGTATGTGGTATATATGTGTGTATATTTGTATGTATGCAGTATATATGTTTGTAGTATATGTATGTATGTATGTATGTATGTATGTATGTATGTATGTATGTATGTATGTATGTATGTATGTATGTATGTATGTATGTATGTATGTATGTATGTATGTATGTATGTATGTATGTATGTATGTATGCATGCATGCATGCATGCATGCATGCATGCATGTATGTATGTATGTATGTATGTATGTATGTATGTACGTATGTATGTATGTTCGTATGTATGTTCGTATGTATGTGTGTGTGTGTACGTATGTACATACGTATGTATATATACGTCTGTATGTACGCCAGTCCGTCACGCTCCAGTAGTCACGTGTCTAGACAGCGTTGACCGCGTCTGTCCCACGGGCCGGCCGTCGGACCTGCACTGACCGGGCAGCGGCGCTCGTTTACACCGGCCTATTGATTTTCCGATACGTGGGCGAAAACATCCGATTGCTTTATTTCCCGACACAGTTCTGTACAAATCAATACGTAAACACGCAGTTGATATCTCGTACGTAAAACTGAGTTAATGAGTGGCTATTGTACGGAGTAGTTAATGGGGCAGAGCGCGTGCGGCATTTTGGGTAAGAATAGTCGGCGTCGGGCATGTTCGCGATCCAGACCAAGCCGTGGCGTCTGTGTTTATGTTTCACCTTGCAGCTGATGTAGCACAACCACGTGTCTACACCGTACTCACGTAGGAGGCTAGCAGCGCCGCAGTAAACACGGTATGCAAGGCCACTTGTCTACGCCGTAGGCTGGTCTCACGAGAGCAACCGTGGAGTAGGTGACGATACAGCCGACTTGGAAAGCTACATTATATATTTTTGCGTCTACGAGATAAGTTAATAAATTAATAGGATGCCAAAATCAACAGGGCAACAGGGTGGCATTGTACGAGCACTCGTAAACGCTTTGTAGGAGTGCGTATATAAATATCCTTTTAAACGCGACCAAAACCGTGTAAAATTTCCGGTACAATTTCGCACTGGTTTTGAATACCAGATGGTGTCTCGCCTACACTATGTATGGTAGTTTCCATGCGGCCACGTTATCTACCGAGATACCTTTCCTAAGATGTTGGCCGAAAAGATCGAATAATCTCACATTATTCAGACAATAACATGCACGTTTTCGATAGCGCCGTGTGTCTATAATATTATAATCAATGTATGTCCGTCCGTCCGTCCGTCCGTCCGTCCGTCCGTCCGTCCGTCCGTCCGTCCGTCCGTCCGTCCGTCCGTCCGTCCGTCCGTCCGTCCGTCCGTCCGTCCGTCCGTCCGTCCGTCCGTCCGTCCGTCCGTCCGTCCGTCCGTCCGTCCGTCCGTCCGTCCGTCCGTCCGTCCGTCCGTCCGTCCGTCCGTCCGTCCGTCCGTCCGTCCGTCCGTCCGTCCGTCCGTCCGTCCGTCCGTCCGTCCGTCCGTCCGTCCGTCCGTCCGTCCGTCCGTCCGTCCGTCCGTCCGTCCGTCCGTCCGTCCGTCCGTCCGTCCGTCCGTCCGTCCGTCCGTCCGTCCGTCCGTCCGTCCGTCCGTCCGTCCGTCCGTCCGTCCGTCCGTCCGTCCGTCCGTCCGTCCGTCCGTCCGTCCGTCCGTCCGTCCGTCCGTCCGTCCGTCCGTCCGTCCGTCCGTCCGTCCGTCCGTCCGTCCGTCCGTCCGTCCGTCCGTCCGTCCGTCCGTCCGTCCGTCCGTCCGTCCGTCCGTCCGTCCGTCCGTCCGTCCGTCCGTCCGTCCGTCCGTCCGTCCGTCCGTCCGTCCGCCCGCCCGCCCGCCCGCCCGCCCGCCCGCCCGCCAGCCCCTCCGTCCCTCCGTCCCTCCGTCCCTCCGTCCCTCCGTCCCTCCGTCCCTCCGTCCCTCCGTCCCTCCGTCCCTCCGTCCCTCCGTCCCTCCGTCCCTCCGTCCCCATGTACGTTCATGCATACGTACGTGCACATACGTACGTGCACATGCGTATGATCAATGGACATACTACACGTGTTCACGTGTTCACCTTGTTTTACTCTGCACACCTGCCGTCTTATCTCCATCCCGCCTCCATCAAAGCACAATATACAACACGCCGTCACGAGGCACGCACGCACGTACTTCCGCGCACACAAAGCGGCCACAGTCGTCTATGCGGCCAATAACACCGGGTCAGCGGGTATACAATGACCATTCACCTTGGCCGCGCGCCAGACACAAACGTCTACTACCAGTGCTGCTGGTATACTGGGCCGTGTCACCGTGTGGACACGTGGACAATTATCTGTAATCTACGTCGTTGATCTAATAATTGTAATAACAATGATAACGTTGATCGTGGGATGCGTCTGTGCTTCGAGCAAGATGAAATGGAACTGTTTGTCATAAACATATTGAAGGTGCAATCACGAACATCTGTTGACACACAGAACATTACACAGTTTTGGGTAAATGTGTTTAACTTGCGGAAATTCTTCAGAAGAACAAAACGATTGAGTAAATGAGTGAGTGAGTGAGTGAGTGGGTGAGAGACGAGTGAGTGAATGAGTTAGTGAGAGTGAGTGGAATTATGAGTGTGTGAGTGAATTGAATGGAGCGTAGTGTAATGTAGCATAGCGGAGTGAGCGAGTTAGAGAGTGAGTGAATGAGTGAGAGAGTGAGTGAGTGAATGTTAGTGAGTGAATTAGTGAGACTGAGTGGAGTCAATGAGTGTGTGAGTGAACTGAATGGAGTGTACTGTTTTTCAATATAGTGGAGTGAGTATAAGAGAGTGAGAGAATGAGTGAGTGAGAGAGTGAATGTGTGAATGAGTGAGTGAAAGAATGAGTAAGTGAGTGAGTAAGTGAATAAATGCGTGAGGTAATGAGTGAGTGAGTGCCACAGAAACAAGGAAAGATCAACTCCGGGAAATGTCGGGCGAGAAACGAGATGGAAAAAAAAAATCATGGACGTCAGTATATTAAGTGAGTATGTTGGTAAGTACGTCCTGACATGATAGAATAGGTTGAACAAAAACGTTACAACGACGATACCCCAAACATGCGCCATCTCTAACGCTCTAAAAGGTAACCCAAAAATTGAAATAACTTATGTTCAACATTGCCCTTGGTGTTCAGCTAATTTGACCCGCGCAGTTGCTAGATTACTGCGATCATACCAACCACCGCTATATCTTGCCGATGTCTCGTATAATAAATGTTTATAAACAATACATTAGAATGTGTTAGAGTGAAGTGGAATAAAACGTCAGTACGGAGGGAAGGTGTGTGTCGCGCGTGTGTGTATATTCAACTTTGTAAAAACAATTTTTATATCCCGGTTATAAATGCTTATAAACGTGTTTTTTATATTGCACCATTTTATACAATCCTATTCCATGATGTTGTACAATACAAGAAAAGGCACAATGAAGGTTTATACAACTTCCGGTTAAGACTTAATGACACAGCCAAGTAACGGGTGCAATTATTTTTTACTCACGTAACTACAACACTGTTACCTTAATGTGTTTTCTACAGACTTAACAAAAACGTGCGATAACCTTTGATACATTGCTCATAGTTGTCTCTGGTTTCCTTTTTTGTTTTCAGTTAATTTGACTTGCACTGATGAAAGGTCATCCTGACCTAACCACCTGTTCCAAACCCACCGCAACATACGGATTTCCTGTACACTCCAGTGACGTCAGCGAGTTTTCCACGCATTGGAGTATCCAGGGGAGGTTCTGGGGCACGTGCCTCTAAAATATATAATTTTCCCGCAGTCAGTCTGACGTGTTGTAGCTGAATTGTTAATGTCTTTATGTGGGGGCACAGTGGGACTTCGAAGA
>OZ024861.1:38650940-38695940 GCA_964017155.1 Oasisia sp. SBJ-2009 | reverse complement strand
CCACTGTGTGGGATCTTACATCTTCCCCTGGGATTGCACCTGAAAGTCCGACAGTCAAACGCCATTTTGAAGGTGGACCGTGCATTAGGGTCTGCACGATGTTTTGGGGGGGATTTTTGTGACTTTCCAAAGTTATATATGTCAATAATCCGACGGGTGCTACCCTGGCACTGTTGATCGGTTTGGCATGAACTCTCTAATATGCAAATTAGTCATCGTTATTAAGATAGACTATTTTCCTGGATAGACTAGGTGGAACTGTAGACCTAACATACACATAGTGAAAATGGTGTGTTTAAATGCGCGTGTTGAAGGTGTCTAAGCATGATTACATCAACGAACAAATTATAATATGCAAATTGGCCACATGAATATGCAGATTAACTAAGATCACTATAACAAATACACGGCTTTCTGTATACCTAGTCGCACAGGTGTGAAAATCTCTCAACACGTATGTATAAATCCACGTTTTCGGGATCATTATGCGTTATAGGAGATTAATATATAATTTATCACGCACAAATCCCTCTACGCCGCCCATAGCGATACAAATCTCCAGATGCTGTTTTATAATGGCGAACATTTATGTTGCGATGTGTAGCCACCTTTCTGACGAATGTAGTAGAATAGTGTCACATCCGAAAGAAACAGGCAACGCGGGGTGAACGAAATTGCCGAAATGCCTGCAAGTGGAAGCCTAATGCGACAGGGTGGAAATATGTGTAGTGACGAATTGATGGTTCACTGGTCACCATATTCTTGGTACTTGTGTTCGAATTCCGTATTGCTGACTCAAACCTTGGGCGAGTTCGTTCGCTCTACGTTGCTCCAGGTCACTCGGCCGTTCGAATGAGCAGGCGCCTGTCTGGGTAACGGACGACCGCGGTGGATGTTTGTGTACAATGTTTTGTACAATAGCCGTAGTTGTCTCGAGTCTTCCTTCGTTTTTCGGACAAATTGATTTGCACTGGTGAAATGTCACGGTGACCTGACTAGCTTTTACATTCTAGTCAGGTTACCGCGATCTTTCACCAGTGCAAATCAATTTGTCCGAAAAACGAAGGAAAACTCTAGACAACTATGGCGACTGTACAAAACATTGTACACAAATATCCACCGCGATCGTTATATATATAATTGTAAGAAAATAAATTGTTCATGCATAGCTCACACAAGAAGTGCACAGTTTTTAGTTACAGAATTAATAATAAATTACAGTATGCGTGTCAACAACATCGCTATGTATATGGCTAAGACAATATGCACATTTGAGCAAATGTGACGCTGGCTTTTAAAGGAACATGCAACCCAAAAAGTAAAAATTGCTTAAACCATTAAACAATGTTCATTGAATCATATCCCATATTTTGTTATTTTTTTCTGAAATTATTTATTAGGTTTTAAGGATAATTAGTGAACCTCCCTGGAGGCTGACATTTTAGACATTTCGCCTGTGGGTGTGTGACGTCACACCTCCACCACCGCTAGCGCCTCGGGTGGGCAAAACAAAACGAATTCTCCACGTACCCACTGAGTTTGAGATCTATCCATCCATTTAATTACAGTTACAGAGCGTTAGCTAACAAAAACGGCGTCCCTTATCATATAAACATTTATAGAATAGGATAATAGAATAGGATAAAGAATAATGATGCTCAAGTAGAGACTGCAACAAAGCGTCATAGGCTATCGCGCAATCCATTTTGGACTTGGTTGGTTCGACGGAGCTTAATAACTTTTATTATCGCCCAATTTCACATGTAAACAAACCGTTTATCCAACTAATTATTCCAGTCGACCGTTGCGCAATGAATATTTTACTAATCATTGATTTTTATTATTATAAAGGAAATACATTAAATGATATTCTAGCACCCCTTTTATAGTATTTGCATACATTATGTTCGTCCCTTTTGCGAGACCATTCTTCGCGTACAACACCGACCCTTCGTTTCGGCCCCGGACTTTTCGTTTTGCGCACAAATTCAGATGGGGACAGTAGCTTCGTTCAACAGTTGTCTTTCACCCAATCCCGGCAACCTGTGTTCCAGATAAACGGTGACATGGTCCTGGCAAACCATTTTCCGGTTGAAATTGAATTATTCCACAGTATGACCCGTACCTATATTGTGGAGCCATTTCATCGCCAAATCGCGCTTCGTAGAGAATTTATTGGCATTTGGAAAAATCTCTTTCTTTTCACCGACTCTTCTCCTGCCTTCTTTTGACATCCGTATGCTTGACATTCAAGCATTTCATTATCACAAGACTCGTAAAACAACTAGATTCATGTCGCTATGCTAGTGTTTACATGTTTTACCGCCTATAATCGCCGATAGTAGTGGACAGCCTACGTCACACTCACGCATTCTCTCGCGTTACTCTTCGTGAGTTCCCCGTGAAATGGGCAACAATGGCAGCGCCCATGGTCAGTAAAAATGTACGTTTCAAGATGAATTTTATAATGTATAACATTCTTACAAAATTAAACAAAAAATACATGTGTTACAATATTCTATCATGAATAGTATGTGGGAATTGGGGGGATTTTAACGCTATGGTTGCATGTTCCTTTAATGAAGAAAATGTGCCAGGCGGCACTGTGACAATGGCAGGTATTGTTGCCTGTGTGAGAGAGTTGGCTGCGCAGTCCTATAGGGTTATGTATTTGACAACCGAGATGCAGGATGGTGGCAATGTTCGAACCTCGCATGGTGTGTGTGTGTGTGTGTGTGTGTGTGTGCGCGCGCTTGCGCTTGCGTGCGTGCGTGCGTGCATGGTGTGCGTGCTTGCGTGCGTGTGGTGTGTGTGTGCGTGTGAGTGCGGACATGCGTGCGTGTATTTATGTGCATGCGTATGTGTATGTGCTTGGTTGTGTACGTATGCGCGCGCGCGTGTTGGTGTGTGCGTGCGCGTGTGTGCGCGAGTGTGTGCTTGGTTGCGTGTGTGCGTGTGGGTGTGCATGTGTGCGGGCGTGCATGCGTATGTTGCTATGACCCGTAGACTGTCGGGTGCATCTGAAGAAGAATATCCGATCAGCGTCACTTGCTTCATGATGCAAGACAGATACGACATGCCCCCCCCCCCCCACCACACCCCCCCCACACACACACAACCACCCCCTCCTGTCTCACGCCCTTCACACGTCCTTTCTCGGTCGAGTCGTCCCGACACAGGAGACGGACGAGGGGGATGATAAATAAGGCTGGTTGACAGTGTCGTGAGAGCGCTGCAACAGAAGTCGTGGTGACGTAAAGGTGATGCGGAGGAGAGCGGAGATGGAGATCGAACCTCGTAAGAGACGTTACAGAAGATAAGTGAAGTTATATGATTGCTGATGCTGCTGCTGTCGTTGCTGCTGCTCTGCTGACATTGCTGTTGATGCAGACACTGCTGTTGTAACTGCAGCTGCATCTGATGTCGTTGCTGCACTAGCAGCAGCGACATCTTCTGTCAGTTATCGCATACACGCTTTTTACACATATAGGAACATACCGCACCTGTGGCTAATCTTTGACTGAAATAACGCAAATGAGTGAGTTAATTTTGTAATCAATCCAAAGAGATTCTTTAGTATACGAAAGGGATTCTTTCATCTCCTGTACATTACAAAGACTTTGATCAAACACGTCGTAATGTATATACTTATTACATTTGTGTAACTATTTCACGTAAACCTATACCGTCATTTCAGAAGAATTGTTTTATCAATCACTAATGGACCTGATAATATAAAAAATCCCGGAGTGTCCCAAATAACTCCCCGTACGAGGAGTTTCATGTCTTGGCTCCGGCTATGTTGTCCTTGTGTGTGGTGGCATGGCTATTGTAATATACCGTTTAATAAGACACATTTATTATGAATTAACGGCATATAATTCTATAAAATAATTATATTTACATATGATCCTGTACATTATAAAGCGTCTAAAGTTATCAAAGAATACATTTTTATTATTATTTTGGACACGTAAGAATTCATTGCGTGTCGCAAAGACCCCCTTTAACCCATATTTGTAGAAACAACCAACTACTATATCTATATCTAGAACCCAGTGCCGAGTTACTTGTAACTTATACGATGATGTGCACGTAAAAAGATGACGTTTATATCTGATTCTCAGTGGCGGCCAAATTTAGACTGGTAGGTAGACTTAGACTTAGAATCCAAGCCTGTTTACACAACTTTCGCCTTTATGACACCAGTCAAATTCATATCGCCAGTGCACGTTGTCAGTTGTTTATTTCTGGTACGTTTCAAGAACGTGTGTTCGACTCGACTACATTTACAGCGGGTTAACAACACACAAGGCAGTTAGCCCAGAAGTCAGTCTAGTTGGCAGACCTACAATACAATAACTTTTAATAGTTCCCCAAAGAGGACATTCTTAACCTGTCGAACTAGTCGACTTGCTGGTTTCGTCCGTTCCCACCCGTCAGTGTATTCATGCAGTCACTGCTACTATCTGTCACTGTTTTGTTAACGCATTATCCGAGGGTTTAAACGACTGAAAACTCCAGATCGTATTCCGATAACGTGTCTCGTGTCACGTTTGACGTGGCCTAAATCACCCAGGCGTGACGTCCTGCCTTGCCAGGAGAACAACCAACATGCATAGTTATGATAGTTACCTTTTTATTAGTAGAATTTACCTTTGACAACTGAAACGAGTGCGACATAATATAGTCTAAAAATGCACTTGTTTGTTTGCACGAAATGAACTTTCAACTGAGAAAGGTAAATATTATTGTTTGCTATTTCACGACGTAGCCGTAGGCTGCATTGCTTGTGGATTAAGACCGATTTTTTTCACAATTATTTTCTGGAAAACGTGACCCGTGCATAAAGCAATATTGCACTGTATGCGGGTGAATGCAAGTGTGTTTTCATCAACACGTGCACGTTGAATGCTTGTAGACTCAGCCAGAACCGCAGACACGTCACGGTTGACTGGCGCCAACGGTTAAGCAGCAATTTAGTCGGTCTATTTGAAATTCGGTGTGGCAATCGATCGTGTATAATTCACACGTTTCCAGCCTTAGACTATACTGAATGCAAACTGCACGTCGCGTGCGCTATAATTGTGGGGTTGCGCTTGCGCGCTTGCGTGGGTGTGTGCGTATGAGGTGAATGTACGCGTGTGAAGAGTGTCACTATGCATTGGGATAGATCATTATTTTAGGAGACGTCGATATTTAGCTTCCAACAGGCGATCGCTTTATCGTGTATTAGTATTGTATAAAATACAACTGTTCTGTTTTCAAGATGTTTACATACCTTATTACACATTGCATCACTGTTTTAAGACACATGGGACGTAGGGGCATGTCCACACAATTAGCAGTCATAGCTAATGAACTGTGGATGTTAGAAGGGTGATATTTGGCAACCACAATGAGAAATTATATATATGTTTGTTTGTGTTTAGTAAATTATGAATGTACACCTTTATATGGACATGTGCCAAGGTATGAGGCATAGCCACACACAGTGTGGTTATGCAACATAGATCACCAGAGCTCACTGCAAAATGCATATATCTGTATGAGGGTATGCTATAATAATGTATATTACTAGGTGCACACTATAGTCACTGGCGTAATCATAAACGGGGACAGGCAAAAGTATTCATTGGAACATGGAACCGAACCATAAAATTCAGTATAACATAAAGCCATGTGTCGGCAGGCGAGAATTGAGTGCCGTGTAAGAGGATTTTCTCTACTTACGCATGGGAGCGTTTTGTATCTCTGATAAGCACACTCCATTCCTGTGATAAATATCCGGAAATGTGATAATGATCGATCCCCACATAGTAATACGTAGAACGCAAAACTAAGATAGGGTTTTTATTTTACTAGGTGGAAGCACCTGTTTTCGCATGCCATGCACCCTACATCTAGACTATCAAAAGTATTCATCTTAATACGTTTTACCTTTTATAATCATTTGTATTAGACTGTAATATGCTTCAAATGATTTTACTCTTAACTATGCTATTTGTTTAACTGTACAACTAAAACATCTAAGAGTGTATAGGCCCTACATATAGCTACAGCTGTATACAATGAATAAACATTTGCGGTAATACTCGCATATCTAGTAAAAATGAATAGACAATCGCATACGCGAGTGGTATTTGCACGTGGGTGTACAAACTACGATTGGATAAATAAAGGTCTACAAATCCGACCCAGTTAGTTCGCTCATAGGCGGTGTGACCGTGCCTACATAGCAGACACTCGTGACCCGGTCGGCCTACATTATTACTACTGTCAACATGGCGTTGTTGACAACGTGACGTCGACGTCACATACAGCTGTCTGCCATATTCGGCGCGGTGGAAATACCCCGTGTCACGTAACAGTTATGATACGCGTTTCTCCGGAAAAGGGGCCGAATGGACTTCTCAAGTTTCCGTCGAGTCATTGTGTAAGGGGGTTAATTGATGACACACAAGGCGGGAGAGCACGTTATCTGGGTGTAATGGGCGTGACAGGTGTATCCCTCTATGAACTAGCAACCGTGACCTTTCTCAGGCTGACGCTACACCCGCCCTGGTGCTATTTACTTCCTGACGCTACACCCCCTGATGCTACACCCACCTGATGCTGCACAACTCTTGATGCTACACCCCCTGATGTTACACCCTCCCTGACGCTACACACCCACGGACACACACGACGGTTTCCCGAAGTGCTGACGTTTATTATGAGGTAAATGTGAAACGATTTGCGTTAATGTCCCCAGCTGATAGAGGTTTTCTAGCGATCTCGAAACAATCATAGAAATACGCGTAGCCCTGACAAAAAATACCATTCAAAAAACTAGGGGGTATAATGGCCAATGGTATTTGAATGGTATCTGAATGGTATCGGAATGTTTTTTTAATGATATTTTGTATTCTGTGTACCGTTCAGTGGTATTGAATGGTATCTTAAATTACCGTTGAGAGTACCACTGAGTTCTGCTGAAATATCATTGATGCTGAATGGTTTCAATGGTATTCAATAGTATACCATTGGCTCTTTTTTTGTAAGGGTTAACGCGATATTATATATATATATATATATATATATATATATATATATATATATACTCACACACACACACTAACACACGCACACACGCACACACACGCACACGCGCACACGCACACGCACACAAACACCCACCCACCCACCCACACACACACACACACACACACACACACACACACACACACACACACACAAACACCCACCCACCCACCCATCCACCCACACACACACACACACACACACACACACACACACACACACACACACACACACACACACACACACACACACACTTATACATATATAATCTTCTGACACCAGAATTTCAACAAACTATACAACGAAAAGCAAATGTTGAAGCAGCCATTTTGTTAACCCCTTGGCGGAGTTTGCTAAGCACCCTGAATACATTAACTGTTACACAATTGTTGGCAACGTGACGACACGGTCTGCAAATGAGCGCGTGGGTGGAGTTTAGATCATCCGGCAGACGTATACTATACGTCAAGCAGTACGCGAACGTGTTCAGTAAGTTAGGACCAAGATGTGTAGAGCCTTAGTCCGTTTACGTAAACTTGTTTACGCGTGTAAGATGACCGCCTGTATGTGAAAATAATATATAGTGGTGCCGCGATGTCTAAATATAGAGCATTCAGACCGTCCTTTCCTTAGACAAGCGTGATAGGCAAGTCCTGATATCCTATAATTGCTGTCACGTGTCTACGTACGAAACACGCACTCTTTAACGTGCACGTGTAGACGTGAACTATTTGTGAGTGCGGAATATCGAGCATTGGTAACGTTGAACTTGACCTGCTACGTGACCAGAAAATACGGTGATCATGTGTGAGCGTATAGCACTGTTCAGTTTCTCAGTTGTAGCCAGGATAACACTTTATCTGATTACACGGAAACCTCTGCCACCCAGTCTCCTATGCGATGAACAATTTTCATACGAGATGCCCATCAATATTGAACGGCATGGCCATAGCCATTCATTAGTTGCAATATAAAAAAGTCCTTGTGATGTGTAGGACTTACATATTTTAGTGGTTGACATATTGCCGTATGCCTACAATTTGATGAAAATATATAGCAAATGGGGAAAAGAATTGTGTTACATGAATTGCATATAGTGAAGCATGTGACGATAATGTCAGCAGGGCCTACATTTCTGAACGTTTTACCCCCCTGAACATACACACACGCACGCACGCACACACGCACGCACGCACACGCACGCACGCACACACGCACGCACGCACGCACACACACACGCCTGCGCAACACGGGTACACTTACATATTTATAAGCAATATATATATATATATACATATACATACATACTTACATAAGTATATACATACACATACATATATCATTAAATCAATTAACGTCTTGTGATCAATGATAAAATAAATAACGGTAAAATTATTTAGTAGGCATAGCAAAAAGTAAATTATAAGTATATATATATATATATATATATATATATATATATATATATATATATATATATATATATATATATATATATATATATATATACATAAATATATATATATATATACATATATATATATATATACATATACATATACCTATACATATTATACATACACGCAAGCACGCACATACACGCACACGCAGACGCACACGCACACGCGCACACACACACACTCGCACACCTATTTGCTAAGCTAGACCAGTGAACAGAATTGCAGTTAAAAAGGATTCAGAACTGTTGTGAAGTCCTACCAATTCAGATATAAGGCAGGTAATGAATGCCACAAATAAAATATTGCGAGTCGACAATCGGTCTTGCAGCACTTAATAAGAAGGCAGCTATTTGGATGTTGAAATTTAGCATGTCATGCAGTTGTCCACGGCTGTACGCCCGTGAATCTTGTTATTTGATATGACATCCTGAAAAGTAATGGACTTACTTCAGTCGATGCCCGGCTGAAGTAAGTGGATTAGTGTTCAATAGGGGGCGCTGTGTCATCCGTTAGGTGTCACCTCAAGTGTCAGCGGTTGTCAATCAGGAAGTGTTCTCGTGTCGTAACTTCGCAAGTGGTCTAAAATCGCAGCTATGGGTAAGTCATATTCGTCCGATTAGTTAATATCAGATCAAGTATGACTTGGAGAGTAAAGTTGTACTGACCAGGTAACGTTTGTGTTATTTTGTTGAATTATTACGATTACGATTACCCTTACGATTACATCCAGGTGCAAATTTACTTTCGTTTTAAATTTAATGACGATCATTGACATTGACCATCGACATTGGGAATGGTTTCGTCACACCTAACAAGGCATTACCAGTTCTCGAAAATGTAAGCATAAATCTGGGATTGTTGTAAAAATTACCCAGGCTTCGTGAGGTGGCAGCACTAGCCCCTCACATCCGCCTGGGGCTGGGTATTTAATGCTCTGCCCATGTTGCCACCAGGGCGCCCTTACCCCAGAATAGGGTAGAGACGCTGATAGGGTATCAGGTCAATTATGAAATAAAAATAAAACAAGGATATAGTTTTATAAGATAATACTATAAATAAATTCTGAAACATTTAAGTTATATTCACACAAAGTAAACAAAATTACAAATTTGCAGTTGTTTATGAAACAGGAATTATAGCAAGATTACCCTCAATTACCCAGGCTCCGTGAGGTGGAAGCACTTTTTAACCCCCCCCCCCCCCCATATGGATAACATTCAAAAGGTGGGTAAGTGACCAGACTGTCCCCTCAGTGAAGATACGCAGCCGAGCTGGTTAAATGAGACCAAGTGCAGGACCTAAATACAACAGCAGAGGAAACTGTGCCACCTGTTCTCAAGCTATTTTTGAGAAAAGAAGCTTTGCAAGCCTCGCTGTGAAAATGATAGCCAGATAGTGCTCATGGACAATTGGCAAACAGGGTTAGAATTTAGCCTAAAATGAGTAGGGGGCCAGTAGGGCCCCCTCTTTTCAAAACCTAGGGGCCTGACACAAAAAGTGGGGGCCATGCAACAAATACACGTTTAAGTCGCATTGTAACTATAACTTTATTCAACATAATTCACATGCTCCAAACGTCATGGCTATGTAGCAGCTTAATTAGTAAATACTAATGGTAATTTCATGAGATCAATGGAGGGTTGTTAATTTTCCTCTGAATCAGAACTGCTTGAAACCTGCAGATGTAATCAACACAGGGTCCCCTCTTCCTGCCCCCCCCCCACACACACACACAACAGATTAACCAACTGTGTGAGGTCCTGTTCCTTCACCCCTTCATGTTATTTTATTTCTGGTTAAGACAAAAAGCAGTGTTTGTGTAATTGCTGAATCAATCTGGCTTTAAATGGAACAAAAGCATGTATAATTTAATGTTTTATTGATTTACCGGTACTAAACTACGTTTGTGTGTGCATGTGTGCATGTGTGTATGCATGTGCGTGCGTTCTTGCGTGCATGTATATGTATCACGGGCGTTGATCGGTGGGGATTTGGTTTAGTTTTAGCTTCTTGTGTTGCAAACAGTACAGTATTACATTGAATATTAAGCCCGAAAGCAACACTGAATTTTTCCACTGGTTGGAAATAACGCATATATCTAGCTTCCATTCACTGTTAACTCATCATTATATGTAAGAAAATGTCATTGTTACCTAAATATTTCTCTTTTTAACCACGTTTTACTAATAACACTGCTAAATTCGAACCCTGGCAAATATATGTGACATAAACATTCTTACCAATTACTCAACTGTAGCACATGTTACAGTGCATATCTTGAGTCGAAGGTTTGTCAGCCTAGCTAATGACATTTAATCAACATATGACAGTGCCAGGCATATCCCAGGGATGCATCTCATTCTGTTTGAAGCTAATTTGTTAAATATGTGTCAGTTCTTCCTCATCCAGCATGCACCTAACCCACGAAATGAACAACCCTGCAAAAACCTATGTACATAAGATATTCTGTGGTTTATGTGCTGTAGCAATTACTACAGTAAGCAAATCTTTGTGGAATATTTTACAACTTTTACCATAGTAAATACTATTTACTATAGCAAATACTTAATTTTGCTATGGTGAATGTCACATTTTACATATAGTTCATTACAGTAGATACTATATTTTACCATGATTTAGAAATGTAAAATATCTAGAAATATAAAATATTTTACCTTACCTGAATTACTACTTATGAATTCATCGTGACCCCATGACAACCCCCGTCTATATAACACAAAACAAATCTCTGCCCCTTTAGACAACACATACTCCTGCATATAACACACGCCCCTGTATACAACACACACCTCTATGTATAACACACACCCTTGTATATAACACACCCTTGTATACAATACACACCCCTGTATATAACACACACCCTTGTATATAACACAGACCCTTGTATATAACACACTTCCCTGTATGTAACACACACCCCTGTATACAACACACACCCTTGTATATAACACACTTCCCTGTATGTAACACACACCCCTGTATACAACACACACCCTTGTATATAACACACTTCCCTGTATATAACACACACCCCTGTATATAACACACACCCCTGTATATAACACATACCCTTATATATAACATACACCCTTGTATATAACACACACCCTTGTATATAACACAGACCCCTGTTTATAACACAGACCTCTGTATATAACACACACCCCTGTATATAACACATACCCCTGTATATAAAACACAAAACCCCGGCATATAGCACACTCCCTGTGTACAACACACTCCCCCCCGTATATAACACACTGCCTGTGCACAACACACTCCCTGTGTAACACCCTTGTATATAACACACACCCCTGTATATTACACACACACCTGTATGTAACACACACACCCCTGTATGTAACACACACCCCTGTATATAACACATACCCTTATATATAACATACACCCTTGTATATAACACACACCCTTGTATATAACACACACCCCTGTATATAACACAGACCCCTGTTTATAACACAGACCTCTGTATATAACACACACCCCTGTATATAACACACACCCCTGTATATAACACAGACCCCTGTTTATAACACAGACCTCTGTATATAACACACACCCCTGTATATAACACACACCCATGTATATAACACATACCCTTATATATAACATACACCCTTGTATATAACACACACCCTTGTATATAACATACACCCCTGTATACAACACATACCCCTGTATATAACACACACCCTTGTATATAACACACACCCCTCTATATAACACAGACCCCTGTTTATAACACAGACCTCTGTATATAACACACACCCCTGTATATAACACACACACTTGTATATAACACACACCCTTGTATGTAACACACACCCCTGTATACAACACACACCCTTGTATATAACACACTTCCCTGTATGTAACACACACCCCTGTATACAACACACACCCTTGTATATAACACACTTCCCTGTATATAACACACACCCCTGTATATAAAAAAAAAAACCCGGCATATAGCACACTCCCTGTGTACAACACCCCCCCCCCCCGTATATAACACACTGCCTGTGCACAACACACTCCCTGTGTAACACCCTTGTATATAACACACACCCCTGTATATTACACACACACCTGTATATAACACACACACCTGTATATAACACACACCCCTGTATATAACACACACCCTTGTAATATAACACACACCCCTGTATGTAACACACACCCCTGTATATAACACACACCCCTGTGTGTAACACACACACCTTGGTGCACCAGGTCTGATTTGTAATATCCAATACACTTCATGAAATTGGCTTTTTAATTGGTAGGACAAAGTTACGTTTCCTCCTAAATATGTTCAACTGTGGGTGGTTTACCAAATTCAGGAGGCGGGGTTTGCATGGGGGGGGGGCGGCATGGGGGGGGGGGCGGTCGGCCCTAATGTTTCATATTTACAGTGGGAATGAGTTATAGACCTGCTATGTACTGTGTACAAGATTAGGGGGTTAGCCCTGGTTTATATTGTGTATGAGTTATGGGACAGTGTACAGAGGAGGGGGTTTATCTTAATTGTACAGGGGAGGGGACAATATACAGTGGAGGGGTAAGCTATGAAGTGTACAGGGGAGAAGGGTTAGATCTGGAGTATACAGGAGGTGGTTAGACGTGCTGAAGTGTACAGTGCACATGAGAGGGATAAGACATGATGTGTAAAGTGTACAGAGGGAGGGGTTACACTTGAACTGAACAGTGTACATGGGGGGTCAGTCCTGAAGTGTACAGGGGGAGGGTGTTAGTCCCGAAATATAGAGTGTATAGGGGAGGGGGTTAGACCTGAAGTGTACAGTGTATGTGGGTGGTCAGACATGTAGTGTATAATGTACATGGGGAGGGAGTTATATATGAAGTGTACTGGGGAGGGGGTTAGTGCTGAAATATAGAGTGTACAGGGGAGGGTCATACTTGAAGTGTACAGGGGACATGACGTATACAGTGTACGGGGGGTGGGTGGTTAGACATGACGTATACAGTGTACGGGGGGTGGGTGGTTAGACATGACGTATACAGTGTACGGGGGTGGGTGGTGGTTAGACCTGAAGTGTACGGTGTAGGTACAGAGAGAATGTAAGTGAAATAGTTTACCAGTGGGTGGATTGTGCTCCTTGTAATTAAATATTTTTGGTTTCCAAGATAAAATAAAAGAAAAGTGCATACAACTTGTCATATATCAGGTCTAACCCCTTCCCCGATATATTTGACGATTGTCCTGTCAGCGATTACCTCGATTGTTGTGGCGCCATCTACCGAATATGAAAGATATAATTCAGTAGATGGCGCCACAACAGACGATGGAGTTAGTGGTGACTGCTGCAGTGTTCCAATCTTCTTCTTCCTGCAATCTACTACCGTCACAACATACCTCATGTTTACCCGTGAATACTAGCTCGTCACCGCTACATGACCCAGTTGCATAATGTTACCAGTCTTATTGTATTTTATTGAGGATAACTTAGTACTTCACCACTGGTGCTTACCGTCCAGCAGTGGTGATTGCAACGCAGCATGACTCAATGATACGCCATTTTGATTTTGAACTGGTAGCGAATGAAGTACAAAAGTATTCACACCAGAATCACACAGGGCGCTGCTCTGCTTCCTTAAACAAAGAATATACTATAATAGAGGTCTATACGAACCAAAGTCAGTCAACGGTTTAAAATATCATAATATGTGAATTGACCGATACAGAGATTAACAAAAAATATTACCTACGTGTATATCCAGTCCTGTTTGTTTTTCTACCAACTAGCATTTATACCTATTGGAGGGGAGATTCTTTGGGACACGAAACGGTTTATTTTCATATGCCAAATGTTAGCCTATGTAAACACTGATCTTTGTTTTTATTATAACGTATGTATACCTTTGTTGTAGCATCTGCCTCAACAACCGCCGATACGTTTGTTGACACCACCTACCAGGATGATTTCATGAAGCGCATGAATCAAATGCGTCTCGCAGCCCGTCACACCGACGTGACGTTGCAGACGGGTAACGTCAAGATCACGTGTCACCGTGCCATTCTGGCAACGGCAACTGAGTACTTCGACACGATGTTCACGTGCGGACTTGAAGAGTCAACTTCTCCCGTCGTCCAGCTGACAATGGAACCGGACACACTGTCCAGTATCGTGGAGTATGTGTACACGGGTGTGATTCAGCTGACCGATGACAACGTTGAGTGTTTGGTGAAGGCATGCGACCACTTGCATCTGAATTCGCTCAAGGCGGCATGTGATAAGTTTATGTTGAAACACGTCGAGCCGGCCAACTGCGTTGGATTCTACCAATTTGCCAAGATGTACAGGATCGACGAGCTGAAGCAGAAAGCCATGCAAGTGATGTGTGCCCAGTTCAAGAGTGTCGCACATAGAGAGGAGTTCAAGCATTTGTCCTGCGATGAACTGATACATTTGATCAAACAGAATGATGTCGACGTTGAAAGTGAGGACATCGTATGCGAATCTGTGCTAGATTGGGTTCGACAGGACCTTGAAAACAGGAGGTCGGCTTTCGATACAATCATAGAATACGTCCGGTTGCCTTACTGTTCGAGCACCTATCTGTGGCACACGAAGGACACAAGTGATCTGCTGACTCCCAAATTCCTACAATACCTTGACGAGGCGTTGAAGTTTCATACAGGCTCGGTTCACCGGTATGAGATGAGTAGTTGCCGCACGCTGCCGCGCAACAATTTTCAAAGGTCATCTTGCCTTCTGGTCTTTGGAAACAAAAACTTAACTACACAGCAATACGATCATTATCACGGAGCCCGAGCATACACCACGACTAAGCCCTACTGTTGCTCCTATTACTACAAGGAAGTTAGTAAGCAGTGGGTGCAGCTGATGAATCCGTGTACGCCAATAGATGCTTCTTGTACGTTCAGTCTGTGTGGCACGGAGAGAGGCCATCTGCTGAGAGACGGCGGGAATTGCTGGCTCCTTCACTTGACCACAAAGAGGGAAGAGTCAATGCCGTGTAGCAATGCCCGGTATCACGATGGTAGTGTCTCGCTGGGCAACTGCGTGTATGTAGTTGGAGGGAAAGAAGGAAAGGACGTCCAGACCAAAGAGCTTTCTTCTGCTACTTGTCTCAGACTTGAGGAGCGACGGTGGGTACCACTGCCAGACATGCCACGGGCAGTGGCCTACCCCATGGTTGTCACGTGCAACAACAAGATATACATGGTCGGAGGAACGGTGCAGGGAAATGCCGTTTCTTGCATCCAGGTCTTCGACACGACATGGGGGAAGTGGTGCAATCGGTCGGAGATGCCCGAAGCCTGCACCGGATGCGCCGCTGTTGTACTGAACAACTCCATCTACGTTGTGGGAGGCAACAAACGCAGGTGTCTGAAGTATGATACATCCTTGGACTCCTGGACGAAGCTGACCCCACCCTTCCGCTCTCACGCCAAGACTGCTGCAGTCGTGTGGCGTGGCCGTATTCTGGTAGCCACACGTGGTGCAGCTCTCTCTACAGAGACCTGTGAACAATACACGCCCGCCAACGACACGTGGTCGGACTGGACCACGTCGTTTGATGCCAAGGTGATGGATTCCGTGATCTGCCATAGTTTGTTCAATGTTGACCTCAGTCATCTGCCATAGCATGTTCAAGCTCGACCTCAAAGATCTACGACAGCGAGTTCAGATCCAGAGGCTTTGGCCACTGTTCCGTGTTGTTGTGCACAATTCTGTGCATACGACGTTATGTCTATAGATTTCTGCCTGCAGTTTACTTAATTAGCCATATCGAATTTTACTTATTACTAGTACTAATTAGTAAATCATGTGAACGTGGTGGCATCAGTATCAAGTGAACCCTAGTAGTTTTGCCTAGACAATTAAGTTGCTTACTTACCGATTTAGCAGTTTTATATTGGCTGTAGTTTTCATGTTATAAGTAGAACATGTTACCATGTGTTAATTCCTTCTGAATATCATTACCAATCTAGCGATTTATGCCTGTAGTTAACTTACTTAGCCATTTAGAATGCTGTTTACTACTAAAACGAATTAATAAATCATGTGAACATGGTAGCATCATTATCAAGTGAACCATAATAGTTTGCCTAGAAAATGAAGTTTCTTACTTATAGATGATATTTTTGACTTTGTAACAATTGAGGAAAATGGTTTCAATCCCATTCCATTGCTCACGAATTGAACGTGTTTGCATTTTCAGATGATCAAAGTGATGCTTGATCATGGAAACCTCTAGCAATAAAGTCATATGTGACACTTCATTTGGTTTGAAATACTTCCCAATTTTCTGTGTTTTTATTTCAATTTAATATATTAAAATGTATCTACTGGTGATTTAATTATTGCACTGTCCATATAACATTGAATAACACTCTGAACCATTCTATTTGTCTTCATATCCTCTTCTTGAGGTCTTTCCATATAAAAAAGCATTGAGATAAATCAACACGACTACAAATATATAGGTTGTTATCACAGTCTTTTTCGCATCACGTACAGAACGACTGACTTAATGATGCCGACCGACCTACTAAGATAAGGACTGGTAATATATATGTATATGAATTTTCCTAAGAAATACTTCGAACCTGTAGTAATGAGCATGCCAAGTTTCGTATTGCAGGGATATATTTTAGATTTATTAATATGTTATTTTTGCAGTGTCCCAAATATACCGTTACGCTCCTGACGATGCGTCTTCGCTCCGCAAATGGTGGGTCTATCACATAGACACCCGATATCTTCTTAAAGTCCTTCCGCATACATGTTGTTTACTATACTAAAACCTAACAAAGAAATGAAACGTTTTCTGAGATATATGAACAAAATGCGTGCGTCACAAACATAACAAAATCGTCACTTACGAAACTGTTTAAAAAGTGTTCAATGTTGAGTTACTCAGTAAAACATATTGGCTTCTTGCAGTGTGTCTCTGACAAAGTAGTGGTACGAACAGTTTTGAATAAACAATTGAAATCAAGATCTGACGTGAAGTATGAAAGGTGAAGCCATTATCTAACTTGAATAGTTGAAGTGTTGATATAAAATGTCACACCATTCTAAGATCTACATTTAGCTATTACGTCCGGTCAACGCAACCGTCCAGACGCTCTGTCCCGTCCGTATACAGGACGCAGCACGACCAAGATCGTAGTTTTGAGAAAAGAATATGTATTGCATGTAATTACTCGCACATAATGCATAGCGTTGCTCGGAAAAAAAACTACTCATTTATGATAATGAACCGTTTCAAGCAAATACAAGCTAAAGATATAATTACAGAAATTACTAATGTTTTGTTTTATCAATAATCATTTAGTAGTCGCTATAAAAAAACATTTATGATGTGTAGGACTAAAGTATTTAATTGGTTAACATATTGACGTATGCCTACAATTTGATTAAAATAAATAGCCAATGGGGAAAATAATGTTATTACATGAATTGCATATAGTGAATATTAAGTATATGACCGTAGTGACAACACGGGCTATATTTGTGTACGTTTTACCCTCCCTGAATTCCAGTAAGTAGGGTAAGTCGTGGACACGGACACTTACATATACTCTACATATACAATGACACACACGCACGCACGCCCGAACGCACACTCGCACGCACGCACCCCCCCCCCCCCCCACACACACACAATAGTCAGGGCGCGCGACATACACTATCGCCAGAGCTGCTCTGGCAATAAGCGCGGAAAACATCCTTTATCCCAGAGCAGCTCTGGCGATAGTCCAAGCCAAAATGGATTGCTGTATGGTGAAGTAGTATTGAAAGGACATGTTAATTATAATCCCGTTACCTTTTGTAATTACACGAATTTACCCATGCATCATGCGTATTATGCCTTAGTATGGTTAACTTGATGTGTGAATATAATATGTTAACTGACGTCTTCATCTATAACAGTGCTTAATACACGTCCAAATTGGTAGAGTTTTGAATTGGCACTACTATATATGACATGGCGACCAAAAGACAATTTTAGTGGATCCTAGCAAAAATCCTGGCTAAGTACATTTTATATGACACACCACTTTGCAGCAGATGCGTTGTGGCTCCCACAAAAGCGTGGACTCATAAACGCACACATTATTTACTGGTTCATGCATTATCAACTATGATACATTGATAAAATAGGCATAAGGATGGAAATATAATATTACAATGTTTAATATTACATGAAACAGTAAAATAACCAATCAATGACAATGTGATTGACCAAAAATATATTGTGTTGTCCAATAAAATAACTACTCATTTTAGTACACATCTAGTATACACACATACTTGCTGTGTATATTTCGTGGTGACTTAAAACAAGTAACTGTTTGTACTCTAAATTATCATTTTGAATCAATGTTTATATCTATAATGCTCATTCTGACCCGACCGTAAAGCTAATGCGAAAATCCCTCCACACAATGCAAATAGGACGCACCGATATTAAGTTCACATGTGTCTTTTACGAGGTTTGTTTTCTGCATGTAGCACTTAATCAAAAGCAACTTTCAAACAATTTATTTGCACTCATTTGGCGGAATATGTATTGATTATGTTAACAGAGTTATGGATGAAACAATATAATTAAGGAACTCTGTTTAAAATGAGACGGTGCTGATATTAAATAATTATTTTGATCCTTGTCAGGGTTGAAGGAATGAAGCTGTCATCGACATCGGACCGCCCAACGCAAACAATATAATTATGTGTTCCTTCATTCATCGGTCTCCTTGTCATTCCCAATATTCTGAAATGCCACATAATCGATCCATTATTTTTAGATTTCTGATTATTGTTGTGGCATCCCACTACACAACGATGTTTCCTTACATTATTACTTCCATTTGAAACAAACAACGTTTACGCCATGATTACGCGGTCCTACAACTTTTCTATGACTCCCGGTGAGGGCGCTGCAGTGCGAGGGACAGTGATGCAGATAGACAGCATTTACAAGATGATCTAAATAAGTTGATAGAATGGTCTGAGAAATGGCAAATGCTGTTTAACTTTGGAAAGTGTAAGTGCCTCCACACAGGACATGGGAATGAAAATGCACAATATACAATGGGTGGTACTGTACTAAATACTACTGTAAAGGAAAAGGACTTAGGTTTAACCATTAGTGCTGACATGAAGGTATCAGAGCAGTGTGGAATTGCAGCAGCGAAGGCAAACCAAATTCTTGGATTAATTTGGCGAAATATAGTATACAAAGAAAAAGAACTAATAATACCGCTTTATAAAACAATAGTTAGGCCTCATTTAGAATATTGTATACAAGCATGGAGGCCATATCGCAAGAAGGATATTGATATGCTAGAAAGAGTACAAAGGAGAGCAACAAAAATGATACCAAAACTCAGGAATATTAGTTATGAAATGCGTCTAAAAGAATGTGGTCTAACAACACTAGAAACCAGAAGATTGAGAGGAGATCAGATTGAGGTTTTTAAAATATTGAATGGGTATGAAAATATTGACAGAAATATTTTTTTCACGGTCAAGGAAGAGAGAAGGACTAGAGGACATGGAGTTGCATTAGCAAAGAAGCAGTGTAGACTAGATATTAGAAAATTTTCATTTTCCCAAAGAATAGTAAACGAATGGAACAAATTATCAGCTGATTGTGTAGGTGCTAGAAGTGTTAATATGTTTAAAAATAAAATTGACATATACCTAAGACGGGCAGGGTATACTTAGATAGATAGGTTGGACTCTCGATAAGCCAAACGGCTTCCTTGTCCACCTGCCATCTAGAGTTGATTCTCTAGGTGGCAATCTTGTTAAATCTTGTTAAATCTGGCTTAAATGCTGGGTGACGTCACGAGTCACGCGCTGTGTCACTGTGATAAACCTGTCATCCGTAAGTGCCAGCATCAAGTGCCAGCAGTTGTCAATCAGGAACTGTTCTCGTGTCGTAACTTCGCAAGTGGTCTAAAATCACAGCTATGGGTAAGTCATATTCGTCAGATTATTTAATATCAGATTAGCTATGACTTGGAGAGTAAACTTGTACTGACCGGATAACGTTTGTGTTCGAAAATTAGATACTTATTACGATTACGATTACATCCTGGTGCAAATTTACTTTCGTTTTATTGACAATGACATTGGCCGTTGACATTGGGAGTGGTTTCGTTACGCCTAGCCTAGGCATTGCAAGTTCTCCAAAATATAAGCACAAATCTGGAATTGACAATAAGATAAAATATATATCCACATATTTAATGTTTGTTATTTAATTAGTAACGTACACATGACAACAACATCAACATCGATCTACTTCTTTTATTTTCACGACAAATTTAGCGCATCTTAACCTCGACTACCCAGGTTTCGTGAGATGGCAGCACGTTTTAGCCTGTCACATCCACCCCGCCTGTGTTGCACAAGGGCAACCTTAACCCAGAATAAGATACAGACTGATTAATTGGCTGTGTAGTGTACAGGGGTGGTTAGACCTGAAGTGCGTAGGTGTACAGGGGTGGATAGACCTGAAGTGTGCAGTGTACAGGGGTGGTTAGACCTGAAGTGTGCAGTGTACAGGGGTGGTTAGACCTGAAGTGTGCAGTGTACAGGGGTGGTTAGACCTGAAGTGTGCAGTGTACAGGGGTGGATAGACATGAAGTGTGCAGTGTACAGGGGTGGTTAGACCTGAAGTGTGCAGTGTATAGGGGTGGTTAGACCTGAAGTGTGCAGTCTACAGGGGTGGTTAGACCTGAAGTGTGCAGTGTACAGGGGTGGTTAGACATGAAGTGAACAGAGATCATGTTTATAGGTGGTTGTGCTCCTTGTAATTAAAAGAAATTCCATGAGAAACTAAAAGTGCATACAACTTGATAAATATCACATTTAAAACCTAATTGTGACGTATTCAAAGAGTCTTTATCTAAAAGATGACCCTAATTGCATGTCAGCGATTACCCAGTATGTTGTGGCGCCATCTACCGAATATGAAAGGTCTGATTCCGTAGATGGCGCCACAACACGCGATGGAGTTATTGGTGAGTGGTGCAGCGTGCTCCAAATCTTCTTGTTCCAGTAAACCACTACCGTCTCAATATAAGTCATGTTTACCCTTGAATACTAGCTCGTCACCCCTACGCTTTTTATTGACTTTTATTGAGGAGCTGGAGTATTTATCAATGCACCACTTGTGGTTGCCATCTGTCCGTGGTGATTGCAACGCAGCATGACTCAACGAAACGTCATTTTGATTTTGAACTTGTATCGTATGAAGTAGTATAACATTCACACCAGAAATATATATATATATATATATATATATATATATATATATATATATAATACACACACACACACACACACACACACACACACACACACACACACACACACACACACACACACACACACACACACACACACACACACACACACACACACACACTTATACATATATAATCTTCTGACACCAGAATTTCAACAAACTATACAACGAAAAGCAAATGTTAAGCAGCCATTTTGTTAACCCCTTGGCGGAGTTTGCTAAGCAACCTGGATACATTAACTGTTACACAATTGTTGGCAACGTGACGACACGGTCTGCTAATGAGCGCGTGGGTGGAGTTTAGATCATCCGGCAGACGTATACTATACGTCAAGCAGTACGCGAACGTGTTCAGTAAGTTAGGACCAAGATGTGTAGAGCCTTAGTCCGTTTACGTAAACTTGTTTACGCGTGTAAGATGACCGCCTGTATGTGATAATAACATATTCTGGTGCCGCGATGTCTAAATATAGAGCATTCAGACCGTCCTTTCCTTAGACAAGCGTGATATGCAAGTCCTGATATCCTATAATTGCTGTCACGTGTCTACGTACGAAACACGCACTCTTTAACGTGCACGTGTAGACGTGAACTATTTGTGAGTGCGGAATATCGAGCATTGGTAACGTTGAACTTGACGTGCTACGTGACCAGAAAATACGGTGATCATGTGTGAGCATATAGCACTGTTCAGTTTCTCAGTTGTAGCCAGGATAACACTTTATCTGATTACACGGAAACCTCTGCCACCCAGTCTCCTATGCGATGAACAATTTTCGCCAAAACAACACTCGCCTCAAATATCTTTAATACGCATACGAGATGCCCATCAATATTGAACGGCAAGGCCATAGCCATTCATTAGTTGCTATATAAAAAAGTCCTTGTGATGTGTAGGACTTACATATTTTAGTGGTTGACATATTGCCGTATGCCTACAATTTGATGAAAATATATAGCAAATGGGGAAAAGAATTGTGTTACATGAATTGCATATAGTGAAGCATGTGACGATAATGTCAGCAGGGCCTACATTTCTGAACGTTTTACCCCCCTGAACATACACACACGCACGCACGCACGCACACACGCACGCACGCACACGCACGCACGCACGCACGCACGCACGCACACACACACACGCCTGCGCAACACGGGTACACTTACATATTTATAAGCAATATATATATATATACATACATACTTACATAAGTATATACATACACATACATATATCATTAAATCAATTAACGTCTTGTGGTCAATGATAAAATAAATAACGGTAAAATTATTTAGTAGGCAAAAAGTAAATTATAAGTATATATATATATATATATATATATATATATATATATATATATATATACATATATATATACATATATATATATACATATACATATTATACATACACGCAAGCACGCACATACACGCACGCGCACGCGCACACGCACACGCACACGCACACGCACACGCACACGCACACGCACACGCACACGCACACGCACACACACACTCGCACACCTATTTGCTAAGCTAGACCAGTGAACAGAATTGCAGTTAAAAGGATTCAGAACTGTTGTGAATTCAATTCAGATATAAGGCAGGTAATGAATGCCACAAATAAAATATTGCGAGTCGACAATCGGTCTTGCAGCACTTAATAAGAAGGCAGCTATTTGGATGTTGAAATTTAGCATGTCATGCAGTTGTCTACGGCTGTACGCCCGTGAATCTTGTTATTTGATATGACATCCTGAAAAGTAATGGACTTACTTCAGTCGATGCCCGGCTGAAGTAAGTGGATTAGTGTTCAATAGGGGGCGCTGTGTCATCCGTTAGTGTCAGCGGTTGTCAATCAGGAAGTGTTCTCGTGTCGTAACTTCGCAAGTGGTCTAAAATCGCAGCTATGGGTAAGTCATATTCGTCCGATTAGTTAATATCAGATCAGGTATGACTTGGAGAGTAAAGTTGTACTGACCAGGTAACGTTTGTGTTATTTTGTTGAATTATTACGATTACGATTACGATTACATCCAGGTGCAAATTTACTTTCGTTTTAAATTTAATGACGATCATTGACATTGACCATCGACATTGGGAATGGTTTCGTCACACCTAACAAGGCATTACCAGTTCTCGAAAATGTAAGCATAAATCTGGGATTGTTGTAAAAATTACCCAGGCTTCGTGAGGTGGCAGCACTAGCCCCTCACACCCGCCTGGGGCTGGGTATTTAATGTTCTGCCCATGTTGCCACCAGGGCGCCCTTACCTCAGAATAGGGTAGAGACGCTGATAGGGTATCAGGTCAATTATGAAATAAAAATAAAACAAGGATATAGTTTTATAAGATAATACTATAAATAAATTCTGAAACATTTAAGTAATATTCACACAAAGTAAACAAAATTACAAATTTGCAGTTGTTTATGAAACAGGAATTATAGCAAGATTACCCTCAATTACCCAGGCTCCGTGAGGTGGAAGCACTTTTTAACCCCCCCCCCCCATATGGATAACATTCAAAAGGTGGGTAAGTGACCAGACTGTCCCCTCAGTGAAGATATGCAGCCGAGCTGGTTAAATGAGACCAAGTGCAGGACCTAAATACAACAGCAGAGGAAACTGTGCCACCTGTTCTCAAGCTATTTTTGAGAAAAGAAGCTTTGCAAGCCTCGCTGTGAAGATGATAGCCAGATAGTGCTCATGGACAATTGGCAAACAGGGTTAGAATTTAGCCTAAAATGAGTAGGGGGCCAGCAGGGCCCCCTCTTTTCAAAACCTAGGGGCCTGACACAAAAAGTGGGGGCCATGCAACAAATACACGTTTAAGTCGCATTGTAACTATAACTTTATTCAACATAATTCACATGCTCCAAACGTCATGGCTATGTAGCAGCTTAATTAGTAAATACTAATGGTAATTTCATGAGAGCAATGGAGGGTTGTTAATTTTCCTATGAATCAGAACTGCTTGAAACCTGCAGATGTAATCAACACAGGGTCCCCTCTTCCTGCCCCCCCCCCCCACACACACACACCCACAACAGATTAACCAACTGTGTGAAGTCCCGTTCCTTCACCCCTTCATGTTATTTTATTTCTGGTTAAAACAAAAAGCAGTATTTGTGTAATTGCAGAATCAATCTGGCTTTAAATGGAACAAAAGCATGTATAATTTAATGTTTTATTGATTTACCGGTACTAAACTACGTTTGTGTGTGCATGTGTGCATGTGTGTATGCATGCGCGTGCGTTCTTGCATGCATGTATATGTATCACGGGCGTTGATCGGTGGGGATTTGGTTTAGTTTTAGCTTCTTGTGTTGCAAACAGTACAGTATTACATTGAATATTAAGCCCGAAAGCAACACTGAATTTTTCCACTGGTTGGAAGTAACGCGTGTATCTAGCTTCCATTCACTGTTAACTCATCATTATATGTAAGAAAATGTCATTGTTACCTAAATATTTCTCTTTTTAACCACGTTTTACTAATAACACTGTTAAATTCGAACCCTGGCAAATATATGTGACATAAACATTCTTACCAATTACTCAACTGTAGCACATGTTACAGTGCATATCTTGAGTCGAAGGTTTGTCAGCCTAGCTAATGACATTTAATCAACATATGACAGTGCCAGGCATATCCCAGGGATGCATCTCATTCTGTTTGAAGCTAATTTGTTAAATATGTGTCAGTTCTTCCTCATCCAGCATGCACCTAACCCACGAAATGAACAACCCTGCAAAAACCTATGTACATAAGATATTCTGTGGTTTATGTGCTGTAGCAATTACTACAGTAAGCAAATCTTTGTCGAATATTTTACAACATTTTACCATAGTAAATACTATTTACCATAGCAAATACTAAATTTGGCTATGGTGAATGTCACATTTTACACATAGTTCATTACAGTGGATACGATATTTTACCATGATTTAGAAATGTAAAATATCTAGAAATATAAAATATTTTACCTTACCTGGTCTCATTATCAATTCATCGTGACCCCATGACAACCCCCGTCTATATAACACAAAACAAATATCTGCCCCTTTAGACAACACATACCCCTGTATATAACACACACCCTTGTATATAACACACACCCTTGTATATAACACACACCCTTGTATATAACACACACCCCTGTATATAACACACACTCTTGTATATAACACACACCCTTGTATATAACACACACTCTTGTATATAACACACACCCCTGTATATAACATACACTCCTGTATATAACACACACTCTTGTATATAACACACACCCTTGTATATAACACACACTCTTGTATATAACACACACCCTTGTATATAACACACACCCTTGTATATAACACACACTCTTGTATATAACACACACCCTTGTATATAACACACACCCCTGTATATAACAAACACCCCTGTATATAACATACACTCCTGTATATAACACACACCCTTGTATATAACACACACCCTTGTATATAACACACACCCTTGTATATAACACACACCCCTGTATATAACAAACACCCCTGTATATAACATACACTCCTGTATATAACACACACCCTTGTATATAACACACACCCAATAATATGACACACACCCCTGTATATAACACACACCCCTGTATATAACACACCCATGTATATGACACACTGGCCTCTATATAACACACACCAGCTTATCACTCTAGTCTATAGGGGAATGATAATGATCTAACTCTGTGGTCACAACATACCTTATGTTTCCCCCTGAATACTAGCTCGTCACCCCTACATGACCCAGTTGCATAACTTTGCCAGTCTTATTGTATTTTGTTGAGGAGCTCCAGTACTTATCAATACACCACTGGTGCTTACCGTCTGTCCGTGGTGATTGAAACACAGCATGACTCAACGATATGCCATTTTGATTTTGGACTGGTAGCGAATGAAGTATAATAATATTTACACGGGAATAGCACAGGGTGCTGCTCTGAATCCACATTCAAAGAGTAAACTATCATACGTAATATTGGATGCACCGCGCGTACAGGTGAACACGCTGACCAGCCACCGTCTGTCTGTCACTGCCACTGCCACTCCCCAGCCATTGTAATCCAGTGGACTTTGTCACGTAATGCACCGTGCGCTGGTCGACTGAAAAATAAACTGTTACCGCCCAGCCGCCGGACTATCTCAGTGTGTGTGTGCCTGGCGCGAAGAAGAACGCAGACTAACCGCTAACTATAAAGCCGAGACAGAAGCGACAGCAACGCTCGCAAAGTGACACGGCGCGTGAAGATGCACTTCAAGGCGACACACCACCAGGAAGCCCCATTTCCGACACGGACCAGTTCCGGATGGTTGTGATGGAACTGTTGATAAATGAAGATGTACTAAAGAAAATGAAGAACATTTTGTTCCGGCAAAGTCTGTCGGATGGGGTAGACTACCTGAAGAAAAAAATTGACAACCTGACAGAAGTCATCGAGGAGAAGGATTGCGCGTATAAGCGAACTGGAAAGGTTGGTCAGCACAACGGAGACCAAGCTGGACGCCCTTGACCAGTATTCCCGCCGTGCAAATTTGTGGTTCCAGGGTCTCAAGGAAAACCAGGAGGGGGAGGATATAGAAACCCAAATCATTAACATTATAAATAATGACATAGGTCTAACTCCCCCGCTTCAGATGAGTGAAATTGTACGCTGCCATCGAGTCGGGCGTATGCCAAGCGAGCCCGGTCGCCCTCGCCCCGTGCTGGTCAAGTTCCAGTGTGAACGTCGCCGAGACACCATCCTGCGGCAGCGAGGAAATCTCAAGAAGTCGGACATCTCCAACCGTATCTTTGTAAATGAAGATTTTACTGCCACGCGTGCCTTGCTGGCATATCACGCAAGACAATTAAGAAAGAAAGGGAAAATTACGTGGTCAGTGAACGGCAAAATCGTGATTAAGGACAAACTCAGTAAGATTGTCACTGTTACAACAATGTCAGATATTAACAAGTTTGAGTAATCAAATCGCATGCTGTATCTTTGATGCAAACAAGGTGATCCACAAAGCATCTTTTCATAATTTTTTATTTTTATTTTCCACAAGGATTTTATTTAAGCTATTTGTAATTCTTTTTGTATCATAAACATGATACCTTACGGACAGCGGTATCATTGTGTACTAATTGTTAATTACTATGAGTTGTAGCTCTCCAGCAAATGCGTCTGAAAATATTGTGTAAAATTACAAACTGCTTGTGGTATTATACTTACTGACTGCAATGAAACCTAGTTTGGGGATCTGAAATAAGAACAGTGTGAATACTATCTTATTGTGTTGTCAGTAATATGAATGAAATTATATGTTTGGAAATAGGTTGTTTTTTAAGTTCATTAATGTATATTAGTGCAAAATTAAACAACTATGTTTATATACAACATATGATGTGTTTATAAATACTGGAAAACGTATTGGTTAAAATGCGTTCTTTACTGATACGTTTATGTAGTTCTGCTATTTGCAGTATGAACAGTATGTGTTAATATTTTCCCAGTAAAGATAGTATGTGTACATATACAAATTGGAAAACGGGAACTTTATAAACTGTAAATCGAGCGTCACTAGCTATATTCCCTACATCATATATTTTGAAACTTTGAGTGGAGGGTGTCACTAAACAAAATTGTATTGTGACTTGTAATTCTTTTTTACGTATTTTTATGTTTGTTATTTCGATACATGACTTTTTCCCTATTTATCTGAGTGCTATGTGTCACTAACAAAATGGTATTGTGATCTATGATTAGCTTTATTGTTGAAATAATTATTTTGCCTCTATAAAATGTTATTTGCTGGTGAGATTCTGTTTGTATAAATGCACTTGATCTTGCCTCTGTTTTCGGGCTATCTTGAAAGTCAAATGGCCTTGAATCTTTTCTATTACCGTTTTTTCTTATTCTTTATATTTTTTGCCAAACAAAAACTGTTTGTTTCTATCTGTGGAGTTGTATGCAGCTATTTAACATGCACCGTTTGTGAAACCAAAACCCGAAAGGCACTTACTGTTAACGAAATATTTTTATACATTGAAAACAAGATGATTTCAGTAAAATTTAAATTACAGGTAAATGGTAACTGACGAAACGTTTCTCCAATTTACAGGTGGTGTTACAAATAACTGTCTAAATAATATTTTTAACGCAGGCAATACTATTGACGGAAATAACGAATTGCCAATAATACGCCAATCATCATATTATGACTTTGATAAATTTAATTCATTAGCCAAAAAACAAGGAAAACAATTAAGTATTTTAAGTTCAAATATACAGCCCATAAATGCAAAGTTTAGTGAACTTGAAGCGTATGTAAATGACGTATCCTCGTTAAAATTTAAATTCAGCATAATATGCCTTCAGGAAAGTTGGTTATCTGAGAATGATGACTTGTCATTAATCCAGTTAACTGGATATGACTGCATTTCACAAGGAAAAAGCTGCAGTAGTAAAGGTGGATTGTTAATATATATAGGTAATCGTTTTGATTATGAAGTAAAGATGAATTTGAATACGTATGAGCATTGGGAGGGTCAAATAATACAAATAACTGGAGGAGGATTATCGCAACCAGTCATTATAGGAAACATTTACCGTCCTCCAAGGCCCTCAACGGAAAATTATAACAAATTCATAAATGAATTTTCAACTGTCATATCAACTTTGCCATGTCACCAAAACAACAGTGTTATCCTTGCAGGGGACAACAACATAAATATGTTAAAAATAAATGAGCAAGAACACTGTAGCACTTTCTTTGATATGTTAACTTCATTCAGTCTCTTCCCCCAAATTACACTTCCTACAAGGTTCACAACAAGGACTGGTACTCTTATTGACAACTTCTTTTGTAATTTAACAAAATGTATTTTACAAAGTACAGCAGGAATCCTAATTAAGAAATTTTCTGATCATCAGCCATATTTTATGTTTGTGAAAACCACTTTTAAAGAGGATCATACTACAAAATTCATACAAGTTAATGTACAAAATAAAGAGGCTATGTTAAAGGTAAGAAATTAACTTCACTCCTCTGATATATACACAAAATTAGACACACCCAAATACTGATCCAAACTATAATTATAATATTATCATAGATGAAATAAACCAAGCTAAAAATAAATATATGACTAGCAAATTAGTTAAATTTAACAAATACAAGCATAAGAAGTCTACATGGATAACTCAAGGACTGCTAACCTCAATAAGATACAGAGATAAACTTTACAAACAAATAAAACTGAATCTTCCGAATATGCCATATTATTGGTCAATTTAAAAACGTACAATAGCATTTTAAAAACAAGTTTTCGTAAAGCAAAACAAATCTACTATGAGAAATGTTTTCATAATTTAAAAAAAATTAATTTCATAAAATAAAAAAAATTCATAATAAAATGTTTTTTACACTTGGAAAACTATAAATGAAATCCTGTCTAGAAATAAAACTAACAAATCATTTCCCAAATATTTTAAAGACTGATTCTATTGTGACAGATAAATCAGAAATTGTAAACAAATTTAATGATTTTTTTACTAATATAGGTAGTAATCTGGCAAGTAATATAAAATATAAAGGCACTCGTGAACATACATATTACCTAAATAAAATAGTAGACAGAAATTTCACATTTAGCTACGTTGAAGAAGATATTATAAAGAGGACAATAATCAATTTACCTAACAAAAGTAGCTGTGGATATGATGGTCTCTCCACTAAATTACTAAAAATTCTTGAACCAGCACTAACCAAATCTTTAACATTATTAATAAATCAAGTATTAACAACAGGAATATTCCATGATAAACTAAAAATTGCAAAGGTAATTCCTGTCTAAAAAAAGGTGAGAAAACAGTTTTCAGTAATTATAGGCCATATCACTTCTACCAGCTATTTCAAAAATACTTGAAAAAATAATTTTTGAACAATTATCGTCTTATTTAAGAGACTCTAGGCTTTTGTTTGATCATCAATATGGTTTCAGACCGAAACATTCAACAGAATATGCAGCATTAGAATTAATAGATAGAATAATAACACAACTGGATAAAGATGAAATACCAATTAATATATATTTAGATCTCTCCAAGGCTTTTAATACTATTGATCATATAATTTTTATTGATAAATTGAAATATTATGGTGTACATGGAACAAATCTCAACTTATTCAGCAGCTACCTGGAAAATCTTAAACAATACACGGAAATTGACAATATCAAATCAAATATGTTATCAATAACAACAGGTGTACCACAAGGTTCAATTTTAGGACCACTATTATTCATCATATACATAAATGATTTTGCACAAGCAAGTAAAATGTTTACATTTCTCATTTATGCAGACGACACAACTTTGTCAAGTACACTAAATGTTTTCAGTGATAACACGCATGACCGAAATTTAGAATTTTTAATTAACGAAGAACTTGTTAAGATAAATGATTGGCTCAAGATTAATAAATTATCACTAAATGTAGTAAAATCGAAATTTATGATATTTCAAAAGAAAAGGAAAAATATACAGATATTAAATCTGAAGATAGACAATATAAATATTGATCAAGTTATGGAATTTAATTTCTTGGGTTTAATTATAGATACAAATTTAAACTGGAAAAAGCACGCTGAAAAAATATCAAATGCGTGTTCTAAGAAAATTAGAATCTTAAACAAATTGAAACATATTTTACCCCTAGATATTAAAAAAATATTATATAATTCATTAATAGTGCCACACATTAATTGCTGCATCATGGCATGGGGCTTTGAATCAAATAGAATAATAAAGTTACAAAAAAAGTCCTGAGGATTATTACTTTAAGTAACTACATTTCCCACACTGAGCCACTGTACAAACAACTTAGCTTATTAAAAGTAGATGACATCCTTAAATTACAACAATTAAAATTTTACTATAAATATCTACACAATGACCTACCTTGCTATTTACAAAATTGGAGGTTTGTGTTTAAATATGATGTACATGGTCATGACACAAGAGACAAAAATAAAATATATACTTATCAAATTAAACATGATTTTGCAAAGAAATGTCTCAGACATAATTTGCCACTATTATTAAATAACCTTCCTGAAATAGTGAGAGAAAAATTTATGTCACATAGTAATCAGGGATTTGGAAATTATGTAAAATTGTATTTCTTACAACGTTATGAAGTAACATGCACTAGACAAAACTGCTATGTTTGTATGCAAAATTAATAATCTAAAACCACCTAAAAACTTCATTCAGTATTTATTTTTAAAAACAGAGCCTTTTTAATTGAAATACAATAATCTTGTCAGCTGCGCACATGCATCTTCATATTATGTTTGTTTGGTGATTTTGTTTTGTTTTGTTTATTTCTGGAAAAATTTGTTCTAGATGAAGAAATTATTCTGTACGTTACATTTTCTGAAAGGTGGCTCCTCGATAGCGACTAGCCCGGTCTTAGAGGAGTCTCCTGACCCCAGGTTGTAATTGTTAAATATATGCATTATTACCATGTTTGCTATAATTATTTATGTTTGTATTGTTCTGATTATTTATGTATGACATGGATAACGTGTATGTGTGTATTGTTTTGAAATAATGCTCAAATAAAAACAAATTCTTCTTCTTCTTCTTCTTCATATAGAGGTCTATATGAACTAAGAGTGGTAGTCGATAGTTTTTGAATTGACCGATATAGAGATTTTTAAATAATTTTATTTACGAGTATATTCAGTCCTGTTTGTTTTTCTACCAACTAGCATTTAGACTTATTGGAGGAGGGATTCTTTGGGATACGAAACGGGTTTTGTCGTATGCCAAATAATAACTAAAAAGGGATTCTTTGTAATTAAGACTATAATAAATTATGTTTCATATTTTTACAGTACTTTTAAACTAATGTTTTTAAGGGAAACGAACGGGTCTCTTACGTGTCCCAAACTATGACGAAAGGGTTCTTTGATAATTCTCTACTTAGTAATAATGCACACAACGTTTTCTTAATATAACTATTTCATGTAATCATCAATCATAAGCTTTCTATTAAAATAATGTTTGTACGCAGATACAAAGTGCTCCATTTAATGACTGGTTAGCCTATGTAAGCACTGTGATCTGTGTTTACAATGCTATTTTATAACGAAAGTATGGCCTTGTTGTAGCATCTGCCTCCACAACTGAGACGTTTATTGACACCACCTACCAGAATGATTTCATGAAGCGCATGAATCAAATGCGTCTCGCAGCCCGTCACACCGACGTGACGTTGCAGACAGGTGACGTCAAGATCACGTGTCACCGTGCGATTCTGGCCATGGCAACTGAGTACTTCGACACGATGTTCACGTGCGGATTTGAAGAGTCCACTTCTCCCGTCGTCCAGCTGACAATGGAACCGGACACACTGTCCAGCATCGTGGAGTATGTGTACACGGGTGTGATTCAGCTGACCGATGACAACGTTGAGCGTTTGGTGAAGGCATGCGACCACTTGCATCTGGATTCGCTCAAGGCGGCATGCGATAAGTTCATGCTGAAACACGTCGAGCCGACCAACTGCGTTGGATTCTACCAATTTGCCAAGATGTACAGGATCGACGAGCTGAAGCAGAAAGCCATGCAAGTGATGTGTGGCCAGTTCAAGAGTGTCGCACGTAGTGAGGAGTTCAAGCATTTGTCCTGCGATGAACTGATCCATTTGATCAAACAAAATGATGTCGACGTTGACAGTGAGGACATCGTGTGCGAGTCTGTGTTAGATTGGGTTCGACACGACCTTGAAAACAGGCGGTCGTTCTTGGATACAATCATCGAATACGTCCGGTTTCCACACTGCTCGAGCAGCTATCTCTGGCACACGAAGGACACAAGTGATCTGCTGACTCCAAAATTCCTACAATACCTTGACGAGGCGTTCAAGTTTCAGGCAGACTCGGTTCACCGGTATGAGATGAGTAGTTGTCGCACGTTGCCGCGCAACAATGGTCACAAGAAATCTCGCCTTCTCGTCTTTGGAACGAAAAACGTAACTACACAGCAATACGATCATTATTACGGAAATCGAACCACGACTAAGACCTACAGCTGCTCCTATTACTACAAGAAAGATAGTAAGCAGTGGGTACAGCTGATGGATCCACCTAAGGAAATAGATGCTGCTTGTACGTTCAGTCTGTGTGGCACGGACAGAGGCCAGCTGCTGAGAGACGGCGGGAATTGCTGTCTCCTTCACTTGACCAACAACACGGAAGAGTCGGTGCCGCGTAGCAATGCCCGGTATCAGGACGGAAGTGTCTCGCTGGGCAACTGCGTCTATGTTTTGGGTGGGAAAGAAAGAACGGACGTCTGGACCAAAGAGCTGTCCTCTGCTACGTGTCTCAGACTTGAGGAGCGACGGTGGGTACCACTGCCAGACATGCCACGGGCAGTGGCCGACCCCATGGTGGTCACGTGCAACAACAAGATATACGTGGTCGGAGGAACGGTGCAGGGAGATGCCGTGTCTTGCATCCAGATCTTCGACACGACATGGGGGAAGTGGTGTACTGGGTCGGAGATACCCGAAGCCTGCACCGGGTGCGCTGCTGTTGTACTGAACAACTCCATCTATGTTGTGGGAGGCAACAGCCGCACGTGTCTGAAGTATGACCCATCCTCGGACTCCTGGACGAAGCTGCCCCCGCCCTTGCGCTCCCACGCCAAGACTGCTGCAGTCGTGTGGCACGGCCGTATTCTGGTAGCCACGCGTGGAGCAGCTCTCTCTCAAGTGGCCTGTGAACAATACACGCCTGCCAACGACACGTGGTCGGACTGGACCACGTCGTTTGATGCCCGGGCGATGGACTCTGTGGTCTGCCATAGCTTGTTCAATGTTAACCTCAGTCATCTGCCATAGCTTGTTCAAGCTCGACCTCAAAGATCTACGACAGCGAGTTCAGATCCACAGGCATGGGCCACTGGTCCGTGGTGCTGTGTCCACGTTATATCTGACAATTCCTGCCTGTAGTTAGCTTAGTTAGCCACATAGACTTGTTACTTATTACTAGTACTAATTAATATATCATGTGAACGTGGTGGCATCAATATCGAGTGAACTATAGTAGTTTTGCCTAGAGAATGAAGTTGCTTACTTATAACATTTCCAGTTTTATATTGGCTGTAGTTTTCAAACCAAATAAATAAGTAGAACATAATATTACCATGCGTGTTCTTCACAATTAATTTCCTCCGGATATCATGATCATTCATATATTTCCTGCATAAAAATACTACTCGCATAAGCAATGTTGCCTATGTAATTTTCGACATTGCATGCGCAACATGTTGTTTGTAGTTATCAGATCCCGTATTAGGAATGACAGGATATGTAATGTTTAGGAAAGACAGAATAGAAAGAAGGGGAGCTGGAGTTATTTTATATATTAAAGAATCTGCCCGGATAGGCTTATGAAATAAATTAGAAAAAGAAGCAGAATGCAAAGAAACTGTCTGGTGTAACATAGTTACAGGAAACTCAACACTAACTGTTGGATTAGCTCACTGAAGTCCAAACATAAGCACAGAAGATGAGAAAGTATAAAACGTTATAAATGAAGTGAGTAGGCGGGACTGTATTATTATGGAGGAGTTTAACCATGGGCATATACAGTGGAAATCTATACAGAGTACTGGGAGAGAGGATCAAACGTTTTTGAGTTTAGTACAGGATAGTTTCATTTCTCAACATGTGTTAGAACCAACCAGGGGCGAGAATGTGTTTAACATAGTTTTGAGCTCACAGAAGGAATGTGTTGGTAATGTCAACATGCATGAGCCACTGGGATGTAGGGATCACAACCAGACATATGTTATCATTAAAACATAAGGAGAACGGAATCAACAAATACGATACAAGAAATATTTTCACAAAGGAACATATAAGAACATGAGGGAATATTTAGCTAAGATAGACTGGAATAACACACTGAAGAATAAGTCAGCAACAGAATGCTGGGATATCTACAAAAGTGAAATTTACTGCATCACCGATATATTTGTCCTCTTGAAAAAACAGGGGAAACGGTCAAAAAAGAAACACATCGAAAGAAACCTTTAGAAAACTCAAATACAGTCAAATGATGTGAAAGACTTATAGACCTACTGGAAGTGAAGAAGACTACACCATTTATAAAGAAGCACTTAACCAAGCTACAGCTGAAATTCAAAGAGAAGCTATGAACAAATATTAGCTTTTAATATAAAACATGACAGCAAGAGTGTCTATGCGTATGCTCGAAGGAAACATAATGTTCAGGAAATGGTCGGTCTTCTAGAAGGTAGTGATGGAAACATAATAACAGAGGGATTCTTAATGGCAGAAAACCGAAATGAGTAGTTTGTTCGGTGTTTACCAGAGAAGGTATTAGTGCATTACCAATACCAGACACTAAGTTCGAAGGGAGAAAGTAAGACTATTTAGGACAACAAATTGTAACCCAAAAAATTGTAGCTAAGAAAATAATGGATATGAAGGATAAATCACCTGGGTGGATGGGATTCCTCCCAAATTACTATTGGAAATTGTAGAAAAAAATAGCATACCACTTGCAACAGTGAACAATGTGTCATTAGACGAGGGAGTAGTTCCGCTAGAATGGAAAGAAGCAAACATCACACCATTAATTTTTTTAATGTTCGAGAAACAAGTCAGAGAACTATAGACCAGTGAGTTTAACATCGGTGATTTGCAAACTATTAGAAAGACTAATTGAAGATAACTTGTTTGATTTACTTGTTAAACATAACTTGATAAACCCATCTCAACATGGGTTTCGAAAAGTGAGGTCATGCTTCTCCTTCTTCCTCCTTATACTGGACTGGGCCTTTTCCGGGCGTTAAAAGTCCAATCGAAGCTTGTGCGCTTGGGGGGTGTATACTATCTTAAAACAGTTAAAATAAAAACAAAATTTATATTAACTACTTAAAATTAAAACGTTAATAAAGTTATTCTATGGACCTATGTTTAAAAAACATGTTATGTTTTTAGAAAATGTCACAAAGTGGGTAGATAAGGGATCACCAGTAGATATAATATACTTAGATTTAAAAAAGCCTTTGACAAAGTGCCACATCAAAAATTACTACTTAAACTAAAGTCCCAAGGCATAGGAAATGGTATGATCAACTGGATAGAAAAAATAGTCAATTGAAAGTGCAGTTTCAATTATTTTAACAACTATGAAGAGAGTGACTCCGGAGGCAGCAAAATCAAGCCACTCCACCGACCAGTCACAGCCTGTGTCAAAAAAGAGTGATGTCAGAACTACACGCAGTGGCCGGATCCACGGACGTATATGCACATATGTCCGTACCGGATCATAAAGCTGCCGCGTCGTTATGTACACGATTAAAGTGCCAGCAATGGGCAGAATAATCCCATCATATAACATTAGGCGAAACAAAGGGCAGTCTACCCTGGTTTCTAGTTATAACTGCAAGTTTCTTTGCGTATAAGTAGATAATCAGGAGTAGCCAAACAGGAAATTTTGATGTCTTTAATTGGACTGATACAAAGTGAACATCTACGAACAGTGAATGACAATTTACGAACTTGTGAGATAACATCGAACTGTGCAAAACTAATGTGCATTAAACGTATAATGCAGTTTAGTTAAAGAAAGAAGGGAAGATGTAATGAGATTAACATAGTGTAAATGCAGCACTTTACGATAATATAGGAATGAGCTAATAAAGGCACTGTAGCTTAGGGTAAAAGTTGACACACGTCTTGTTTACGATTCGCCATCCATTGAGCTGAAGCTATAAGACAAGTCCTAACTAAGTACATTGTGGGGTGAGGGCCGGGGGTTTGACATTAGGTATGCAAGGCGGGACTCAAAGGTTGTAGTAGAAACTCTGGGCAGGTCACAACTACAGCATATGCATTTAAACTGTACGTCTAAAGCCATGTAGATGCATGTTGCGTTCCTTATTCCTTTCAATACGTTTACAAAGTGCGTACCAGATTTTCTAAGTTCGATTTTAATCTACTCAAAATCGTTCTAATGGATTCCACACTCCGTGAACAGTCGCCATGATTAATGATTGAAGTAAATCCCGCTAGAGCCCCAGGTCGTATCCTGTGTCGGGAGTGACAAATGGGCGCATGTCCGCCGACGAGTCGCCTGATGTGTGCTAGTGTTTTCATGATACGACGGTCGGTGGTAACTTGGTCAATAAGAAAGCATGGTGCGATCACGTGATAGATCTCGACATAAGGCTAAGCCCGCGTCCGTTTTAGTTCTCAAGCCAAGTCGACCCACACGTTTTCAGTTTATATTTTTATAATTTACTTTCATATTTTACTGACCTGACGGGTAACTAACATTTTAGATACAGAAAGATAGATACGTTGTTTTTGTACCCTATATTCATTGACCATGTTTTTTGTAAGTCGACGGAATAATTTAAGGCCGAGCGTCGGTTGAAATTTCAGCACAAGCTTATTTTATGGAATGGTTGCCAATGACCACGGATTTAACGATATGTTTCAGTCCACCTACAATAAACATTTGGCTGATTTGTCAAAATTAGGTGAAACGGCAATCCTGTAAACGAAATTTGTTACGTAGGAAGACGGAACTTCGCCGTCAGACTTCACTACGAAATGACTTGAGCATTTGGCCAGTGTTCCAGCAAAGTAATGCCTAGCGCCGAATTGTCATTTATATCAAGAATCCTATATTTACCCGTTCCAATTAACAGTTATCTTGAAATGTAATCAGTCACACAAGACGAAATCCTCAAAAACGTTGTTCACCGCTAGCGCCACTGTGCGGATTTGTAAGGCCCACTAGCGACGCCACCAGCGCTACCGCTTTTCACAAGATTAAATGGAGAATCCGGTTGGAAGCGGGAAATAAGGGCAAAATTACATTTATTTGTTGCTTCGGCATAAATAAAATACGGTAATGGGTCAACGGGAAAAGGACACAAATAATACACCACTTTCTAAAAATTGGGTTACCCGCCAGGTCAGTAAAATGTTAAAGTAAAAGTATAAACCTTGTGGTCAGAGTAGGCTTAAAAACTAAAACAAATACGCCGTGCATAGGTATGACGAGGTTTATCACATGAAGTCAAATTGGCAAACTTACCGCCGACCGTCGGGTTATGAAAAATGTGTCACACGTCATCGGATATACGCCTGCGGCGCCAAGGTGTCACCGACCGTCGGCGTCAAGTTGTCACCGACCGTCGGCGTCAAGTTGCGCACACACCAACCGACTGCAGTCGGCCGACTGCTTTTACGCCGACTAGTCGCAAGGTGTGTGCTGAAAATCGGTATGTGCTTAGAATAATGGCAATCCGCCTTGCGAGATTCTGAATATGAGCTCAACCAATGATAACACTTGGCGGCGAGTTCCGGTGGCCCGAATGTCAGCAATGTCTGAGTAGTGGGTAATTATAATGAGATTCTCGGAGGTGGCTATTTGCTACCTCTCCACGTACAAATACATGTAAACGCCTGATGTCAGTCTTATCAAAAGTACCTTCAATCTAAATGAATCTAATCGAACATAATCTTAGCCCTAAACGTAATATTTGTGTTATGCAAATAACTTAGTCATAACTCCTTGCATGGTAAAAAATGCTATCGATAAGTTGAAATGTGGAAAAGCATGTGGTAACGATGGGCTATCTGCCGAACACTTTATTCATTCAGATAGGCGCATAATTATACTGTTGTCCATTTTTTATAATAGAGTGATTTCTCATGGTTATCTACCTGATGACTTTATGAAAACTATTATAATTCCACTGATAAAAAATAAGTCTGGAGATACGACCAACGTAAATAACTACAGACCAATAGCGCTTGTCACTATCGCCTCTAAGATATTTGAAATTATATTGCTAGAAATGTTGACACCATATCTTAATACAACTGACAATCAGTTTGGGTTTAAGAAGGGACACTCTACTGACCACTGTATATTTGCTTTAAAAAATGTTATTCAATACTATAAAAGTAACAATAGTCCGGTGTATTCATGCTTTTTAGACGCGTCAAAAGCATTTGACAGGGTCAACCATTGGACGCTTTTTAGAAAATTGCTTAATCGCGGTGTGCCTGTTGTACTTATACGTATTCTGTTGTACTGGTACAGAACCCAAACATTCTGTGTCAAATGGGGTTCAACAACATCAGAGTTTTTTAATGTTTCGAATGGTGTTCGACAAGGTGGGATTTTGTCCCCATATTTATTTATCGTATACATTGATGATCTGAGCAATATGCTAAATAGTGCTGGTATAGGTTGTCACATACACAACTGCTGCACAAACCATGTGTTCTATGCCGATGACATATGTGTTATTGCTCCCAGTCCTAGTGGGCTTCAGGGTTTGCTGAACATATGTGCAAAGTTTGGCTTTGAAAATGATGTTGAATATAACCCTATCAAGTCGTTGTGTATGGTCTTCAAACCACGTGGTTTTAACCTGAAATGTCCAGATATGTATATGAACCTAAACAAGCTTGCATATGTCAAAGAAGCAAAATATTTAGGTGTGATAATATGCAATGACCTGAAAGATGACGGAGATATTCTAAGACATCTACGTAATTTTTATGCTAGGTCAAATAGCATTATCAGAAAATTTCACCACTGTTACGTGGGTGTTAAACTACGTCTGTTTCATGCGTATTGTTGTACAACTTATTGTTGCCAGTTATGGGTTAACTTTAATAAGGGCTCATATTTAAAAGCTAAAGTTGCCTACAACAATATGCATAGACGGATTTTGGGATATAGCCGACGGGACAGTGCGAGTGGCATGTTTGCTGATAATGCTATTGATACATTTGACGCCCTATTACGTAAGAACATTTATGGTTTGAAAAGACGCATTTGTAACATAAATAATGACTTGATTAGGGCTATGTGCAATTGTTTTGAAATAGTAAATGGCCCAATGTGGATTAGCTGGGCCAATTCATTGTATACAGTAAATATGTAAGATAGTCACCATCTCTCGCATATAACTTTATTATTATTTATTATATATATATATATATATATATATATATATATATATATATATATATATATATATATATATATATTTTAAAGTCAGTAAGTTGTTTATATAACTTACTTTTCAAAAGGTGTTTATTTGTATGAATTAATTGCATATTTATTTTACAATCACATCCTGTATATTGCTCATTATTTTATCTGTTTTTCTACAATTTTACATTTATCTAACTCATAACCTTATTGTTTTTTTTCTATTCATTTTTAATTTTTTTTAACATATTGGCTCTTTAATTAGGCTACTTAGATGTTCTAATGTATGTACCGATTGTATATGGGTTTTTACCTGAAATAAATGTATTCGTATTCGTAATACTAGCCCTAAACTTAAACATGTGTATACACCGGAAAAGCCACGTGGACGAGGAGGAGTAACAAATAGCCGTGGCCGAGATTCCCGGTAGTCGATGGCGTTGTTTGTGTTGGAAATGGGCCGCGGTGTCGGGTCAGTGTCTGGGCTGCTGCGGTCAAGCGTGACAGACACACAAGGTCAGTTAGTGGTCTCATTCAACTACCTACAACACAATGCGTAGATGTGCCAGTGGCAGTGGACTTATTCACGACCCATGCCTTGGGAGGATCGTTGTGACCGGGCGGTTGACGGACAGATTTGTTAGGTCAGTGAACAATGTTGCGTCTTGGTCCGTGTGACTGTCCGTTTTCGTCTTGGTCCGTGTGACTGTCCGTTTACTTCTTGGTCCGTGTGACTGTCCGTTTACTTCTTGGTCCGTGTGACTGTCCGTTTACTTCTTGGTGCGTGTGTTTGTCCGTTTAATTCTTGGTCCATATGACAACCCCCAATTAACGCCGCTACCACCAAGAAATGTTAGCCAACGCATAATCGAGTAAATCGACTGACTGTTTTTATTTGTTTACCCTCTTGGTAAAGACACGTTTGTGACGTGTCTTTACCAAGACACGTCACAAACACCTCTGAAGAGCGTCAACCTTCTACAAACGCATATTCTCCAGTGGGAACAAAATCTCCAATTGATAAAAATCATATGCAAAGGGTCCGCGGATACACAAATGGTCCACGGATACACAAATGGTTCACGAATACACAAATGGTCCACGAATACACAAATGGTCCACGGATGCGCGTAACCATGAAAATAAGCGTTGACATATCTCCGCCTCGCTGGAGAAACACACACAATGATATAAAGTTACCACATACATATAACTACGTAGCCATTTGCACTACACTCGAAACTACAGTTTTAATACTCGCTGTTATAAACTACATTTTTAATTATGAGTAAGATTATCAGAATGATTAGGCCGATGCCGAGTCCAATACGGTTGACAATCTGTGCTTGTCTCGACAACCTCTCGGCCGCGGCTCTGTCTCCGTAGCGGGCGGCTGAACGACACTCCGCCGACCTAGCAACGCAGAGGGTTAGCGACGGTCTCGTAACTATACCAAATCCAGAAGAAAAAACATTATACGTTCAATTTTACTTCACCCCCTACCAATACTTGGAAAACCGTTTTGGATTGTTACAATACAAATCGGCTAAAATAATTTTGTTGTGTACGGTTTTTTGAAATGCCGTAATGCGCTATTTTTACACGTTAAAAGCTTGCCCAAAAGCGCTATGAACAACCAATAAACTATAAAAATAAAGTAAAACAAACCTTGAAATCCTCTTAAAATACTGATGTCAATTTGCATTAATATACAACTCCATTCATGGGGACGCCATTGTAAGCCTCGCAATATATTGTATCCGTGACGTCACATAAGAATAGTTGCACATTTTGCATGAGACGCAAAAGTATAATGGTATGATACACAAAATTCACACACGCACACGCGCACGCGCTCGCGCGCATACACGCGCACGCGCACGCGCACGCGCACGCACGCACACACACACACACACACACACACACACACACACACACACACTAATTTCCATACATGAAAGACATGCATAATTTTAGAAACTGATGTCATCAAAATGAAAGTAGTTAACAAACCGGACAAGTGCGAATATTCCGAGAGGCAGACAACAAAAGACGGTGACACAGATGGCAAAGCCGAGTCCGCTGGGCGGCGGATGGTACAGAGGCGTTGGTTGCAATATAACCAGCTTTGGCGGTTGAGCGTTCACAACAGCGTCTTGAACTAGCAGCGACCCTCGACCTGAAATAATAATAATAATAATAATATACAATATTTATATAGCGCCATAATCACACGGTGCTCTATGGCGCATTACAGTACAATAATAATAATAATAAATCGACAGGGAAATTAAAACATTACAATATTTAGTTAAGTCATTTTAAAGCTAGACAACAAAATTGTCGTAAATTGAATTAAAGAGTAAAAATACAATTCGATATAAGGATAGTAAACCTAAAAGGTATAGGTGCAATAAATAATTAAGTAATATATTACATAATGAAAAACTATCAAATAATAATAATAATACACAAATACATATAGAGAATTAAGGGGGATAACAAATATTAAGATTACGGATAAAATGTACATTCATGGCATTAAAAAATGCACTAGTAAGAATAAATATTAAGTGCTATTAAAACGGTTAATAAGTCGATTTGTTGTCTACGTATTGCTGCCGGAACAGAAATGTCTTTATTCACCACTGTCTATAGTCAAGTACTCATTAATGTAGCTGAGTGAATTGTGGCAACGTAGAATGAGGCTCAAAGTAAAATAGTGCACCTTCGGCTGTCATACAGACGACCCGTGTTTATATGTTCATCTAGTGCACTTACGGCTGTCATACAGACGACCCGTGTTTATATATTCATCTAGTGCACTTACGGCTGTCATACAGACGACCCGTGTTTATATATATATGTTCATATAGTGCACCTACGGCTGTCATACAGACGACCCGTGTTTATATGTTCATCTAGTGCACCTACGGCTGTCATACAGACGATCCGTGTTTATATGTTCATCTAGTGCACCTACGGCTGTCATACAGACGACCCGTGTTTATATTTTCATCTAGTGCACCTACGGCTGTCATACAGACGACCCGTGTTTATATGTTCATCTAGTGCACCTACGGCTGTCATACAGACGACCCGTGTTTATGTATTCATCTAGTGCACTTACGGCTGTCATACAGAAGACCCGTGTTTATATATATGTTCATCTAGTGCACCTACGGCTGTCATACAGACGACCCGTGTTTATATATATATATGTTCATCTAGTGCACCTACGGGTGTCATACAGACGACCCGTGTTTATATGTTCATCTAGTGCACCTACGGCTGTCATACAGACGACCCGTGTTTATATGTTCATCTAGTGCACCTACGGCTGTCATACAGACGACCCGTGTTTATATGTTCATCTAGTGCACCTAGGGCTGTCATACAGACGACCCGTGTTTATATGTTCATCTAGCTAGTGCACCTACGACTGTCATACAGACGACCCGTGTTTATATGTTCATCTAGTGCACCTACGGCTGTCACACAGACGACCCGTGTTTATATGTTCATCTAGCTGGTGGACCTACGACTGTCATATAGACTACCTGTGTTTATATGTTCATCTAGTGCACCTACGGCTGTCATACAGACGACCTGTGTTTATATATATGTTCATCTAGTGCAGCTACGGCTGTCATACAAGCGACCCGTGTTTATATGTTCATCTAGTGCACCTACGACTGTCATACAGACGACCCGTGTTTATATGTTCATCTAGCTGGTGCACCTACGACTGTCATACAGACTACCTGTGTTTATATGTTCATCTAGTGCACCTACGACTGTCATACAGACGACCCATGTTTATATGTTCATCTAGTGCACCTACGACTGTCATACAGACGACCCGTGTTTATATGTTCATCTAGTGCACCTACGACTGTTATACAGACGACATGTGTTTATATGTTCATTTAGTGCACCTACAGCTGTCATACAGACGACCCGTGTTTATATGTTCATCTAGTGCACCTACGACTGT
>OZ024861.1:38568440-38648440 GCA_964017155.1 Oasisia sp. SBJ-2009 | reverse complement strand
CGGATATGTCCCTTAGATCAGCGGACACCTACTGAACGTGGCCGCGGACAATTTTTTTAATTATTATACCACTGCTAAAGCGGACAGTCATACCGATCTGGGTTTTTTTCTTCAAAATAAACAACATTTTATTGTTGTATACGATATTTTCAAAGATGGCGTCGCACATTTTGTGAAGACATCTTGCACTGCACAGTACATGCTGGGAGTGTTGTTTTTGTCGAATCACAAGAGACCGCGAGCTACCCGTGAGAGTTCAAACCACAGCTCTTTTTACATTCCGTTTTATATTTTGTTCGATAAGCACGCTTATCTAGTGATGGCAAGCGAAGGGAAGAGACAAGTGTTGAGTTGTGGACTTATGCAACACGCACTGGAAATGCAGCCATGCTGGACGCCGTCACGACAGTGCAGCGTCTTGTCCAAGAACACTGCATTAAGCAGGCAACCTTCGCAAAGCAGAAGTCAATCATACACTTTTTCACTGCGAAGTGAGATGTGGAGACATTGTGGCCAAGGGCATAGTTTACCGACTTCTTGATTTTTCAGTGCTATGTATGTATATATGTTGTGGGTATTGGTGTGGTGGAGGTTAATAAAAATTGTAAATATGTTCCAATTTGTTTTTTCTCTAATTATTGTCCCTCTGATGAGAGGACACCTGCGATGTACGGACACTTTAGCTCGGTCCCACAGGTGTCCCTAAAAGACAGGTACCACTGTACATATATATATATATATATATATATATATATATATATATATAGATATATAGATATATATATATATATATATATATATATAGATATATAGATATATATATATATATATATATATATATATATATATATATATATATATATATATATATATATATATATATATATATGTATATATATATATATATATATATTTACAAAGGAGAAACTGGGCAATGTTCTGTTAACATGTCAAAGTGAACTATGACGGGTTTTCTTTATCAATTGTTAAAATACGGTTGAGTTATTGGTTTTTCTCGTTTGACTTTGTAATTTGTTATGTCAAGGGCCTTTAATCTAAGCAGGAATCTTTGAGGAAAATCTAAGTATAACAAATCGACTCGTCTTTCCTCTCTACTTACTTAATGTCTTTCATTCAGTATAGGCATTTTAAATACTAGTATTAGTCATTCACAAAAGCTGCTATTAAGCGCACAGGTTTGCAATACTCTGACTAATCTATGGACCGTTACAAAATGGTGTAAAGAATTATGTTTTGTTCGCTCAAAACGAAACATTCTCATTGTAGATCTTATGCTAGCATTTCAAAGCGAACTACGACGTTTTCCGTTTACCATATATTGCCTTCCGTCAGTTCACCTAGCCCGAGGGTCGTACGTCTTAGCGGGAATCTCCGGAGTGACATGTTATGAAAGTCATAGTAGATGGAACGTTATGATAGTCATAGTAGATGACACGTTATGACAGTCGTAGTATAATGCACGTTATGACAGTCGTAGTAGATGGCACGTTATGATAGTCGTAGTATAATGCACGTTATGACAGTCGTAGTAGATGGCACGTTATGACAGTTATAGTAGATGGCACGTTATGACAGTCATAGTAGATGGCACGTTATGACAGTTATAGTAGATGGCACGTTACGACAGTCGTGGTAGATGGCACGTTATGACAGTCATAGTAGATGGCACGTTATGACAGTTATAGTAGATGGCACGTTATGACAGTCGTAGTAGATGGCACGTTATGACAGTTATAGTAGATGGCACGTTACGACAGTCATAGTAGATGGCACGTTATGACAGTCATAGTAGATGGCACGTTATGACAGTCGTAGTAGATGGCACGTTATGACAGTCGTAGTAGATGGCACGTTATGACAGTTATAGTAGATGGCACGTTATGACAGTCGTGGTAGATTGCGCGTTATGACAGTCGTAGTAGATGGCACGCTATGACAGTCGTAGTAGAAGGCACGTTATGACAGTCATAGTATATGGCACGTTATGACAGTAATAGTAGGTGGCACGTTATGACAGTCATAGTAGATGGCACGTTATGACAGTCGTAGTAGGTGGCACGTTATGACAGTCGTAGCAGATGGCACGTTATGACAGTCATAATAGATGGCACGTTATGACAGTCGTAGTAGATTGCACGTTATGACAGTCATAGTAGATGGCACGTTATGACAGTCATAGTAGATGGCACGTTATGACAGTCATAGTAGATGGCACGTTATGACAGTCGTAGTAGATTGCGCGTTATGACAGTCGTAATAGATGGCACGTTATGACAATCATAGTTGATGGCACGTTATGACAGTCGTAGTAGATGGCACGTTATGACAGTCGTAGTAGATAGCACGTTATGACAGTCGCAGTAGATGGCACGTTATGACAGTCGTAGTAGATGGCACGTTATGACAGTCATATTAAATGGCACGTTATGACAGTCATAGTAGATGGCACGTTATGATATTCATAGTAGATGGAACGTTATGACAGTCGTAGTAGAAGGCACGTTATGACAGTCATAGTAGATGGCACGTTATGACAGTCATAGTAGATGGCACGTTATGACAGTCGTAGTAGATGGCACGTTATGACAGTCGTAGTAGATGGCACGTTGTGACAGTCATAGTAGATGGCACGTTATGACAGTCATAGTAGATGGCACGTTATGACAGTCGTAGTAGATGGCACGTTATGACAGTCATAGTAGATGGCACGTTATGACAGCCATAGTAGATGGCACGTTATGACAGTCGTAGTAGATGGCACGTTATGACAGTCGTAGTAGATGGCACGTTATGACAGTCATAGTAGATGGCACGTTATGACAGTCGTAGTAGATGGCACGTTATGACAGTCGTAGTAGATGGCACGTTATGACAGTTATAGTAGATGGCACGTTATGACAGTCGTGGTAGATTGCGCGTTATGACAGTCGTAGTAGATGGCACGCTATGACAGTCGTAGTAGAAGGCACGTTATGACAGTCACAGTATATGGTACGTTATGACAGTAATAGTAGGTGGCACGTTATGACAGTCATAGTAGATGGCACGTTATGACAGTCGTAGTAGGTGGCACGTTATGACAGTCGTAGCAGATGGCACGTTATGACAGTCATAATAGATGCACGTTATGACAGTCGTAGTAGATTGCACGTTATGACAGTCATAGTAGATGGCACGTTATGACAGTCATAGTAGATGGCACGTTATGACAGTCATAGTAGATGGCACGTTATGACAGTCGTAGTAGATTGCGCGTTATGACAGTCGTAATAGATGGCACGTTATGACAATCATAGTTGATGGCACGTTATGACAGTCGTAGCAGATGGCACGTTATGACAGTCATAATAGATGGCACGTTATGACAGTCGTAGTAGATTGCACGTTATGACAGTCATAGTAGATGGCACGTTATGACAGTCATAGTAGATGGCACGTTATGACAGTCATAGTAGATGGCACGTTATGACAGTCGTAGTAGATTGCGCGTTATGACAGTCGTAATAGATGGCACGTTATGACAATCATAGTTGATGGCACGTTATGACAGTCGTAGTAGATGGCACGTTATGACAGTCGTAGTAGATAGCACGTTATGACAGTCGCAGTAGATGGCACGTTATGACAGTCGTAGTAGATGGCACGTTATGACAGTCATATTAAATGGCACGTTATGACAGTCGTAGTAGAAGGCACGTTATGACAGTCATAGTAGATGGCACGTTATGACAGTCATAGTAGATGGCACGTTATGACAGTCGTAGTAGATGGCACGTTATGACAGTCGTAGTAGATGGCACGTTGAGACAGTCATAGTAGATGGCACGTTATGACAGTCATAGTAGATGGCACGTTATGACAGTCGTAGTAGATGGCACGTTATGACAGTCATAGTAGATGGCACGTTATGACAGCCATAGTAGATGGCACGTTATGACAGTCGTAGTAGATGGCACGTTATGACAGTCATAGTAGATGGCACGTTATGACAGTCATGGTAGATGGCACGTTATGACAGTCGCAGTAGGTGGCAAGTTATGACAGTCGTAGTAGATGGCACGTTATGACAGTCGTAGTACGTGGCACGTTATGACAGTCATAGTAGATGGCACGTTATGACAGTCGTAGTAGATGACACGTTATGACAGTCGTAGTAGATGGCACGTTATGACAGTCATAGTAGATGGCACGTTATGACAGTCGTAGTAGATGGCACGATATGACAGTCATAGTAGATGGCACGTTATGACAGTAATAGTAGGTGGCACGTTATGAAAGTCATAGTAGGTGGCACGTTATGACAGTCGTAGTACGTGGCACGTTATGACAGTCATAGTAGATGGCACGTTATGACAGTCGTAGTAGATTGCACGTTATGACAGTCGTAGTAGATGGCACGTTATGAAAGTCATAGTAGATGGAACGTTATGATAGTCATAGTAGATGACACGTTATAACAGTCGTAGTATATTGCACGTTATGACAGTCGTAATAGATGGAACGTTATGACAGTCATAGTAGATGGCACGTTATGACAGTTATAGTAGATGGCACGTTACGACAGTCGTGGTAGATGGCACGTTATGACAGTCATAGTAGATGGCACGTTATGACAGTTATAGTAGATGGCACGTTATGACAGTCGTAGTAGATGGCACGTTATGACAGTCGTAATAGATGGCACGTTATGACAATCATAGTTGATGGCACGTTATGACAGTCGTAGTAGATGGCACGTTATGACAGTCGTAGTAGATAACACGTTATGACAGTCGCAGTAGATGGCACGTTATGACAGTCGTAGTAGATGGCACGTTATGACAGTCCTGGTAGATTGCGCGTTATGACAGTCATAGTAGATGGCACGTTATGATAGTCATAGCAGATGGAACGTTATGACAGTCGTAGTAGAAGGCACGTTATGACAGTCATAGTAGATGGCACGTTATGACAGTCATAGTAGATGGCACGTTATGACAGTCGTAGTAGATGGCACGTTATGACAGTCGTAGTAGATGGCACGTTGTGACAGTCATAGTAGATGGCACGTTATGACAGTCGTAGTAGATGGCACGTTATGACAGTCGTAGTAGATGGCACGTTATGACAGTCATAGTAGATGGCACGTTATGACAGTCATAGTAGATGGCACGCTATGACAGTCGTAGTAGATGGCACGTTATGACAGTTATAGTAGATGGCACGTTATGACAGTCATAGTAGATGGCACGTTATGACAGTCATAGTAGATGGCACGTTATGACAGTCGTAGTAGATGGCACGTTATGACAGTCATAGTAGATGGCACGTTATGACAGTCATGGTAGATGGCACGTTATGACAGTCGCAGTAGGTGGCAAGTTATGACAGTCGTAGTAGATGGCACGTTATGACAGTCGTAGTACGTGGCACGTTATGACAGTCATAGTAGATGGCACGTTATGACAGTCGTAGTAGATGGCACGTTATGACAGTCATAGTAGATGGCACGTTATGACAGTCGTAGTAGGTGGCACGATATGACAGTCATAGTAGATGACACGTTATGACAGTAATAGTAGGTGGCACGTTATGAAAGTCATAATAGGTGGCATGTTATGACAGTCGTAGTACGTGGCACGTTATGACAGTCATAGTAGATGGCACGTTATGACAGTCGTAGTAGATTGCACGTTATGACAATCGTAGTAGATGGCACGTTATGAAAGTCATAGTAGATGGAACGTTATGATAGTCATAGTAGATGACACGTTATAACAGTCGTAGTATATTGCACGTTATGACAGTCGTAATAGATGGAACGTTATGACTGTCGCAGTAGATGGCACGTTATGACAGTCGTAATAGATGGCACGTTATGACAGTCGTAGTAGATGGCACGTTATGACAGTCGTAGTAGATGGCACGTTATGACAGTCGTAGTAGGTGGCACGTTATGACAGTCGTAGTAGATGGCCCGTTATGACAGTCGTAGTAGGTGGCACGTTATGACAGTCATAGTAGATGGCACGTTATGACAGTCATAGTAGATGGCACGTTATGACAGTCGTAGTAGATGGCCCGTTATGACAGTCGTAGTAGGTGGCACGTTATGACAGTCGTAGTAGATGGCACGTTATGACAGTCATAGTAGATGGCACGTTATGACAGTCATAGTAGATGGCACGTTATGACTGTCGCAGTAGATGGCACGTTATGAATGTCGCAGTAGATGGCACGTTATGACAGTCGTAGTAGATGGCACGTTATGACAGTCGTAGTAGGTGGCACGGTATGACAGTCGTAGTAGATGGCACGTTATGACAGTCGTAGTAGATGACACGTTATGACAGTCGCAGTAGATGGCACGTTATGACAGTCGCAGTAGATGGCACGTTATGACAGTCGCAGTAGATGGCACGTTATGACAGTCGTAGTAGGTGGCACGTTATGACAGTCGCAGTAGAACATATAGACTCATGTTCTAATTATTTGATTATTTTCATCCAGAGTAATACTATTAATAATTCACATAATTGTTTTTTATTAATATATCTTTTATTGATGGTATTACTGTGTGTCAATCTTCGTGTGCTTAAATTTAATTATTTTTATTATTATTATTTTTATTATTAGTTTAATAAATAATTAGTATAATCGGGATTACTATTATGTAAGTATTCTTCTTGGTGGCCCGCGTGACAGCGATTTTCGAGGTCTTAGTGCTGGCACATATACTTACAATATTATATTTATTGTATTATTATGTACGTAATATATCTGAAATAAATAAAATATCAATATATCGATCTGTCTGTCTGTCTGTCTGTCTGTCTGTCTGTCTGTCTGTCTGTGTGTCTGTCTGTCTGTCTGTCTGTCTGTCTGTGTGTCTGTCTGTGTGTCTGTCTGTCTGTCTGTCTGTCTGTCTGTCTGTCTGTCTGTCTGTGTGTCTGTCTGTGTGTCTGTCTGTCTGTCTGTCTCTCTGTCTGTCTGTCTGTCTGTGTGTCTGTCTGTCTGTCTGTCTCTCTGTCTGTCTGTCTGTCTGTCTGTCTGTCTGTCTGTCTGTCTGTCTGTCTGTCTGTCTGTCTATCCGTCTGTTTATCACCGACAGTGGCGCCCCCACGCGAGCTGGACCCGGTCTCTGTCGTGCAGATTCAGCCACCGGCGCTAACACAGCAGCTGCCTGTCTCCACCCAGCCACTTGACGAGACACCAGTGGAACTAGAGACGCCTTTGGAGAATCCGCCCAACGACTATTATGGTGCTGCTATCTTCGTCACGTTCCTCTGTTTTCCACACTGCATTGGAAAAACCGCTCTCCAACGGTTAGTCCTTTGTGTGTGATTGTGTTATGATGAAGCGATTAATTTACATTTACATTTTCATTTACCCATTTCTCCCATCAGCATGTCACTCGTAGCCGTAGCGGCCGCTAACCTTTGTGCATTTTGTTCTAGTTAGAACGTAATTTCCGTGTCTGTTCAAATTATATTATTTCTTGAATTTTTACTAGTTTCCGTTGATTGCATGGGCATATAATTTTGTGTTTATTCGAATCCCGGAACGTTAACAGCGGATGGGATAATATGTCCTAGAGGGATGTGTGCAAGGAAGAAAGGATTTTAGGGAAATTCAATTCAATTGGGATTTTTGGGAGCCTCAAAGGGGGCAATTGGACATTTCGGTTTCGGTTAAAGAGTTTTTGGAGCTAGTGGGAACAGCTGAAACTATCTTCTTTTTATTTTACTAAATAGTGAATGGTGGAGAAGTATCTAATGCAGTGAATGGTGGAGAAGTATCTAATGCTGTGAATGGTGGAGAAGTATCTAATGCAGTGAATGGTGGGGAAGTATCCAATGCAGTGAATGGTGGAGAAGTATCTAATGCAATGAATGGTGGAGAAGTATCTAATGCTGTGAATGGTGGAGAAGTATCTAATGCAGTGAATGGTAGAAAAGTATCTAATGCAGTGAATGGTGGAGAAGTATCTAATGCAGTGAATGGTGGAGAAGTATCTAATGCAGTGAATGTTGGAGAAGTATCTAATGCAGTGAATGATAGAGAAGTATCTAATGCAGTGAATGGTGGAGAAGTATCTAATGCAGTGAATGGTGGAGAAGTATCTAATGCTGTGAATGGTGGAGAAGTATCTAATGCAGTGAATGGTGGGGAAGTATCCAATGCAGTGAATGGTGGAGAAGTATCTAATGCAATGAATGGTGGAGAAGTATCTAATGCTGTGAATGGTGGAGAAGTATCTAATGCAGTGAATGGTAGAAAAGTATCTAATGCAGTGAATGGTGGAGAAGTATCTAATGCAGTGAATGGTGGAGAAGTATCTAATGCAGTGAATGTTGGAGAAGTATCTAATGCAGTGAATGATAGAAAAGTATCCAATGCAGTGAATGGTGGAGAAGTATCTAATGCAGTGAATGGTGGAGAAGTATATAATGCAGTGAATAGTGGAGAAATATATAATGCAGTGAATGATGGAGAAATATCTAATGCAGTGAATGGTGGAGAAGTATCTAATGCAGTGAATGATGGAGAAGTATCTAATGCAGTGAATGGTGGAGAAGTATCTAATGCAGTGAATGATGGAGAAGTACCTAATGCAGTGAATGGTGGAGAAGTATCTAATGCAGTGAATGGTAGAGAAGTATCTAATGCAGTGAATGGTGGAGAAGTATCTAATGCAGTGAATGGTGGAGAAATATCTAATGCAGTGAATGGTGGAGAAGTATCTAATGCAGTGAATGGTGGAGAAGTATCTAATGCAGTGAATGGTGGAGAAGTATCTAATGCAGTTAATGGTGGAGAAGTATATAATGCAGTGAATGGTAGAGAAGTATCTAATGCAGTGAATGGTGGAGAAGTATATAATGCAGTGAATGGTAGAGAAGTATCTAATGCAGTGAATGGTGGAGAAGTATCTAATGCAGCCGTTTTGTTTTCTTCTCAGGTCGCTGGAGTGTCGTATCGCAGCATCGATCGGAGACCGGAAACTGGCAGAGTTCAAGTCCAGACAGGCCCGCGACACCGTCGCATTTGGATATGTTGTCGGTGTATTAATATATCTAGCCGTGGGGGCCATAGGACTATATCATTTTTTTAGAACGCTCAACGACCGTCGTCAATACTAAAGGTCTGTCTTCCTGGAACACCGCCGTCTTCTGATGCTTCCAGTAGTGGCAAGAGCTGACAGTCTAACTCACGGAACTTGTCGAGAACTCCCAACGTGTTTCCTGAGCATTACACTCCCTTTTCACCCTTTCTAGACGGGCAGCGATACTCTTCGTCGACGATTGACGCGACAGTACCGTCTGCAAATGTTCGGTCATAGCTGAGTAGTCTAGTGGGGCGCCACGGACCAAGCAGGCTTGTACAGTCAAGCGTGAAGCCTTCCGGCAAATATGTGTTCAGTCAAGCATGCCGGAGTGTCAATGTGCACTCAATTACCCTGATATAGCTACGAACAACTGTACATTTGTTCCTATTGTAGGGATCTAACTGTTTCCTGCCTCTACAAACCTACCTAGCGGGGTCGTAGCATATGTTCTAAATAATGACATGGTCTATGTGATAGCGCACGCTGAGCCTTTGTCTTTGCACCGCCTTAATTAGGGCGTATCAGAAACAATTGTTGGAGTAGTTCGGAGGTTTGTTGTGTGACATAAAATGGCCGCAGTTAGAGTAGACACAGATGAGAAAACATAACCAGATTACTGCGTTGCGCAACGTCTGGTTTGAGGTTTGACAAAAATGTCAAAACGAGTGCATTTACTGCACGCTTTGGTCTACTACTGTTTCAGAATTGCTGGAAAACACCGAATTACTAATTCATATGTACCGGGCTCAGAAGACGGTATAACTGCACTTCGCACAGTGTACGTTCGGTGATGATATGTGTAATAATTAATGATATATAAAAATGTGGACATCTGGTCCATTTGAGTTTAAGTGTTTACCAATATTAAATTGTGTTGCTTTCGTCGTGTTAAGGTACACTATAAATAATGTTTCTTATAAATATAGCTTGAGCAGATGAATATTTCAATATATTATGGCTTATTACAACGTAATGTACGCAATGTGCAGAATTAAATAATGTCAAATGTGCAATAATTGTCGAGAAAGAGTAAGATTACGTTATCGCTAAAATAACTTCGAGCCATTGATTTTAACACGTTTCACTAATATATCTTGTTTATTTTATTTATACACTTAATGCATTCATAAGAGTTTGTTTAATTGTTTGAATAAACTCATCAAAGTGATTGATTTGTTTATTCAACATTCACACATTCGATGTCGCACACAGGAACATGGATTTACAGAATAATGGCTTATCGGGTTGACTAATTGGACGTCGAAGATATTAATTTATTAACTTTAATAAATAACAATTATGCATAAGTTCATACACATATACATTCATATATATATATATATATATATATATATATATATATATATATATATATATATACATATATATATATATATATATATATACATACATACATACATACATACATACATACATACATACGGACGGACGGACGGACGGACGGACGGACGGACGGACGGACGGACGGACGGACGGACGGACGGACGGACGGACGGACGGACGGACGGACGGACGGACGGACGGACGGACGGACGGACGGACGGACGGACGGACGGACGGACGGACGGACGGACGGACGGACGGACGGACGGACGGACGGACGGACGGACGGACGGACGGACGGACGGACGGACGGACGGACGGACGGACGGACGGACGGACGGACGGACGGACGGACGGACGGACGGACGGACGGACGGACGGACGGACGGACGGACGGACGGACGGACGGACGGACGGACGGACGGACGGACGGACGGACGGACGGACGGACGGACGGACGGACGGACGGACGGACGGACGGACGGACGGACGGACGGACGGACGGACGGACGGACGGACGGACGGACGGACGGACGGACGGACGGACGGACGGACGGACGGACGGACGGACGGACGGACGGACGGACGGACGGACGGACGGACGGACGGACGGACGGACGGACGGACGGACGGACGGACGGACGGACGGACGGACGGACGGACGGGACTTTCTCTGTGTATGCATATATATATATATATATATATATATATATATATATATATATATATATATATATATATATATATGCATACAGTCCATCTAAAATTGGTTGGGATTTTGTCCGTTGGTTTTTGTCCTGTTGGGATTTTGTCCGTTAGGGTTTTGTCCGTTGGGATTTTGTCCGTTGGGATGTTGTCCTGCACTCTTCCCATCAACACACCCTCCCCATCAACAATCCTATCCAAATCAACACCCTCTCCCCATCAATACCCCCGTCCCATCAACACCCTCTCCCCAGCACTAACGTATATATATATATATATATATATATATATATATATATATATATATATATATATATATATATACGTTAGTGCTATCCAATCAAACAACACCTGTCAAGGTGTTATCTCAAAGGAAAAAAATTGCTCAACATCTACAATTAGATTAGTGCAGCTCATTGTTGATTAAGAAGCCGTTATTGCTATGCAATCAAACAACACAAACGCACACTTTAAGGGTGTTATCTCAAAGGGAAACATATGCTCAACATCTTCAATTAGATCAGGGCAGCCCATTGTTTATACAGAATCTGATGTTTGTTGTGACCCTGGCTTCTGCTCTCTCTGCTGTCTGCTGTGGCTTCGCGGCACCAACCCAATCTTTTTTCAAACTGATCTATTGTGTATCTAGCGCTTGGTTTGTGTGGTGATTTCTTAAGTGATCTAGCGCTTGGTTTGTGTGGTGATTTCTTAAGTGTTTGCTTAAAACGTGACCAATTCCTTTGATTGCATTTAATTAACTTCAGGCCCAGTAAATTTTGGTGCAAAGCACTGTTTGTTTGTTTGTGCCGATATCAATCGCGTTTGTCTCCTGCCAGTCCTGAGCTTTTACAAATAGTCCACCACGGTGTCTTACCGATCCGATAGTAACATATAGAATATTGAAGATATATACATATATATCCAATTTGGAGACAATGTGACACTACCAGCATTTCATATCATTTTACAGCATATCGCTAATCCTAGACTACTCGACACTGAACTACTTTTCGAACTACTCACAGATGCAGTTAATGTAGGATCACCTTAATGTTACATGCAAGTGCTACCATCTAAATTCAAAGGAAACATCAATAGCATTAAGATCAATAGGGTGTGTGTGGCCCCTAAAGACAATGCACAATGCACTAGGTGAGAGAATGTACTTCCAGGATGGCAGTGTTCTGAAGGAGAGTGTAAGGATGAGTTGCATTGTTGAGCACAAATGAAAGCAGTTAATACTGTCTTGCAGGTGTAAGTTTTGTTAGAATTTGTGTTTCAGTAAGAAGCAAAATAAACCAAAGCAGCATAATAGTGTAGGGTGCATCAAGCAGCTCTGCATGGTGATAGTATGTATATATACATGAACCATGGGACCGAACCATGCATGCATGTATAAATCAAGATAAACCAGTGGTTGGGATTTTGTCCGTTGGGATTTTGTCCGGTTGGGATTTTGTCCGTTGGCATTTTGTCCGTTGGCATTTTGTCCTCGCACCAATTAGAGTGCAGGACAAAATCCCAACGGACAAAAATATATATACATGAACCATGGGACCGAACCATGCATGCATGTATAAATCAAGATAAACCAGTGGTTGGGATTTTGTCCGTTGGGATTTTGTCCGGTTGGGATTTTGTCCGTTGGGATTTTGTCCGTTGGGATTTTGTCCTCGCACCGATGGGAAGGGTGTTAGTGTGGGGAGGGTGTTGAAAACCGTTTGCAGCCATGCCGCCTTAACTTCAGATTTACTGTGGAGGATAACAATATGTCAGCCTCCCAACGAAACTTAGGAGGGTAGCTGCCCCCTGACCCCTATTTCCGAGCCTAGAGCGACGACCAAAATGAAGAAATCGTGGTCGTCAAAGTGAAGAAATCGTGGTCGGCGTGGCTGGAGCGAGGTGGCCGCGAGGCGAAGGAAGCCGATCACCCGCAGTCTTGAAAACGCTTCCAACACAACGTCGCGGACACAGCGCTTCCCAGACAGGCCGGCTAGACATAAACTCGGTGCTAGATCGAGTAGATTAGTTACGTGTGACGTTTTGACGTGTCTCGCTGGTTACCTTCTCACTCCGTCTAATCGAGCAGGTTTGTGTGTGTGTGTGTGTGTGTGTGTGTGTGTGTGTGTGTGTGTGTGTGTGTGTGGGTGAGTGTGTGTGTGTGTGTGTGTGTGTGTGTGTGTGTGTGTGTGTGTGTGTGTGTGTGTGGGTGTGTGGGTGGGTGGGGGGGGGGGTGAGTGTGTGTGTGGGTGGATGAGTGTGTGTGTGTGGGTGGGTGGGTGGGTGAGTGTGTGTGGGTGGGTGGGTGGGTGAGTGTGTGTGTTTGTGTGTGTTTGTGTGCGTTTGTATATTTGTTTATGTGTGTGGGGGTGCGTGCGTGTGCGTGTATGTGTGTATGTGTGTATATGCATGTGCGTATTTGTGTGTGCGTGTGCGTGTGCGTGTATTCGTGTGCGTGTATGCGTGCGCGTGCGTGCGTGCGTGCGTGCGTGCATGCGTGTGTGTATGTGTGTATATGTGTGTGTGTGTGTGTGTGTGTGTGTGTGTGTGTGTGTGTGTGTGTGTGTGTGTGTGTGTGTGTGTGTGAGAGAGAGAGAGAGAGAGAGAGAGAGTGTGTCTGTGTGTGCATCTGTGCATGTGTGTGTGTGTTTGTGAGTGTGTGATTGCATGGCTGTATGTGTATGTATGTGTGTGTATGTTGTATGTTTATGTGTGTGAGAATGTCTGTGTGTGCTTACGTGCGTGCGTGCGTGCGTGTGTACGTGCGTGTGTATGCGTGAAGGAGCTGTTGTTACAGTAACTTCAAGAGGATGCTACGGAAGGTTTCCATGTAGTATTGGAGGTGATTTCCTGGTACAAATCAAGGCGTAGGTCCAGAGGCCGATGTCGATGTAGTTTATTGAGATACACCAGGATAAATGTCATTTTGGTGTGGGTTTGGTGTGGGTTATTTATGCACAGATTCGTGACATTTGAATGCTTCCAACGCCGGACTATTCTTCGTGTATATTCTATATTTCTTTTATTTGAATGCACTTGGATTGTTGCCCTGCGGTCGGGTGTCAGGTTTTTCCAATGTTTACTTCCCTGTTGCTAGCGATTGGTTATTCTACACAAAAGTAGAAAGGAAGATAGCATCGGGTGAAATTAGAGCACGCGGTCACGCTCGGCCAGTTGCCGTGGAACTGCGTTTCGCGCTGACGAGAGTGTTCAACGGTACCCTCTGTTCACATGACAACACTGACAACTGATGTAAGATGATTCCACTAACGGACTTCAATGCTGGCTACGACCAGCCTTCTGATCCACCGCCATCTTTCGACCAGACTTCATTTGATGGTTCGATAGCCAACGGTAGGTCCACGACTACGTAAGCCACACGTCCTGCGTGTGACCGTTCGCTGACCCAGTTTGAGACTATGACTGTCATAGTAGAAGGCACGTTATGACAGTCGTAGTAGATGGCACGTTATGAGAGTCATACTAGATGGCACGTTATGACAGTCATAGTAGATGGCACGTTATGACTGTCATAGTAGATGGCACGTTATGACAGTCATAGTAGATGGCACGTTATGACAGTCATAGTAGATGGCACGTTATGACAGTCATAGTAGATGGCACGTTATGACTGTCATAGTAGATGGCACGTTATGACAGTCATAGTAGCTGGCACGTTATGACAGTTGCAGTAGATGGCACGTTATGACAGTCGTAGTAGATGGCACGTTATGACAGTCGTAGTAGATGCCACGTTATGACAGTCATAGTAGATGGCACGTTATGACAGTCGTAGTAGATGGCACGTTATGACAGTCATAGTAGATGGCACGTTATGACAGTCGTAGTAGATGGCACGTTGTGACAGTCATAGTAGATGGCACGTTATGACAGTCGTAGTAGATGGCACGTTATGACAGTCGTAGTAGATGGCACGTTATGACAGTCATAGTAGATGGCACGTTATGACAGTCGTAGTAGATGGCACGTTGTGACAGTCATAGTAGATGGCACGTTATGACAGTCGTAGTAGATGGCACGTTATGACAGTCATAGTAGATGGCACGTTATGACAGTCGTAGTAGATGGCACGTTGTGACAGTCATAGTAGATGGCACGTTATGACAGTCGTAGTTGATGGCACGTTATGACAGTCACAGTAAATGGCACGTTATGACAGTCATAGTAGATGGCACGTTATGACAGTCGCAGTAGAACATATAGACTCATGTTCTAATTATTTGATTATTTTCATCCAGAGTATGCTTTAAAAGTAATATTATTAATAATTAACATAAATTTATTAATTTATTTATTAATATATCTGTAATTGATGGTATTACTATGTGTGTCAATCTTCGTGTGCTTAAATTTAATTATTATTAATATTGTTTATTATTATTAATTTAGCTGCATAACAGCCTTCTAAATGAGTGCTTGTTGGTTGGAAAACTGTAAAATTTGCAACAGATGTTGCAGCTGTAACAGTTAGGTCTACGCCCGTATGGGAGGGAATGCACAACTCTGTCGAGTTATTGTCAGTGTCACAATAAGACTGGCGTATATGTTCAGGTGTGGAACTAGTGACAGTGGCGCCCCCACGCGAGCAGGACCCGGTCTCTGTCGTGCAGATTCAACCCCCGGCGCTGCCACAGCAGCCGCCTGTCTCCACCCAACCACGTTATGAGACAACATTGGTGCGAAAGAGGGCGCCACTGGTCGACCCTCCCGATGACCATCAGAACTTCGCATACTTCGTCGCGTACTTTTGCTGCTTTTGTCTCGGTTATCTTGCCGTCCGAAGGTTAGTCATCTTGTGTGTTTGTGGAAACGACCACACAACTAATTACAAAATAGTATATTAGTCTTCTTCAATTATTTAACCAAGAGCGAATATGTTTGAACGGTATTCCAACGATAACCAATCTAAATATTACGCCATATTTTAAAGTTTCTTGTATGGACGTATTTTGAACCCTAACCCTAACAAGCGGTGGCAGGTGTCACAAAAATGTCCACGTATACAGCTTGACGAACGCTCTTTGAGTCGCGTCGTGTTTATATTACGAAGGTGGTGGAGCTGTAATCAACGCAACCGTCTTCTTGTGTTCTCAGTTCGAGCGAGTGTCGTGTAGCTGCAAGATTGGGAGACCAGCACCTGGCGGAGAGAAAGTCGACAGAGACACTGAAATTCGCGCAGGCGGCAGTATTTTTCGGTTTAATCATTACATTTTTTGCTATTTTAGGTACTATTTTAAAAATATACTTTGTAGTTTATACAGTATGAACGAAACAACTACAAAGACTAACTGTATTGGTCTGAAATAACGGAAGAACGTAAACACAACATTATACTGTATATACACGGACAATTTCAAAACAAAAAGATTGTTTCCAGTTACCTCAAACCTTCATTGTAAATGGAGAAAAAGTATCAAGCTCTGTGGTTATTGCTGATCAATATAATGATTTCTTTGCAGAAATGAGTAAATCAGTACATGAATATGTGCCTCTTCCAACAGCCTCATTTCATTCGCACTTAGAAGATAGACTTCCTGTGAATTTATTCATGCAACTAACTCGTAGAAACAAACAAGCGTAGTGAAAAATCTAAAACACCCACGGTAGGCAAACATAGCAATCTACACATATATATTTTTACACTATTATCGATGATAAACGGCTTGTTGGTTTTGACAACTAAGTTGCAATATATTTTGTGTAAAATTTCAAATGTATATATATATATACATATATATATATATATATATATATATATATATATATATATATATATATATATATATATATATATATATATATATATATATATATATATATATATATATATATATATATATATATATATATATATATATATATATATATTGAATAATTGAAGGACTGCACAAGTGTGAGCGGTATCATAGACTACACGCGAGGACTGAATAACTTGGCAGTGGTGTGTACATCAGTTAAGAAGTTATGCGCTAATGATTATTTAGTCTTATGGTGATGCAGGTGTCAATGCTGATTACTGTCTTAATGATGGCTTTACTTATGATATAGAATGCTGCTTCCGATGACAATTATAATTATGTTGATCTAGTTTAGGTCTACTTTAATGAATGAATAAATTAGAGTTTATTCAACTATTCCTGACGAGTGACGCCGAGTGGTGATTGTAGACGCTGGACGAAAGGGGCAGATTGTGTGGTTTTCTTTCAAATATGTCTGTACCATTCATAATAATAATGTTATTGAAGTTAAAGACTGAATAACCATACGTGACATATGATAGTGGGCTGAAAGCTGTGAAGCATTGTTTCGTGTGGGCATGATAACCATAGGGGCTGCGAGTGTGATTTCTTTTCTTCAAAATGCAGGTCGGTAGGCAGTATATAATACATGGTATAATATATTTATTTATTCAGGATGGCCTACCTCTCGATGCATGATTACATGGAAAATCATTTAATGGTTTGCATTGTTAGCATGATACGAGCGTTTTTCTAAATAACGTCTGAAAACCTGGAATGCGCTTATGAATAACATTATGCGATAACATCACACATTGACGAATAAAAATATTTTGCAGTTTCAGTAGTTTTTATTATGTCGTGAAGTTGAGGTTTTCTACAATTACTGCTTTACACGGAGTCTTCGTATATATCCAGGTAAAAATGTTCCAAAACATGTGTTGTTTCTTGAACAGTAGTGCCTAAAACGGTGAACGTGTGTACACATTCTATGGGATTACCAGTTATTTTTAACGGGCATATTGTATTGGAGATATTATATTGTGGGGAAATTGCATAGTTCTAGTTGTGTTTAGAGAGTATGTGTTTGTATATAGCCATAGTTGAAATATATCATGTTTGCGATGTTACATCATTGAATTGGACAAATAGTTGTCTGGCTGCAAGGAAACTCGTTAGTCATACATGCCGTAGTGTGCACGTTTTTTTTAAATGTGGTACCAAAAGTGTTTGACAGATTAAATAAATATAGTTAGAATGTCTATGTCATGTACGCTTTGACTGATACGTCAGCTAAGTCGATGTTAGCCATTCACGTTGAATGTAATTTGCTAAATGTTGTGTACAGGAACCTGTACACAGGAACCTGTGCATGTATACAGGAACGTGTACACATCTGCGTTCTCTCTTTCGGTCTTCAGCTACGTGGGCCTACCATGGCTGATAAGGTGGGAGTGTTTAACAGTATCACTGAAAAGCTGGATGTTGACTGTCGTCATTCTCTGTACACTGACGTATACTTTACAGTTGATTTGATACGCCGATTATGTCTGCGACTTGCCGGCCCTTGTCCGCGAATTATAGACTGATGTTACGTGTTTGTTCTAGTTAATCTCTGGCACAGAGAGCTTGGTCAGCGTAGTTAATTAAGATAACATTATTATAGTCATTGCACGAGAAAGATAAATTTGTTTTGGAAGCTTAAACTCGTTCGTCAACAATTCAGACGGTTAGGCGAAGTCGCTGTGGTGGGCGTTGCCGGGGTCGATTTTGGGAAACACGTTTACTGCCTCTCAGAATAATCCCTGGACAAACAGAAACGACCGTTGTGTAATAGTAGCACAGCGGGAACACGCAGGTTTTCACACAACGTCAAATTGACATTGGAAAGTTTGCGTTCTAGTTGACATAATAGTTGTCCAACTCCTAACGACCAACCTGTTTTTACAAGACATGTGGACGTAGGTTTTTCTGACACTCTGACACCAATGTCTCAAACGGTGTTTGGCGTCTGGGCGACGACAACACAACTATAAGTAAGTGTGATATACTTGCAGTTTGTTGTCGTCTTTCTTGCCCCACACACGTATTACGACGGCCTAGTATGACGACGATTGGACGTTTCATCATAGGTCTTTATTCACAGTAACAGCACAGTGTGCAATGTTTGCAGCCCTTATATACCTAACAAAGGGTGGCGTTGCTCCGACTGGCTAATCTGCAACTATCATGCTACCACGAGAGGGTCCTGACCTACCACAATACTATAACACAGATTAACATGTTTATATTGACAATAAATCGAACTAACAATATGGTAACACATTAATTTGGGTAAACACGATGGCGAACAGAAGCGTTCATTACTTTAGTTGTTACCCAAACTCATATGAATCGATAATAACACGTGGTTTGCTACTATTTCTATGATAAGGCACTTACTATTTGCAATTCATTTTGATAATGTTTAGAAAATTATGTTACAGCCGTTCATAAAACTGCGATATATACTCTTGACTAATCCCACATCGTGGCCAATGCAGTATTATAGACTGCACCCACAGTCCTGAAGGTTGTCCACCCTCAAGTCATTTGTACTGAATTGTTTAATCGCATAACCTGAGCAAATGTGGCATTTACATGCAGAAGCCGTAAGTTATTCCAAACGAGTTCTTTCGTCTTGCCATATATTTGTAGAATGCATAATGATAATAATGTTAGTCGTGACATCTAGACAAAATAATTGCTTATACCTCTAGGACCGATGAGGTGAAATTCAGAAAAATGGAAGTCTATGAATTAAATTCCGAGAACTGCCGCACTAGCAGGCTAATGACGCTGCACCTCCTTAGATACGAGCCTCTCTCATTTATTCTGGATGGAAATATGTCGGTTTCAACATAACGAGAGTATTGAACTGTATGCAACGCAATAAATGTTGTTTTTATTTTAAAATATAAGTCATAATTGTATATTTTATTTTAATGAATACTATTTTGTCTGACTCTAAGCTTCCACCCAAAACAGTAACTTCAGGAATATATGTGGATAACGCATACTCACACAGAACACGAACTACGATGGTCACCATATTCAAGGCAAAAAGTGAAGTGAAGTGAAACGAAAAGTTAACAAAATTGACGTTACTTTTTGGCTGAGTCAGATATTATTATTGGGAGTATGACACGGCGCTTCAGCACAATTCCGTTATTTCGACATCAAAGGAATTCTGAAGTCATCGTTGATATATTACGTAATACTGAAATAAACATGCCGAATACGTGTATGCGTAACATATAATTCAGTTGAAACTAGCCACCAAACAGTAATGAGTTAGTCTAGTTGGGCTGAATATTTGCGCGGTCAAACTGGGGGCTGTTGTTCTAGTTTCTTATAGGAACGCGAACACGTCGTTGAAGACGCATAGTCGAAGATCAAAGCATTTTGCGAAGAAATGGGGGTAGCCGTGGAAAGAAGGGTGGCTGGAGATGGAAAATAGCGGATTGGCAGGGAAATAGTTTATTTCCATGCGTATCTTTACAGACAGGCATATACATAGTCGCCACTAAGCGAGTCAACATGTTATTCCCATGACAATTTGCTTTGCGACGTAACCGTGTTTCATCAAAACATGTGATTAATAAATACACACCCACCGCATTGCTTATAGTCAGAATGTTTTCGACGCCTCGTGACTAATTTTTGATAGTACACTTTTAGAGCAAGTTGTCAGGTCGCTTACCGTTTTAATCTATTCAAAGTTTATACTGATTATTATTAGTATAACGTAAAACGAGACACTATATGACATCACTGGATAACAGCTACAGATAACAAAACAAAACAAAATGTCATCCTGCTTCATTTCGCCAAAGCCTTTGACAAGGCCCACATAAACGCCTCTTATCAAAATTAGTCTTCTATGGAATAACTGGAAATACCACAAACTCGATAAAAATCTTTTTTTTTAACATCGAAAACAGAGTTTCAGTCAACGGCGCCCTATCGGATAATGCATGTGTTACATTTGGAGTACCGCAGGGCTCAGTCCTAACACCAATTCTTTTTCTGGTATACATCAGCTACATAAACAACAACATTAAATCTCCCATACGGCTCTTTGCTGATGACAGCATCATATATCGCAAAATCACATCTGAAATTGATAGCAACATCCTCCAATCTGACCTGAGCAAACTACAAACATGGTCCAACAAATGGCAAATGGAGCATCTCCAAAATGTTATGTGTGCATCTCGCAATAACAAACAAAACCAAATCCAGACTACATTGGTATTCCCTCTGTGGTGTGCCACTCTCCACAGTGTCCAGCCAGCCATATCTTGGAATAAAATTAGATACTAAACTAACCTGGACACATCATATCACTGGCATAGCTTCCAAAACTTCAAAGGTTGTAGACTTGTAGGTATGATCAAACGAAACCTCGGACCATTCAAACCTGACGTAATAGAAACTGCCTATAGCATGCCAGTCCGACCAAAACTTGAATATGCCTCTCCCATTTGGAATCCACACATCACTACCCAAAATAAACATCTTAAAAAGTACAGCACTGTGCAGCCAGATTTGTCAAAAACTATCATCGTCTCCAAACAGTCACAACATAGCTAATAGCCACCCTTGGATGGCCCACTCTTGAGCGACGCAGGATTATTAAACAAACCATGATATTCTACAAAATATTAAATAACATATTCAATATCACACCACCACCGGGTCTATTAAAACCATCAAAAAACCTTAGCCATTACTTAGCTACCAAGTGCCGCATCAACACTGCAGTGTTCTCCTTTTACACCCGTGCAATTCGCATCTGGAATATGATCCCACCACACATTACTGGAATAAAAAACATAGCTATTCAAGCAACAATATTGAACCTCCCTTTCACGACACCCAATCACCTAAATTGCGTATAAAACAAACAAAAAACAAACAAAACAAACAAGCTATAACAAATAAACATACTACCTAACGCATGCGCACAAGAAGTACTACAAACTCATGCGTTAGCCCAAGTTTGGGCTATTTGGAGTACACCACCTGAGACGTGAGACCTTCACCTTCGTGTCTGGAATCGTCCTTCGTGGTCGAAGTTATTATTTTGTCATAAGTATTCTTTTTACTTTTTTATTGTATTAACTCGGCTACACATATGAGTGAGCGAATGAGGGAGTGAGTGAAAGAGTGTGCGTGTGTGTATGCGTGTGCGCATGTGTGTGTGTGTTTTTGTGAGTGTATGTGTGTGTGTGTGTGTGTGTGTGTGCATGCGTACGTGCATGCGTGCGTGCATGCATCATTTGCATGCGTGCGTGTTTGTAGTGTGCGTGTGCGGCCGCGGGAATTGACAGAACTGATCGGAGAAAGGACAGTCCAAGCCGTCACGCATGAACTGGCCTTGTTTTTTATGTTGCTTTCACCGTACACGTAGGCCTACAGGTAACGAGGCGTGGCATGCAAAGTCATAAACGTAACTGAGGTCGCCTAATTACCTAAACATCAATACTACCAGACACATAAAACCGACGTGCTCCAGACAGAGTAATGGCCATCAATAACGTTCATGCCTCGCCGTTCTCTCTGCTGAGGTCTCAACGAATGTTGATATTTACGCCTATGCATCTGCGTCTGGTAGGATAACTGACCAACGTAATGTAGTCCAGGGTTCGTGGGGACGCCCACCCGCAACCGTCCCCGCAATTTGAAAGTGCAATCACGATTAGTTGTAATTTACACCTTTCACAATGCATGGTCGTATTTCGTACTTTGAAATACGAGTCCTCCGTGATTACCGTTCCACGTGGACTGTTCTTTATTGCGAAACAGTGCTTTTTGTGTACAAGTAAAATACCGCTGCGTGCACTGTAGCTCATTGCACTGTAAAGACACGAGGTCGCCGCAGTGTATCCGACTGTCTAGCGACGAGATGGCTTATCGCGGTAGACTCGCGTGCTCTTCGCGCTCTTGTTTCCAATACTTGGTCGTCGTTGTCTCGCTGCTCTGCTGTTCCGATATCGCCCGGGCTGCGTTTAACGTGACGTTGCTTCACACGAACGACGTGCACGCGCACTTCGAGCAGTCGAACACGTATAACTCGCCGTGCAGGACGAAGGATGCAGCCGCTGGTCGCTGCTACGGCGGGGTCGCTCGAAGGTGAGACGATATCTGCCCAGATTACGACGTGTTCACCTAATTAAGAAACAGTTGCTTAAATCTGTTTTGAGAATTTTAACTGTAGCTGAAATGGTAACATAGTTGTCATTATTATTAATTTATACTACGTGCTGACATAGTCGTAGATTGTGATGTTATGCGGGCATATGGATATATCATTTCTTAGTTTGCCTTCGCAAATGCATTGAACCATGCCTATTAGCAAACCCTTTATTTTGGGTTTTGAAAATGACACTGGAAACCTGAGTTGTATCATGCCATGCAGCTAATTATAACTACATCATAAAATAGAGAATTAGTATGACATAAAATGGTCTCATTGCAAATTAGCCTGAACATTTCTTTTGTAAGTCAAACACACCGAGAACAGTAGTCGTGTAATTTAAGTGCTGCCCCAGATTTGACAGCAGTGTGACATGTAAGGCAGATATAGTGTATAATGTCAGATAACAGGGAACGTTTGATTAAATGAAAACTATTAAATGCCTCGGTGGAGGTTCCAGCATGCTGGTGAAAAACATGGGCCGTTAACCTTCGTGTCGGATATAGAGTATGTACGAAGTGCGTCGAAATTATCACAGTGTCATTCCCGCTGCATTATCTCACACCGGCATTGGAGTAGAGGGCACTGACCTATATCCCCATAAACGACAACGTAGACGCATCTGTCGTAAATACCTATCAGTCGGTGCATTCAAAGCTATAGCTACCTTTCAATGCCTCTGAGCTGCCACACGTGCGGCCATTAACCTTAACATGAACGTACTGACCTGGAGTGGGGCCGTTGGGTCGCTAAGCAGGTCAGAATGTCTCTTGTTCAACAGCCGTGAACGTCGCGACTGTAACAGCACGCAGGCATTGAAGGGTAGCATTGAATGCACTGACTGACAGGAGGTACTTTCGACAGTTGCGCTGATAACCCAGATGAACTTGGTGACGTGAAGACATTGTGACAAACGCAAAGACTGCAAATGTCATCCAACAGCAAACCATGGGTTACGAAAGAAATAAAACGTATTTTGATTTAAACGAAAAGGGTATTTCTAGCAACTGAGTTGAAAGTATTCAACAAAGCTATCAGACATAGAATTAAATTACCATCATTAGAATACAAAGACAAAGTGGAACGAAAACTATTGTGTGACAATGTAAAAACTGCCTGGCAGTGCTTTTTGTTTACAAAGTAAATACAGCTGTATCGTTAGCTTGTTATCTGCAATTCGTTGCTAAAACGACAATGTAGATGCAATGTATATATATCACATGTCCATTTCATAATGTGTCACGTGGTCGCGCCTGACCGGCTCTCGCGCCGTCGCTCTCAACATTCTTCAAGTTTTTAGTAAGTTTTAATTACACAACGACGGCAATTTTCACTCCACACACCCGTCAATACACCGTGATCACGTCAAGCAACTTGGTCAGCGACAAGAACACTGTAGGTGTATGTTCTTACCGATTTTTAAAAACACTGCCATTAATTTACTAACTCTAAGGCACTTCAGAGAACATGTCATTCAGTCGATCGTATTACGCATGCTTGCCGTCGTACAGGTACACTGCCTGACAATTGTTTCTACACTCCTTGGCCCAGTTTCATGAAGCCGTGTAACTTTACGCGCAATTACGCGGTCTACTGGTCGCAGCTAACAGCGAATAGTCAATGCAACTTACAGCCGGTTTCATGAAACCAAATTAGCATTCCCGCCACTAAATCGGTTTAGAATTGACCTAGTTAGGTCAATTAATTGTGTTTGAACCTGCGTCACTCTCGGGTGTGAAAACAGAGCACTCGCATCTGCCACAAAATCGTGTGAACTAGACCCACTGCCGACATCACTAGTGAAACACCACACCGACGCTCTTTCTCCTCTGTTGGCCCGGATCGTCAACGCCTCGCTATCATCAACCGTATTTCCTGCACCCATGAAACACGCTGTCGTTGTACCAGTTTTGAAGAAGAGAGGGTCTGACGCCAGCGTGCTAACAAATTACCGGCCAATATCCAACATCACGTTTGTGGCGAAGACGACTGAGCGTTTCGTTGCACGACAGTTACAACACGTTATGGATGAGAACGGAATCTACGGCATATACTGGTTCATATGTGGTATAAGGCGACAGATAAATTGAATTCTTATGTCAGAGTTGTAATGCTAGACTTTAGCAAAGCGTTTGATCTTATTAATCATCATTTGTTGCTAGATAAGCTACAATCGTATGGGTTGCCCGCACATATTTTAAGATGGATGGCAACATTTCTATTAGACAGAACTCAACGAGTAAAAATAGGAAATGAATATTCCCATTCTGGTCATCCCAATGGGGGAGTACCGCAAGGGACATTGTCTGGACCTAAATGTTTCCTTGTTTACATAAATGATTTAAGAACGACTGTTCGTTCCACTATATAAGTATGTAGATGATAGTACGTTATTTGAAATATGCGACAGAAAGGGTGTATCTGTCATTCAAGAGTCGGTTGATATTGCTGCTAGATGGACAGAAAAGAATGACATGAAAATTAATTCCGAAAAATCAAAAGAAATAATCATTAGTTTTGCACAAGATGGCAATTTCAGAAGCACTATCCCGAATATAAAAATTGATGGGAGGGATGTAGTACAAGTTTGCCATGACCATTTCTCAGGATCTGACATGGAACAAACACGTAGATACTATTGTGAAAAAAGCTGGTAAACGCTTGTACATGTTATATCAGTTAAAGCGTGCAGGGATTACACAGAAAGATCTGGTCAGTGTATATGTTAGTGTGGTGAGACCAGTTCTAGAATATGCATGTCCTGTATGGCACACTAACTTGCCCCAATATTTGTCTGACAATATTGAAGTTATACAAAAAAGGGCATTAAAATGTATTTTTCCTGGATTGGGTTACGCGGAGATACTAAGACGTGTTAACCTGGATACGTTGAATGTAAGACGGGAGAGCATTTGTCAAAAATATTTTGATAAAATTAAAGTCGGCACACATAGATTAAATTATCTGTTGCCTGACAAAAGACATACCGAGTATAATATTAGACAAGAAAATGTGTACCCGTTACCAGTTACTTGAACGAATAGATTCCGTAACTCCTTTATACCGTGGGCTTTATACAACTGTCAGTAAAAAGGTTATTAGTACGGTATGATTTGCGGTATCAAATGTATTTCTATTGTATTTGTATGATGTTTTGATGAGTCAATTGTAACCTATTGTAATGTCAATCCAACTCAGTTGAGTTGCTAATAAAACTTGTGTTATTATTATATATCAAAGTGCATACCGTGCGCATCATAGTGCGGAAACCGCACTCGTGCGCATACACAACCACATCGCTGGAGGGTGCTCCTCGAGCTACTCGATCTAAGTGCGGCCTTCGACACCAGTAACCATAACACACTACTGCGACGTTTGTCTGGATACGAGCTATCTGGGGACGTCCTCGCCTGGCTGACATCTTACCTGTGTAATCGAACATGTCTCGTACGCGTAAAGAGTGGCGTGTCGGAAGTAGAGACCATGACAACAGGGGTGCCACAAGCGACTGTCCTTGGACCACTGCTATTCAATGCATACATCGCAGTTCATGAGTTAATTTTATCAGCGGTGATTTGTAATCGTTCATTTCGATGTGTTGCCTACTATTAGAGAGGTACCTGAAGACCCATTTATTACTGATGCCTCCAATTTCATAATGGTATAATTGATGTAGTTGAATATCATGACCAATAGAGTCAAATGCTTTGTACAAATCAAGGAATACAGCCAATGTAATATTAGTCAGTTGCATGTGCGACATCTTTGAGGTAATACAATATTGGGTGTGTAGTGGAATGTTTAGAGAAAATCCATACTAATGTTTCTATAGAATGTTACATTTCTCCAAGTAGTTTACTAATCTATTACATACAATGTTTCAATTGTGCCTGTGGAATACTTATTTGTCTTTAGTTGTTAAAACAGTTGTATTTCCTAATTTATATATTGAAATACTGATTATTGGTCAACGTAGCATGAACCAATATCGCAATGACAATCTTGCAAAGTACACAATAAACGTTGGTTTTGTTCATAGTTCCGCAATTTTCGTCATAAAAAGTGTCTATATGAAATGTTGTTTAGAAACAAAGTGTGAAAAAAGGCAGACCACGTTGCGTATATCGATTGATACTTCAGATACACGAAGGTGGAGGAGATCCGCCGTTCCCATGACAACATCTTGTTGTTGGACGCCGGGGACGAGTTCCAGGGAACTATTTGGTTCTTGTACTACCAGGGAAAGACGGCGGCTCACTTCATGAACAGACTCCGGTACGACGCCATGGTACGTACCTCACGCACGCATGGGTGCACGCACGCAAGCACGTAAGCACGCACACACAACCATGCCTACATAAATAAAAACGCCCGCGCATATATATGTTCACACACACATACACACACACACACACACACACACACACACACACACACACACACACACACACAAACACACACCCACACACACAGACACACACACACACACACACACGCACACGCGCACACACACACACACACACACACACACACACACACACACACACACACACAAACACACATATGTGGCAAGGCAAACGAACAAAAATGCCTTTTCGCAAATTCAACAATGTTGTGTATGCTTGTGACCAGCTAGGTCAGTAGTAAACACCTCTTCCCATCATTATTAGATCATCATTCTGTCCATGCCTCCAGTTTGAGAGAAAGTACGATATTCCCTTGTCAGCTCGTCATTTCCTTGTTTCGACATCTTAAATTGTCCTTGCATAACCACTGAATATACGAAAAAGGTTTATTTGGCTTCATTGTGATTGTCTTGTGTATACATGTATCAAGCCATTTTATGTTATACGATTTTTATAATTAACCGTTATTTTAATTGCTCTGTACAGGCCATGAGCCAGACACCAACATTTGGGCAACGAGTACATTTATAGGGACGAATGGTCATAGTGATTTTTGATAGGCCTACATCCATAGAGATTGAAAGTGTGATAGCACCGCAGAACTGAGAGCTTTCTATAATAAACAGTAACGTGTCACTAATATACGGGGCAAACTGAGGCATTTGTGCTGGTGCAAATCCAGTAGTAGAAGTTCCCTATTAAAACCGCCGTAAACGTAATGGAAATTGTTGTAGGTTCTAAATGCGATATCAGCGTTTTTATTACGTTGTTTTTAACGTTCGACGTATACACTGGGTTAGGCAGTATCTGCGTTGATACTGTTATTTACGTTCAATAAGAGCCTTTGCCATTTCGTTCTCAGACACTCGGCAACCACGAGTTCGACTCAGGAGTCGCTACTTTGACGACGTTCCTACAGAACCTGACTTTCCCCGTCGTCAGCGCCAACATAGACGCGAGCAAGGAGCCGACGTTGGCCGCCTGTTTCACCAAGTCGACGATCGTGAACAAGAACAACGAACATATCGGCATTGTCGGCTACACCACTCCTGAGACAAAAGTCTCGGTAGATCCCGGTAACTGTGGTTATATCTTGTTAAAATAATTGATTCTATCTTTGGATAAAACGTTTAATTTGAAATTATGCTCCATTGTCCAATGACGATGTGCATTAAATTAACTTACAAAATGATGCTAGTGGTTGTGTGTGTGTATGTGTGTGCGCGCGCGTGTGTGTGTGTGTGTGAGTGTGTGTGTGCGCGTGCGTGCGTGTGTGTGTGCATGCGTGCCGTGTGTGGGTGCTTAGGCGAGTGAGAGAACGCGTGTCTGTGCATGTGTATGTGGGTATGTATGTATGTATGTATGTATGTATGTATGTGTGTGTGTGTGTGTGTGTGTGTGTGTGTGTGTGTGTGTGTGTGTGTGTGTGTGTGTGTGTGTGTGTGTGTGTGTGTGTGTTTGGGTGTGTATGTGTGTGTGTGTGTGTGTGTGTGTGTGTGTGTGTGTGTGTGTGTGTGTTGTGCGTGTCTGTGTATGTGTGTGTTTGTGCGTGTCTGTGTATGTGTGTGTGTGTGTGTGTGTGTGTGTGTGTGTGTGTGTGTTGTGTGTGTGTGTGTGTGTGTGTGTGTGCGTGCGTGCGTGCGTGCGTGCGTGTGTGAATGCATGTATATGTGTGTGGTTAGATGTAGAACTTGCGTGCATTTTACTATTAACAAATGCGACGAACATGTTTGCAGTTAACGTGAAAAGACTAGATTTCCTCGACCCAATCCCGTCCATTCAGGCCGAGGTCGACAAACTACGAGCACAGAACGTCAACAAGATCTTTGTCCTCGGCCATGGCGGCTACGAACTTGACCAGAAGATCGCAAAGAACGTGAAAGGAATCGACGTAGTCGTTGGTGGACACTCACACACGTTCCTGTACTCTGGTGAGTTCACGTCTTAACTGAGTAATAATAGTTATGTATCAGGCAGGCGTTTGATACGTTGTAATCAACGTCTACTAGAAGTGCTGTGTGAATGGACGTTCAGTACCTGTCACTACTGAAATATCGTTATCTATGTCATCAGATTTAGCCATATATAACAAACGAGACACTGTGGTGAACGTGTCTAAATGGCAATACAGCACATCAACCGACAAATTCAAGTTGATGGGAGACAAACGTTTTCATACAATGTAGTCTTCATATACTGTTGTGTAGATAATACAGAAACAAACACTTGTGATGGTTCATAGGCTAATCAACAAGTGGGCGCATGTCATTTTCCGAAAACGAGTACATAATAATTATCAGCGATCTGATGTTATTCCCGTATTAGGCAATCCGCCGTCTAGAGAAAAACCGAAGGGAGATTACCCGACTGTTATAAAACAAGACTCTGGCGATGAGGTGCTGGTGGTCCAGGCGTTTGCTTACGGCAAATACCTCGGCTTCCTGCAACTGGAGTTTGATGACGCTGGCAAGGTGACGTCATTGGCAGGACAACCGATCCTTCTCGACAACTCCGTGGAACAAGGTGGGGTGTTTTAACGCAGTACGTCATGTGCACGCAATGAAACACTGACTTAGGGAAGGGTGTTTTTATCCATACCCCTTACTCCACGAAGACCGCGTCACAGGACTCGTTCAATATTATTGTATTATTGCCTTTAAATACGGTTGTTCGATGTTAATTTGTGTATTTCTCGTTTCGTTCTAACATTCGCTATTCTTTTCCACATCCTGTTTGATTTTGGCGTAATAGTTCATCCTCTCCTAATATTGTGCTGATTGCAATAAGGCCATAGCCATTTTGTATTCGTGTGTATTCAGGATGTATTGATGACAAATCGAAGATATCCACCCATGAACGAGACTGTTACTTTTTATGATACATTTATCTGGGGATAGGTGTTGACGTTAATAGGCCAAGCACATCTATCTTCATAAATTGATGTAATTCATGTTAAAGGTAATATGTATGCCGATGTAATACATACATGCATTGTAGCTGTCAATGTTTAGCCTACTTTTCTAATATTGTCGAAAAACGTATGAAGATCAGGACACCGTCCATTTGACATCATCGGCACCCAATAAGTCATGGAATTTACGATAACATAGAACGATAAACGTGTAGCGGAAACTATGCATTTCCATGGCTCTGGTCCCGCTATTAGTAACTAAGAACTTCTTATTTTGCTGTCACACAGACATCGATACGATGGCGGAGCTGCAGAGTTTTCAACGACCACTGAAAACGTTCAGAGAGCAAGTGATTGGGAAGAGCAATGTTCAATTGGAGGGTAAATTGACGTGCCGTAAAAGAGAGTGCTCTCTTGGTGAGTTACTTTGTGATCGTAATGTATTGTTTTATCGAAATACTCGTACAGCGATTCATGTAGATATCACGTTTTCAAAGTGTAACATTAAGTGTAAAGAGTATGCAGCCTTCTTAGTTAGCTAATGTTTCTTACAAACCATACCGAAACCAACTCGCTAGCATATCACATCTTAGCAAGTGAACGCATATACGCACGCACGAGAGCGAGAGCGAGAGCGAGAGCGAGAGCGAGAGCGAGAGCGAGAGCGAGAGCGAGAGCGAGAGCGAGAGCGAGAGCGAGAGCGAGAGCGAGAGAGAGAGATAGAGATAGAGATAGAGATAGCGAGAGAGAGAAAGAGAACGAGAAAGAGTGAGAGAGAGAGAGAGAAAAAGAAATAGAAAGAGAAAGAGAAAGAGAACGAGAAAGAGAAAGAGAAAGAGAAAGAGAAAGAGAAAGAGAAAGAGAAAGAGAAAGAGAAAGAGAAAGAGAAAGAGAAAGAGAAAGAGAAAGAGAAAGAGAAAGAGAAAGAGAAAGAGAAAGAGAAAGAGAAAGAGAAAGAGCGGGGGGTTGGATGAGCGAGAGAGAGACTTGACGAAGGAAGAAAAACAGACTGATGAAACACAACGTCAGTGCTGTTGTGTTGTCGCACTACTGGTGACACAGTGACGCCCGTTGGCTGCTACAGGTAGTCTGCTGACGACGGCGATGTGGTACCAACAGCTGCGGCCTGCCTCGGCCGACTCCTGGACCAGTGTCAGTGCGGCTGTCGTCAACGGAGGCAACATCCGGGCTTCCATCCAGTCAGGTGCGGTACTGGGACCACTGCAATGTATTCCACCTCGTAATCCAAATATCACGGCCCAAGTACAGCATTATCTTTGCAAAAGGGCCGCCTGCATGATGAATATTGCACATACAATAAGTACTGACTTGTTCGGAACGGGAAATGATTATAAATCAAATTTATTCTAAAAAACACATAATTTATTCGTACTCCCAATGATTTGTCGATCGAAAGCGTATGTTCTTTAAAATGTAATGAAACGCTTTGGAACGCAAGCCAACATATATAGCACGATGTAGCAATAAACGTTTTATGAAAATGTGTTCTTATCCGCGTTCATCGATCCGTGACTGGTTTGTCGGACAGGCAACATCAGTGTGGAGGAGGTCATGACGGCCCTGCCCTTCAGGAATTCAGTCTTCTCGGTCGACTTAGAAGGACGCTACATAATTGAGATGCTAGAACATTCCGTCAAAGACTACAATCCACATAAACTGGCAGGCAAATTTCTGCAAATGTCAGGTACGTCGCAATAGACTCTCATACTCCCATAGCTTTACCAAACTGCAATGTCTGTATCAAAAGACCCTTATGATTGCTCTAATGCAAATCAAACACAACTTAAACTGTCTCAGCTCAACCAGTTCCAAATGTCACCTAAATATGATTTACTGTGTATGATGTAACGCAATCTGATTGTTATTTTGATGAGATCTGGTGAAATAATAAACATTAGTATGATTAATGTATATAATAGTATGATTAACTGGATAGAAAAATGGCTTATTGATAGAAGACAAAGAGTAGTAGTTGATGGGGAGGTTTCAAACTGGAAATCTGTTTTGAGTGGAGTACCGCAAGGATCAGTATTGGGACCTATTTTATTCTTAATATATATCAATGATTTGGATGATGACATAACAAGCAAGGTGTTGAAGTTTGCGGACGACACAAAAGTGTTTAGGAAAATTAAAAGTGATACAGATAGACAGCATTTACAAGATGATCTTAATAAGTTGATAGAATGGTCTGAGAAATGGCAAATGCTGTTTAACTTTGGAAAGTGTAAGTGCCTCCACACAGGACATGGGAATGTAAATGCACAATATACAATGGGTGGTACTGTACTAAATACTACTGTAAAGGAAAAGGACTTAGGGTTAACCATTAGTGCTGACATGAAGGTATCAGAGCAGTGTGGAATTGCAGCAGCGAAGGCAAACCAAATTCTTGGATTAATTAGGCGAAATATAGTGTACAAAGAAAAAGAACTAATAATACCGCTTTATAAAACAATAGTTAGGCCTCATTTAGAATATTGTATACAAGCATGGAGGCCATATCGCAAGAAGGATATTGATATGCTAGGAAGAGTACAAAGGAGAGCAACAAAAATGATACCACAACTCAGGAATATTAGTTATGAAATGCGTCTAAAAGAATGTGGTCTAACAACACTAGAAACCAGAAGATTGAGAGGAGATGAGATTGAGGTTTTTAAAATATTGAATGGGTATGAAAATATTGACAGAAAAATATTTTTCACGGTCAAGGAAGAGAGAAGGACTAGAGGACATGGAGTTACATTAGCAAAGAAGCAGTGTAGACTAGATATTAGAACATTTTCATTTTCTCAAAGAATAGTAAACGAATGGAACAGATTATCAGCTGATTGTGTAAGTGCTAATAGTGTTAATATATTTAAAAATAAAATTGACATATACCTAAGACGGGCGGGGTATACTTAGATAGATAGGTTGGACTCTCGATAAGCCAAAGGGCTTCCTTGTCCACCTGCCATCTAGAGTTGATTCTCTAGGTGGCAATCTTGTTAAATCTTGTTAAATTACAGCATAGATACGGCGTTTTCGCGATGTGTTTGCACAAAGTTGTAATTGTATAAGAATATATAATATATTTTACATAATGCCATTACTGATCAACGAAATGTATGATGTAGTTGATATTTCACATCTTCTCTTCATAGGAATTAACATATCTCTTCACGTGTCCTGTCTAACCATTTCAGATTTCAAGATAGCAGAATAGCGTATTGTGTTACTTAAACGATTACAATATCAAATCATACTACTTGTCATCATACCAAGTATGGTTGTATCGAACGCAGCAGTTAGAAGAACCAAAACAATTGGGCTTCTTCCGGATTAAACACCACCAACATACTGCTAAAGCATGTGTTATGTAATACAGAAATGTTGCAGTTGCGCAATTCTAGAACTGTCGTTTAATAGTAGCGTAACGATATACCACCTTGCGACACGATAAGTATCACGATACAGAAGTCACGCTACAGACGACACTGACAAGAACGGTGCAGCAACAATAGGACAGTCGAGACATGTATTGTGGTGATTGAGTCTACTCATTAATGCAAGTACATTGTTACAAACTTATTGTTTCAAACCCAGTGTGATTTCCATGTGTGTCCACACTGTTACACATGTATTGTTTAAGACACCGTGTGACTTGGACATCCAAGTATGTCGACATTGTTGACTTGCAGGAAACACGAGGAGTCGAAGTCGATGTTGTCTTTGGCTGTCTTCGTTGTTTACTCCGCAGTTGAAGAGCGCAATGGCTCAGGGGTGGAGCTTCGGACTCTCCACTAAGAGAACCTGATCTAGAATACTGTGCTGCGATGTTAAAGTCTTGGGCAACTTTTTTCACTCTACATTGCTCCAGTTCACTCAGCTGTATAAATGAGTACCTGGCTACATAGAGTGGTGGATATGTGTACGAGCAGCCTACGCGCATTAATTGTAGCACATGGTTGGATGCTTCCCAGAGAAGTTGATACGGTGTTTGATTGAACAGGTGTGCAAGGGAAGTAAAGTGTAAAGCGCTTTGAGCAGTCCTGAGGACCGGATATTTCGCTATATAAGAACTTGCCTTTACTTTTTTTAGATGTAGTGTTTGGCTGTCGTCGTTGTTTACTATGCCTGGCGTAGCGCAAACAATGGTCGCGTCGCTAAGTTCGTACCAACGGGATCGATAATCAATAGGCACTTGTTTATTATAGCAAATTACTGTGGTGAAAATGTCATAGCGTTGTTTATACATAGTTTACCGACCGATAAAACGCAAAACGACTTCAGGAATTGTCTACTAGCTCGGACATTTTCGGAGTACGTCATTATTAGGCCATACGTGGTTTTGCGTTGCACAAAACTCAGACGAGACCTGATTTTGTTGTTTGGTAATAATAGAAGTAAACTAAAATTGTCTAAAGGTTTTAGAATCAGTACTACTCAGAGAAATAATTATCCTTTTGTTCTACAACTCTACTAACTGAAACAACAGTACGATTTTTATGTCCTGACACCAAATCGCAAGCAGATTGTTAGTCACGACAAATATTTGCGGTCCCGCGGACAAGACAACGATACTACAGACGTTACTACAGACGTCACGTCATCCAGTATAACCATGATGTCCAAACTACATGCGCGATTTGAATAGTTGGTAAATAGTTTACATATATTATGGTTAGATAATATATGCCTACTACATGCTCCTATACTCAATATGTGATCGATACAGACATTTGTGGTTTGTGCTTGACGTGTATTGCGTCATAAATGTGACGCGGGTATTCCTTTGCCTACCGCTCTCGTGTATCGCAACGTATCGCCATACGTTTATTGTGTATCGTGTACCGTACCGTGAGGTGAATACAGTTGCAACTGTGTATCATTCGGCCGTAACGTTAAAGTGCGATTGAAGTACGAGGTGACACGTTCATTGCAGGTATCCGAGTCGTCTACGACCTCTCTAAGCCGAACGGGAAGCGCGTGGCACGGGTGCACATTCGTTGCACGCGCTGCGATGTGCCTCGTTTTGAGGAGCTTCTGCTCAACGAGACCTACTCGATCATTACAACCACCTACATCATCAACGGCGGTAGCGGCTACAGCGTGGTGGCACAGCATGCCCGCAACATCGTGCCGTACGGTGAGGGAAGTGTGTGTGTGTGTGTGTGTGTGTGTGTGTGTGTGTGTGTGCGTGCGTGCGTGTGTGTGTGTGTGTGTGTGTTTGTTTGTTTGTTTGTGTGTGTATGTGAGTGTGTGTGTGTGTGTGTGTGTGTGTGTGTGTGTATGTGTGCGTGCGTGTGTGTGTGTATGTGTGTGCGTGTGCGTCGTGTGGTGTGCGTCGTGTGCGTGTGTGCGTGTGTGCGTGTGTGCGTGTGTGCATTTGAGTGCGTATGCGTGTGTGTATGTGTGTGTGTGCGCGCGCGCGTATGCGTGTGCGTATATGCATACGTGCATGCATTAACATTGTTTGTACCAAAGTGAATTAATGGTTTTAAATGATGAAAGTGTATGGCGACTAATCAGCGAAGGTGAAACCAATATTTTGATACAAAATCGTTACTGTAGAACCTGTGCCTTAAGTAAATGGTAATTTTGCCGGCACCATTCCTGTATAGTAACACTGACACGTGACTGGCGGTACTTTATGTTGGCAGGGAACCTGTTGTCGGACATTCTGATCGCCCAGATCCAGCAGCGCTCCCCGATCGTGCAGGGGCTCGACGACACCGTTGTGTTTGAGATGCCGACCCCCGCAACGTCGTCGGCCAATACTCGCCTCATCCTCGGCTCTCTCTTGCTCACGCTCAGCCTCGTGGCGCCACTTGTGTGATGTGATGTCATCAACCTCTCCGATCAACGTCTGACTGACAGTTTCTCTCTAGTGTTAGGTGCCGAATGGTATGTCGTTTCATCGGAGTTTGATGACCCAGATAAAACATATAATGTGTTTTATTCAGAGTTTGATGAACATTACTCTGTTTTCTTGAAGTAAGGATAAATCAAAATACAGTAATATGAAACCATAGCTTTCAGTCGGTTTGAAGATGTCTATAAAGTTAAGAAATTGCTACAAAAATCTAACTAATGAAACTGTAAACTTAACTCAATTCTAAGAATAGCAGAAAGAGATTAGTATAAACACTTATTAAAACAAAATCAGTCAAATATCGTACAATTATGGCAATTCATCAAACAAATAATCAAAATGGATAAAAAGGACCCCAATCTCCAAAGGTGACTATTAATAATCAGGTAGTAACATATTAAAAGGCAATGGTCGAATAATTTAGTAACTAGTATGTTAATATTGGATTAACCTTGGCTAAGCGATTAGCCCATGTAACATTGCTCCATCAAAGTATGTTAAGAATCGAAACTTACATACAATATTCTTATCACCTATTGAAACGGTTGAGGTGGAAACCATTAATAGAGGTATAAAAATATAAAGTCCTGGATGGGATTTAATAACTCCACATATTGTTAAAAGAACATAATGCTAATGCTCCCTAACGCATGTTCTTAACTTATCGATAGCTTAATGTATTTTTCCAGATGACATGAAAATTGCTAATGTTATTTGACAAAACAAGCGCAAACCATTACTGTCCAATATATATATATATATATACATATATATATATATATATATATATATATATATATATATATATATATATATATATATATATATATATATATATATATAGAGAGAGAGAGAGAGAGAGAGAGAGAGAGATTTTGCCAGTATTCCCTAAGTTCATGAAAGATCACAGTTCAACAAATTAAGCATTTATAAACAAACATGACATCTTATATGACTACCCATTTGGATTCAGAAACAATCATTCTGCAACTGTTGTTCTTGTGCAACAACATGATAAATATTATGTTAACCTGGCGTATGTTAATTTGTTTCCACAGCATTTAACACGTATGTAAGAGAGTTAGAATAAGACTTCATTGCGGACGGATTGTTATCAGGTACTGAATTGTACCTCGCATATATCACACGCCAGTGTTATTATTATTACGCGTATACATTTATATCTATATGAAATAATATAGGGGCATGAGGCAGTAATTACACTGCCAAACAATTTGTAAGTTTTCATCAGTTACAAACCAGAATTGTCAACAATTGTCTAGCTGTATTTTCTGTCAATAAATGTTATTGAAATACCCAAACATTTGTAGTTGTATCTGGTTATAGTTTATTGCTCGCAGCACAGTGTAGGCTCAACACTTCGTAAGTAGTATACAGCTGACATGACATAGGCACATAGCAGTATTCACAGTTGGTTGTTCCATCAATCCTTGGAACGGTAATATATAGATATTCACACCACGCTGCAAATGTGCTGCAGGCAAAGTAATATTCATATTTAGGTGTTTTATCACGTCATGTCATCATCATGCTGTCGGTCGCGAAGCGACAAAGACTGCTTCCATCACTTGACTCTTGCTCTCCATTTGTCTCTCTGCTGTGAGAGTGATGTCCAGGAGTCGATCTTTATGTCTCTCAGCTTCAGGTTTCTCTTGATGGTATTTTTGAACCGGAGACGAGGGCGCCCTCTCTTTCTGTGACCAGAAGACAGTTGGGAGTAGAGAACCTGCTTCGGTAGCCTGTCTGATGACATCCTCATGAGGTGTCCAGTCCACCGGAGATTCTTTCTGATCAGAAGATCTTCCATAGATGGCAGCCCTGTCCGTTCGAGTATTTCCTTGTTTGTCACTTTGTCCATCCAGGTTATCCTCATGATCGAACGCAGATGTCGCATCATGAAGGCATGCAACTTTTTCACCTGTCGTCTGTACACTGTCCAGGCCTCGGCTCCGTATAGGAGGGTGGACAGCACAATTGCACGGTATATCTTGCCTTTAACCCGCATGGACACATGGTGGTTGTTCCAGAGTCTCTGGCGTAGTCGGCCGAAAGATGCACTAGCCTTGGCCATCCTCCTCTGTATTTCATCGTCAATGCATCCGTCACTTGATATAGTGCTTCCGAGGTAGGTGAATTCCATAACAGAGTTAAGCTTTTTTCCATCAACCATGATATCCTCCTCTCGGGTTCTTGTAGAGTTGGGTTGGTACAGCACCTCGGTCTTCTTGATGTTAATCTTCAGGCCGAACTTCTTTGACGCATTGGAAAAAGCATCCACTATTTTCTGCATCTCTTCAGCAGAGTGTGCAACCAGTGCACTGTCATTTGCGAATAGCAGCTCCCTCATCAGTATCCGTGTAGTCTTTGCGACGTTGAATAGGTCAGCGCTCTGTCTGGACTGTATGTAGATGCCATCCCCCATGTCTCGGAAAGCATTGTCGAGCATTGCTGATAGGAAGATGGAAAAGAGCGTGGGCGCCAGTACACAGCCTTGCTTGACCCCATTTGTGACCCTGAACGATTCCGAGACTTCCCCTCCAACATTAACAGTCGCCATCATTCCGGTATGTAGTGCCTCGATCATTGTTGTGAACTTCTCTGGGCAGCCATACTTCTTCAGTAGCTGCCATAGTCCGGTCCTCCCAAATCGAACGCCTTACTGAAGTCGACAAATACCATGTACAGTGGTCGGTCACGTCATGTATATGCTACAATAATATGTCAATAAATTACTGAAACGAATCCCGTGTTTGCGTGAATAATTATGCCGAGATAAGATGTTCTGGTCAAGATAATCTGCAATGTTGGTTGTGTCACAGGTAGGGCTCGAATTAATGATCCTTCGAGTGCAGCGTATAGGTAACAACTTTCTTTTTATTTACAAACTAAAATCAAAAGTACACACTCTGTTCAGAAGTTTTTACAACAGTATATAAAAATATATATATATAATAAACGTACACGTAAAGTCATATGAATGCATATAGCAAAATCATTGTTGTACGGAAACTGAACTAGAGAAAATATAATTAATCAGAGATGTCACAGTTGTAATTTATATTATATGTCAATGTTGTCACGAAGTAAAAGTATATATGTGTATGTATATATATTATAGGTTGTATATAAAATACCTATATATGTAATAAATAAGTATATAATATTATACATAGTAGTTAACTAATAATAAGTGACTACATCAATACAATATTTGTGTCAATTGTAATAAAACACATATGTGAACTAGTAAACTATTAATTAATAAATAGGAAAAATTATATGCTAGATGAGCTAATTAAAAATAAACATAAAAGGTTGAAACGTGTAGAAAAACTAGACATCACAAGCAATCTTGAAATAATGTGCTAGCATCAGACATGTGAGACAGACACCATCATATGTGACATGTATTACCTTCCACTTTCAACAGTCCTATGCTAGTGAAACAATTTCTATTTTCTTCCCATAACTCTCGCATCACGTTTCATCAGTTCATATTTCAGACGTGCTAAGGACATGTCTTCATAATGCGACCTAATCATGATAATTTGTACTAAAAACAAATGGCTAATCTTATTCACGTCCTACCGATGGGGTTCTTGTTTACCGCGAACTGTGTAGGCCTTGTGACGCCTGGCGCCGCCTGGCGCCACCTGGCGAACATAGCTGACTTGTAAAATCACCCATTTGGCTTGTATGTCAGACTTATCCGATAGGTCTTTAGAAATGACCAAGATATTTCCAAGAATTGGCCAATTTTAATGTATTACCTCCTAATGTATATGCATAGGAGTAGCATACTAGAGTTTGTAACCCTTTGGCAGAAGGGGCAAACAGAAGTAGATCAATGGTTGTATATAAAGTGATTAACAACCATGTTACCAAAACCTCAATCAATATTTCGTTTTGTGCAGTTGTATACTACGAATAGCCACGTAACTGTTAAAACATAAATGGGTAACTTCCTACCCTGCTTCCCACCATTGCATTGAGAGGTTCGAGCAGGCATATGCCCAGTGTGTATATACGCATTGGTTATTTAATTAATTCCTCAGTACTCGTAAGTTATACTTCGGTACGGTGCGTTGATGGAATTTCGTTAAACATGTATACCTGTTAACACGATCAAATGCCTCTTGCGCATATAAAAAGCGATGTGCACAACTGAACCATGTGCAATGTCCAACCTCAAAAACTCCTTAAATGCAAACACACAATTCCGTCCCAGTTTGATTACGAATAATCCTCACTCCCAGGAGTGTGTAGATATTTCCACTGTGTATGCCCATGGTTACCCCCCCCCCCCAATACAAATAATAAAATCCCGTTTGTTCACTTCTTTTATAGCTTGTTGTACTTTCTCATTCCCTTCTGTGCTTATTTTTGGACTTCGATAACTAATCCAGCAGGTAATGTTGCGTTTCCTGTAACAGCTTCTTTTCATTCTGCTTCTTTTGGGAATTTTATTTCATAAGCCTGGATGGATTCTTTAATATATAAAATAACTCCACCTCCCCTTGTTCTTATTCTATCTTTCCTAAACATCACATATCCTGTCATTCCTAATTCGGCATCTGATATATCAGTGGTGGCCCATGTTTCAGTTATACCTATTATGTGTGGGTCAATATCTTCTATCATAAGGTTTAGTTCATTTTGTTTTGTTTACTATGGTCCCTGCATTTAAACAAACATATATTTATAACCAAATTCAGTAGAGGTTTCCAGACTGTTCTTTGCTGATTTCTTTGTGCTGTCTTTATTTATGCCTCCATTATTTGGCTTCTCTCTGAGTCCCCCTGCGAATCTACTTTAAATAGTTGCAAATTGTTCCACTGTCCATAGATCGAATCAGGTTCTCAGAGAACACTTTTCCACTTAGATGGAGCCCATCTCTCACGTACAAGTCTTCTTTCCCACAAAGTATCCGCACTAGTCTACGCCGTTATTTTGTCGCGCAATGGTCTAACGACGTAACTCAACACAGAGACAAATGAGTGAACCTCGCAACCAGGAGGAGTTACACCTACTCTACAGCATTAACATACAGATTTATTTCACATATAAGACACGAGAGAGAATGATGTAAGATCAGCTTTATTGCCATGTGTTTCCATTGCAGATGCAATATATGTTACACCACTCATGTTATATGTTACCAACAAAGAACTAGTGTTCTTCTCTAATGCCAGGGAAAAACACTAAGTCAGACTTGGACAGGAGAGAGTGATGACATCATCTCACACAAGTGGCGCCACGAGGCTGAGGGTGAGCAGGAGAGAGCCGAGGATGAAGCGAGTTTTGGCCGACGACGTTGCGGGGGTCGGTGTCTCAAACACAACGGTGTCGTCGAGCCCCTGCACGATCGGTGAGCGCTGCTGGAGCTGGGCGATAAGAATGTCTGACAACAGGTTCCCTGCCAACATAAAGTACCGCCAGTCACGTGTCCGTGTTGCTATACAAGAATGGTGCCGGCAAAAATTACCATTTACTTACGACACAGGTTGTACAGTCTTTCATTCACTTTGGCACACACAATGTCAATGCACGCATGTATGCACATACGCACACACAACACACACACACACACACACACACACACACACACACACACACACACACACGCACGCACGCATGCACGTACGCACACACCACACACACACACGCACAACACACACACACACACACACACACACACACACACACACACACACACACACACACACGTCCTCACCGTACGGCACGATGTTGCGGGCATGTTTAGCCACCATGCTGTAGCCGTCGCCGCCGTTGATGATGAAGGTGGTTGTAAAGATCGAGTAGCTTTCGTTGGACAGAAGCTCCTCAAAGCGAGGCACATCGCAGCGCGTGCAACGAATATGCACCTGTGCCACGCGCTTCCCGTTCGGCTTAGAGAGGTCGTAGACGACTTTGATACCTTCAAAAACAATTCAACTCAATATACATCAGGTTTCTTCTGAGACTGTGCGATAAAGTCCAGTTGTCATTGGCGGTGCCTTTATGATCGCTGATGTGTCCTGATTAACAACTTGACAATGTTTTATGGAAATTTACATAAATACACCACGGTGTTTGTGTCATTTATGTGACAAAGACAGGATTATTAATCAAGAAACCGTAACATCGATACTTTTAACGAACCATAATAACATTTTGGCATGTTCTTTCTGTTATTTCATGAAAATTAACATCTACAGAAGTACTACGTGATATTCCCCGAAATAATATATATTATTTATATTACTGCTGAAAATGTTACTGACGACAATTCAAAGTATTATCTAACTACATACGTGCGTTTATATTTACGTATTTGGTAACTGCACGGATCGGTTGATCCAACGTACCTGACATTTGTATAAATTTGCCTGCCAAGTCACGAGGATTGTAGTCTTTGACGGAATGTTCTAGCATCTCTTTTATGTAGCGTCCTTCTAAGTCGATCGAGAAGACTGAATTCCTGAAGGGCAGGGCCGCCACAACCTCCTCCACACTGATGTTGCCTGTCCGACAAAGCAGTCACGCATCGGTGAAGACGGATAAAAACATTTCAGTTGTACGTAGTGCGTGTGTTACACCGTAGTATACCAGAGACAGATCTGCATTTCAAAAGCCTTAAAAAATACTGTCAATGAGACGAAAGGTGTAAGAATCCGAACGCAGTATGATCATTCTGCAATTCCGCTTGTTGTATATAGTTTATACAATTATTACAAATGCCGGTCTCGTTGCCTGTCAGACAATGCAGTTACGAACCGATGAACATGGATAAGAATGCATTTTCGTAATATCTTGTTGACATCGTGCCATGAGATTGGCGGGAAAATTGGCGGATGCAGATGTTTGAATTTGGTGGTGTATAAAAGTTGAAAAAAAAGCGGAAATATTGATTGATAAGTATTATTCTTGTGCTAAGGTTATTCATAAAGGTATACTAGACATATATTGAGTAGCAGTTTTGGTTAAATTTTGTTAGTTTACAGTATTTTTGAACAGATTAGTATAGTGGGTGATAATAGGGTAATCTAGCCTGCGACAAATTGTAAACAAGACTGAGCAAAATCTGTTTATATGATATCGTATATAAGAGATAAAGCAATAAGCGTAACAACTATATATGTAAGGTAACACTCTGAATAGGTATCATTGTTATTAAAAATAAACAAGCTTTTTAGTAGGAATCCTTAGTTTGTGCAGACTATTATTTAAAATAGGGTAATCTAGCTTTCAACAAGATTGTAAACAAAATTTAGCAAATCTTATAAATTGATATAATATATAACAGATAAAGTAATAAGTAAACAGCTACATACATAGATAATTCTTTGATTCAATGCCATTGTTAATAAAATTAAGCAAGTGTTTTAGCAGGAAACTCTAGTTTGTTTATATAGGTAGTGTCCAAAGTATTCGCTAGGGAACGGTACCAGTACAGAATAAACTTATTGTTCATGGTAGCATAGGTAGTAAGTTGTTTATAACACGTAGTGTGCTGCAGTTGCTGTACACAATAAACAAACAGTCTTTCTAAAGACTAAGTTGGTATAAACTAAGTTGATTTTGATCAATCGTAATATGGCACCTTCCAAGCGGCAAGTGAAGGCAAGGAGGCACTTGCTGTGTGATCACTGCCACAGCTTGGTGGATTTTGCCTTATCGGGGTGCGGAAAGTCTTGATCAGAGACAATGGAGGAAGGGTTTACTTTCCAATATTTAGGGTGTTGGAAAGTGGACTGTCTGACAGCAGAGTTAGCTAGGCCAACGGATCTGGTGAAGGGGATGGAGAGAGGAGGGAGGATGATAGCAAGGAAAACAAATGGAGAAAGAACAACAGAAAACATGCCATGCATGGAGGAGACAGTGGAGAAAGTGACAGTACCGAAGGAGGGGGGGGGGACAAGGGGACAGGAGATGATAGAAGTAGATGCGACAGGAGGAAAGACGAAGGGAAGAAAGGAACTGAGAGTAGATATGACCAAACGGAAGTCAATAACAAAGAAGATGTCAGGAAGAAAAGATACAGGAAAGAAAGGAACAACAGAGAAAGCGGCAGGGGGGAAAGTCAGCAACCAGGTAGATGCAAAATGGAGGAGCTACTCGGAAGCAGTGATCGAGGGTGCATTGAGAACAGAAAGGGTATTTATGGGAGACTCCATTTTGCGCAAGACGGACAGGACGTTAAGCAAAGGAGAAGACGTTGTTGTTTGTCTTCCGGGGGCAAGAATAGAACATGTCACTGAACGGGTAGAGAACGTATTAGGTCATGGCCAGGGAGGATCTATATTAGTACATGTAGGGACGAACAATGCAGACAGGGATGGAACAACCAAGATAGTACAGAGATACAGAGAGTTGGTAGAGACACTGAAGAAGACAAGAGTAGGACAGATTATTCTCTCAGGAATATTGCCAGTGATGAGGGGAAGGGGAGCAACTTATAGAAACTGCAAGAATATGGCAATTAACGCACTAGTAGAGCAGATGTGTGAAGAAGAAGGAGTTGGATTTGTAGATTTGTGGGGATACTTTGTTGGGAAAGAAGATATGTATATGAGAGATGGCCTCCATCTAAGCGGAAAGGGCGCAGCAGTGTTCTCCGAGAACCTGCTTGAATCTATGGACAGAGGAACAGGTTGCAATTTTTTAAACTAGTTTCGCAGGGGGATACACGGAGAAGCCAAATACTAGAGACATAGCTAAAGACAGCAAAAATAAATCAGCAAAGAACAGCCTGGAAAGCCCTACGGCATTTGGTTATAAATGTGTTTGTTTAAATGCAAGGAGCATAGTAAACAAAAGAAATGAACGAAACATTATGGTACAAGATATTGACCCGCACATAATAGGTATAACTGAATCTTGGGCCACCCCCGATATATCAGATGCCGAATTAGGAATGACAGGATATGTAATGTTTAGGAAAGATAGATTAGGAAGAAGGGGAGGCGGAGTTATTTTATATATCAAAGAATCCATCTAGGCTTATGAAATAAAATTAGAAAAAGAAGCAGAATGTGAAGAAGCTGTCTGGTGTAACATAGTTACAGGAAACTCAACATTAACTGTTGGGTTAGTTTATCGTAGTCCAAACATAAGCATACAAGAGAATGAAAAAATGCACAACGCTATAAAAGAAGTGAGTAAACGGGACGGTATTATTATGGGGGATTTTAACCATGGGCATATACAGTGGACATCTCGACAGAGTACTGGGAGAGAGGATCAAGAGTTTTTAAATTTAGTACAAGATAGTTTCCTTTTTCAACATGTGTTGGAACCAACCAGGGACAAGAACGTGTTGGACATAGTTTTGAGCTCACAGAAGGAATTTGTTGATAATGTCAATATATGTGAGCCACTGGGATGTAGTGATCATACCCAGATACATTTTATCATCAAAGTAAAAGGAGAACGGAACAGAAAAATAAGGTACAGGAAAAAATTTCACAAAGGAAGATATAAGGACATGAGGGAATATTTAGCGAAGATAGACTGGAATAACACACTGAAGAATAAGACAGCAACAGAATGCTGGAATATCTTAAAGAGTGAAATTGACTGCGTCGTTGACAAATTTGTCCCCTTGAAAAAACAGGGGAAAAGGTCAAAGAAAAAACACTTATCGAAGGAAGCCATTAGAAAAATCAAGTACAAGCAAATGATGTGGAAGATATATAGACATACTGGAAGTGAAGAAGACTATGCCATTTATAAAGAAGCACTTAATCAAGCTACAGCTGAAATTCAAAATTCGAAGAGAAGCTATGAAAAAAAAATAGCTTTCAATATAAAACATGACAGCAAGAGTTTTTATGCGTATGTTCGAAGTAAACAGAAAGTTCAAGATAAGATCGGGCCACTAAAAGGTAGTGATGGAAACACAATAACGGAGGGATTCTTAATGGCAGAACACCTAAATGAGTACTTTAGTTCGGTGTTTACCAGGGAAGATATTAGTACATTACCAGTACTAGAGACTAAGTTTGAAGGGAGAGAGTGTGACTATTTAGGAAAACTAACTGTAACCCCAAAAATGGTAGCTATGAAAATAAGAGATATGAAGGATAATAAATCACCAGGAGTGGATGGGATTCCTCCCAAATTACTACTGGAAATTGTAGAACAAATCAGCATACCGCTTGCGACGATGTTCAATTTGTCATTAGAGGAGTGAATAGTTCCGTTAGAATGGAAAGAAGCAAACATTATACCATTATTTAAAAAAGGTTCAAGAAAAAAGTCAGAGAACTATAGACCAGTGAGTTTAACATCGGTGATTTGTAAACTATTAGAAAGACTAATCAAAGATCACTTGGTTGATTTTCTTGTTAAAAATAAATTGATAAACACATCTCAACATGGGTTTTTAAAAGCGAGGTCATGCTTAACAAATATGTTATGTTTTTTGGAAGATGTCACAAAGTGGGTAGATGAGGGATCACCAGTAGATATAATCTACTTAGATTTAAAAAAAGCCTTTGACAAAGTGCCACACCAAAGATTACTACTTAAACTAAAGGCCCATGGCATAGGAAATAGTATGATTAACTGGATAGAAAAATGGCTTATTGATAGAAGACAAAGAGTAGTAGTTGATGGGGAGGTTTCAAATTGGAAATCTGTTTTGAGTGGAGTACCGCAAGGATCAGTATTGGGACCTATTTTATTCTTAATATATATCAATGATTTGGATGATGACATAACAAGCAAGGTGTTGAAGTTTGCGGACGACACAAAAGTGTTTAGGAAAATAAAAAGTGATGCAGATAGACAGCATTTACAAGATGATCTTAATAAGTTGACAGAATGGTCTGAGAAATGGCAAATGCTGTTTAACTTTGGAAAGTGTAAGTGCCTCCACACAGGACATGGGAATGTAAATGAACAATATACAATGGGTGGCACTGTACTAAATACTACTGTAAAGGAAAAGGACTTAGGGTTAACCATTAGTGCTGACATGAAGGTATCAGAGCAGTGTGGAATTGCAGCAGCGAAGGCAAACCAAATTCTTGGATTAATTAGGCGAAATATAGTGTACAAAGAAAAAGAACTAATAATACCGCTTTATAAAACAATAGCTAGGCCTTATTTAGAATATTGTATACAAGCATGGAGGCCATATCGCAAGAAGGATATTGATATGCTAGAAAGAGTACAAAGGAGAGCAACACAAATTATACCAAAACTCAGGAATATTAGTTATGAAATGCGTCTAAAAGAATGTGGTCTAACAACACTAGAAACCAGAAGATTGAGAGGAGATCAGATTGAGGTTTTTAAAATATTGAATGGGTATGAAAATATTGATAAAAATATTTTTTTCACGGTCAAGGAAAAGAGAAGGACTAGAGGACATGGAGTTACATTAGCAAAGAAGCAGTGTAGACTAGATATTAGAAAATTATCATTTTCTCAAAGAATAGTAAACGAATGGAACAGATTATCAGCTGATTGTGTAGGTGCTAGTAGTGATAATATATTTAAAAATAAAATTGACATATACCTAAGACAGGCGAGGTATACTTAGATAGATAGGTTGGACTCTCGATAAGCCAAAGGGATTCCTTGTCCACCTGCCATCTAGAGTTGATTCTCTAGGTGGCAATCTTGTTATCTTGTTAAATCATAGGTAGAAATGCATTTCAAAGCTTTTCACGAAACGAATATATTTGCTTTCGATAAGCCCTTGGAATACATACGAATTGTTGGATTTACAAGCACTTCCGGATACCAATAAAACCAGTACTTATTGTTTATAATACATTCCCTATCTTATGCATGCATCCCTTTTGCAAAGATAATGCTCTACTTCGTTCGTGCCATTTGGATACATTACATGGATAAGAACGCATTTAAGTAGTACATGATGCTTTTGTAACATCCTAGCATACCAGAGCCATACCTGCATTTTTAAATGTTTCATTAAACAAAATACTCTCGATAAGATAAAAGGTGTAAGAATCCGAACGCAGTGTGAACAATACATTGCAGTGGTCCCAGTACCGCACCTGACTGGATGGAAGCCCGGATGTTGCCTCCGTTGACGACAGCCGCACTGACACTGGTCCAGGAGTCGGCCGAGGCAGGCCGCAGCTGTTGGTACCACATCGCCGTCGTCAGCAGACTACCTGTAGCAGCCGTAGCGGTCGTCGATGTGTCACCAGTAGTGCGACAACATAACATCACTCATGTTGTTATTTATCAGTCTGTTTTGTATTTTGTATTTTGTACTTTGTACTTTGTATGTTGTATTTTGTCTCGTTCTCTCTCTCTCTCTCTCTCTCTCTCTCTCTCTCTCTCTCTCTCTCTCTAACTCGCACATTTACTCACTCACTTGCCCCCATGTGTTCACTCGTGCTCGCTTGCTAAGATTTCATATTGCATCGGAATGGTTTCATTATGGTTTGTAAGAAACAACAGCTAACTTCAAATATTTCATTAAAACAATACGTTACTCACCAAGAGAACACTCTCTTTTCCGGCACGACAATTCACCCTCCAAGAGAACATTGCTCTTCCCAGTCACGTGGTCTCTGAACGTTTTCAGTGGTTGGTGGAAACTCTGCAGCTCCGCCATAGTATAATTGTCTGTGTGACAGCAACACAAGAAGGTCTTAGTTACAGATAGCGGGACCAGAGCCATGCAAATATATAACGTCAGCCACATGTTTGTCGTTTAGTCCATGAGCCAAGACCCGAAAATGCACCCACGGGTATCATTTGGGTGGACAAATTATAGTTGTGATTTTTGACTTGCTAGACATCTCTACTTCACAGTTTGGTATGATAACCATTGCGGACTGGTAGCTTAGTTGTAGTTATCATGCGTTGAACATGTCACACTTAGAGTGGAAATCCGAGGATCGAGTATAGTGCATTTTCGGTATTTTGGGGCTTGGTGACTACTCAGGGTGCCTAAATCATTCTAATGTACATTTTTCTTTGTATTCATATCCATGGTATAAAAATAATAATTGATTCATCTTAGGAATATGATATTTATGTCTCCGAAATTGATGAAAATCAGATACCCATGAAAGAAAGTCTATATTTATGTCTCTGAATTTGATGAAAACAGATACCCATGAAAGAAAATCTTTTTATTTTCTGGAAAGAACAAAACATGTGATGTAAATACAATTAAAATTAAATAATGAGCTTCTTACTTATGTCACAGATAATTTGAAGCACAAATAATCAGTCTTTCAAGTGTGAGGGATCCTTCCTTAAGATCAGTCATCCATTTTAGTCGTCTGTTTCAGAGTCAGTCAGGTATGCCTCCGAGATCATCATGTCAATGTCCTCGTCTTGGGGTTGATTGGCACATGTCTGCAACTTGCACATGTTTGTACATTTCAATCCATTGCTCATGCACTGGCATTCCGGTAGCTTGCATCCACGACTGCACTTGCAGGACAGAAGCTGTAGCACTGCATCAAGGGCTGGAGATCCCCGCATCCATTCCACGGTGAGCTGTCCATCGTCATTTTTGGCCCAGCCATGCTCGACTGGGCTTGGGACTTGTGGATGTTGCTGAAGACTGCCTCTCCAGATGCCAGCCTGATAGTTGGCACGCATGGCATGCATGAAACGGCAGTCCTTGCATGGTGGCATCTGGCTAGACTCAAGCTCCCCACGCCTTGCACAGAAAAGTTGATGGCGGGCTGTATTGATGTCCTCTGTTGTCATGGATGTTGTGTACAGTTTACATGTGAATGCTTGCAGCTTCTTGAATAGGTCCGTTGATAGTCCCCAAGACTGTCCCAGCTCGCGAAACACTTCTTGCCAATGCTCTGATCTCATGAGCTTTAACGCTCCAAGCTTCCCACGACCTGCGAAGGCACTCACCGTGTCACATCCTGTGTATGCGTGCATGCCAATCAGAGCAGTACAGACACTGTATCCCAAGGCCTGGCGTAGCTTGGTGATGTCAAGATACCTAACCCTGTTCTTCGTTCCGCATTTCTAGAACAAGGGACAGGAGATATCAGCGGAGAATGCCAAGCATAGCACCAACACATCGGTGTCATCAGCTAGTATTACTACAGCACTGTAGCCTTCCTCTGCAGCATGAGCTGCATGCAAAATTATTCTTGTGTCAGCCTCTTCTTGGTTCGACTGCAGGCCTGCAACCACTGCATTCAGTTTGTCCCTCGCTTGGGTGTCTTCCACTCGGCCACCAGGAACCTTATGAGGTTGGCCTTGTTAGCCGAGCTGCAGAGAAACTTTCTCCATTGCTGTATTCGGTGACCTGGTGCAATGTTTCGAAACTGTATTCCTATGGTGCACCCCCTGTTCACTCTCTCTGCATTTTATTATCGAGTCCTCCCGATATACATCAAAGACGACATCGATTCTCTCGCTCCTGGCTCCTTCATGTAGGATTTGAATCAGTGCTAATTCTGCAAGTTGAGAGAATGTCTGGTCATTGCCCTTCATCTTCTGAACCAGACTCATCCCATCAATGATTGTCGCAGACAGCATAGGGATATTCTCTGCTGGTAAGACCTGCTTCTCTAGCTCCATGGCCAGGGCAGCTTTGTTTGTCTTTCTCAGCATCCCGTCTCCATTGGCGAGTGCCCATGGCAATGGCCCTAGTGGGCGGGAAAGGACATCACTCATCTGGAGATGGCTGCTCTCTGCCACCAGGACCATGTGGGCGAAGAGCTTCCTGTCAGCCTGCAGAATGACCTTGTTTGGTTTTTTTTTTCGACGGCTTCTTTCGGATATCTGAAATCGTCTTCAGCCTCTTCCTAGTCAATTTGTCATGGAACTGGGTCTTTGGTGTTTCGTCTTCAAGCCGGTCCTGCTCGAATGCTTCGTATGCTTCCGCGCCAATGTTGTGGGCATCAAGAAGGTCCCTTGCTACATCTGGAGGAGACAAGGTACCTGTCGAAATGCTGACAAACTCAGTTTCATTTTGGTCTAAAGGATTCGTCCAGTCATCTTCAAGAAGCTTCTCAGTGGACTGTACATCTGCTTCATCTCTGGTAATTCTAGGCATCAGCAGGTCTGGGTGGCTAAGGTGAGACATCCCGCGTCCCACCATCCTTCTGAGCTGTTTGAGGTACATGCTGCGGTACTGAAGCCCTTTGTGCGTCCTGTTGTCTGGGTATCTCGATTGACAGTTTCCTCAATAGTTTGATCCACCGGCATCCTGCCGAAGGGACTCTGGCTGCCAGGCTGGACGCTGAAGCCACCTTGCATGAACTGTTGGTGCACTTCTGGGTGATCAATGGACAGACGTGACATTGTGGCATAGTAGTATGGGAGGAAGCGTGCATAATTCAGCTTGTCATATGCAAAGCACCATGGGATCATGGCGCGGATGCGAGGTGGAGCAGCCAATCATGATTTCAGCAATGTTGAGGTAAGACACCCAGAAAGCTGCCAGAGTGTGGCCATTTCTGAGGGAGTCAAGGTACTCTTGGAACAGCTGAAGGATGCGAGTGAGAGATATATCATCCATGAGCTTTGTGAAGGAGGCCTGGGACACCTCGTCATGGAAAGTGGAGATGCTCCTGAGGGCTTCTTCCAGATGGTGAGCCTCATCTCCGTGGTTGACTTGGATCCAAGGCAGAAACACCTTCCAAGCTACCCTCATCATCGCCTCATACACGATCTTGTGGAGTCTGACAGCATGGTTGTACTTGCGCCCTTCCATCACAGCAGTGATAGATCCTTCTGCAATCACGCCAGACTCCACACACAAGTCCCTCAGGCCAGCATCCTGAAACCTCTTCCCGATAGTTGATAGAAGGTTGCAAATGGTATGGAATGCACACATTCTCAATATTAAGTTCTTGAACTGCTCATGCTTCCAAGTGATTTCTGCAGCCTTGGCGTAGAGGGCTTGGTCGAAGACCCAGACAATCTCCTCCAGTTCCAGGGTATCCATGATGTTTACAGTTTGGGTCAGGACTTCATTGACAGTCGACATCTCGGTCGCTGGGGCATTAATAGTAGGCAGGTAGCTCACAGTGTCCTGCACCACATTGCGGATGAGAATGTTGAATCCAGTCCAACTGCTGATGGTTTGGTCTTCCTCGGGGTTTGACAATCGAGTAAGCAGCCAGATCATGTTCTTGACTCTGGCATTCTGGACCTGTTTGTCTGCATCCACATCTAGATTGACAGTGACTGCGGGCCCCACTCTCCGACCAGTGTTGTACATGGGGAGTGCTGCTTGGTGGTGGGGATATGCTCCTCTTCTTGGACTTTGTTTTATTGTCTTGGCTTCACCTTGTGGCATTGGTCCGATGATTCTTGGCTGCACAGCAATGCCGTTGACTCGATGCGATGTGCCCTCTCCACTAGTTGTCTCCTCCAAGCGGTCTATGTTGTCCCAGGCTAGAGTGGTGAAGATTCCCTGGTAGATGTTGCTTGGTAATGCCACGCCCGTCTGGGATCGCTCCAGCTTTTGGAGGCACAGTGCTGTGTCAATTTCCTCAACATGTGTGTATGAAACAGGTGACAACCGTTGATAGAATAGATTTCTATCAATATCATATGAATATCAATATAAATATCACTATAATAAATATATAATATAAAAAATATATATAAAATAATAATAATAAAAAAAAAATATATATATATATATAATACAAATATAATAAATAATATAAAAATAAACAATATAAATATCAATAAATATCATTTTATCTTTACGAATGGTGCTGTATCTGCTGGGCTTCTCTGTAGCTGAAAATGGCACTTAAATCATGAGTAATGACACAAAATTATGAAATTTACAACATCGGAGACTGACCTTTTTTGCGTATGGCATTTACATAGGTCAAACTAGTGAATGCATCATAACTACTATTAAGCTACTCCTCTGCAAAGGGTATCATACCAATAAATAATGTGGACATATATAGGAAACAGGAAATAGCAACAGAAATTTGCCCACCCAGATGATACCCGTCGATGGCCTGGCTCATGGACTAGTTGTATTTTATCGTACATTCCATTATTCATAGGTGTTGATGATGTCAATTTGGCCGTCACTTAGTCTTCATACAGTTTTCGCCAATATCAGAAATGTAGACTACAGATTGACAGCTGCAGTATGTGTATTACATCGGCTCACAAGCAGTCTCCACTTGGTGAGCGGTTCACTGAACTAGTCCTGTGACGCGATCTACAAGTGTTTCAATACATGTACATGACGTACTGCGTCAACACACCCCACCTTGTTCCACAGACTTGTCGAGAAGGATCGGTTGTCCTGCCCATGACGTCACCTTGCCTGCGTCATCAAAAACCACTTGCAGGAAACCGAGGTATTTGCCGTAAGCAAACGCCTGGACCACCAGCACCTCATCGCCAGAGTCTTGTTTTACAACAGTCGGGTAATCTCCCTCTGGCTTCTCTCTAGATGGGTGATCGCCTGAAATTGTTGATAATTATTATGTACTCGTCTGCGGAAATTACAAGCCACTTGTTGATTCTCGTATATTTGAACCACGACAGGTATTTGTTTCTGTATTACATATAATATGTAAGCACTATTTTTTATAATATTTGCCTCTCATCAATTTGGATACATCTTCTGATGCTGTATTGCCCTTTAGACACGTTTCATAATGTGTCTTATGTAGTCTATTTTGCTATATCTAATATGAAAGAGTAACATAGATAACGATATTTCACTGGTGACAGGTACTGAACTTCCATTCACAAGTTGATTATAATGACTCAAATATCTGACTGACACAAAACTAGTATTACTCGGTTAAGACGTGAACTCACCAGAGTACAGGAACGTGTGTGAGTGTCCACCAACGACTACGTCGATTCCTTTCACGGTCTTTGCGATCTTCTGGTCAAGGACGTAGCCGCCATGGCCGAGGACAAAGATCTTATTGACGTTCTGTGCTCGTAGTTTGTCGACCTCGGCCTGGATGGGTGGAATTGGATTGAGAAAGTCTACCCTCTTCACGTTGACTGCAAACATGTTCGTCACATTTCTTATTAGTAAAATACACACACGTCCTATCTGTTACAAACACACAAACACACACATGCATACATACATATACATACATACATAATTGCATACACATACATACACTTACGCATACAATCGTTCGCGGACTCGCCCAAACTCTAACACACGCACGCACGCACACACGCACACACGCACACACGCACACACGCACACACGCAGAGACAAACAAACAAAAACACACACACACATATTAATATATTATAAGTTAGTACACATTCTGTTCACTAACCAATGAAACATAATGTCAAATTGAAGGTTTTGTCCGAAGATACAATCAATTATGTTAAAAACATATAATCATGGTTACCGGGATCCGTCGAAGTTTTGGTTTCAGGAGTGGTGTAGCCGACAATGCCGATCTGTTCGTTGCTCTTGTTCACGATCGTCGACTTGGTGAAACAGGCGGCCAACGTCGGCTCCTTGCTCGCGTCTATGTTGGTGCTGACGACGGGGAAAGTCAGGTTCTGTAGGAACGTCGTCAAAGTAGCGACTCCTGAGTCGAACTCGTGGTTGCCAAGTGTCTGTTAACAAAATGACCATGGTTGTTACTTGACGTAAATAACAGTAAATTATTTAATATAATATAAAACGCTATCGAACCACGTCTGTACGTCGAGCACAAAAAACAACGCAGTGAAAACGCAGTATCGTATTAAGAAATTACGACAATTTTAGTTACTTTTACGTGCGGCTTTCGTATGAAATTTCTGTTGTATTTGCATAAGCACTAATGCCTCAGTCAGTTTGCTATATGTATTTGTGACAAATAATTTCTTCTCAAAGAAAGCTGCCCGTCCTGCAGTGCTACCATATATTTTCCATCTCCATAAACGTACGTCTCGTCACAATCACTATGAGCATGCCTCCCTAAAAATATACCCGTTGCCCAATCTTAGAGGTCTGGTTCATGGCCTATCCTAAACAAATAAAATAACTCCAGAACGGAGAACTCTTAATTGTGAAAAACATAAAGTTTCGTACCCCTACAGACAAGGAATACAAAAGAATGCCAAATAAACCTGTATGTATTTAATGGTTATGCAAAGGCAATTTAAGACTTGTCTTGTCCAGCTGTGTGTGCGTGTGTGTGTGTGTGTGTGTGTGTGTGTGTGTGTGTGTGTGTGTGTGTGTGTGCGTGTTTGTGCGTGCGTGCGTGCGTGCGTGCGTGTGGGTGTGTGTGTGTGCGTGTGTGGGTGTGTGCATGTATGTGTGTGTGCATGTGTATATATATATATATATATATATATATATATGTGTGTGTGTGTGTGTGTGTGTGTGTGTTTGTGTGTGTGTGTGTATACATGCGCACGCATTTATATTTATGTATGCATAGCCGTGCATGCGTGTGTGCGTATGCCCATGCGTGCGAGAGGTACGTACCATGGCGTCGTACCGGAGTCTGTTCATGAAGTTAGCCGTCGTCTTTCCCTGGTAGTACAAGAACCAAATAGTACCCTGGAACTCATCCCCGGCGTCCAACAACAAGACGTTGTCATGGGAACGCCGGAACTCCTCCACCTTCGTGTATCTGAAAAATCAATCGAATCATTCTACGCGATCCTTCTTTTTCACGCTTTTCCTCCAAAAAACCTACAGGCAATTTTTATGAAGACAGTTGCGGAACTATGAACAAAACCAACGTTTATTAATTAATAATTATAATGTACTTTGCAGGATTATCATTAAAATGTTGCTGCGTTGACCAATAATCAGTATTTTTAGGCAAATAGGTTGATAGGCATATTTTGAAGGGACGCGCAAAACACGTGACTGCGGTGCCACATAATCTGTGGCAGTGATTTAAACAAACGTTTAATGCATAGAAATAAATGATAAGAAACTGTTCACAATGATCACCCCAGGAGAGATAACGAACAGCCGGTGGTACGTATACCAGAAATGCTTTGCGTGTCTCATGTTTACATGTATCGTGCATGCGCAGAAACGTCACTCGGATTTTTATAACGCCCGGAAAAAATGTAAGCGCGACACCGGTATTGACAATAGCGGCAACTACGCAGATCTCAGTCGCCGATACGGTTGACGTCGGGTCACGTTGCTTTGTCACGTATCACCGAGCAAACAAACACAAACACTTAGTAGACGGGCGCACACAGATCGGTAATTCATGAAATGCTGCATATTGTCTGCAGCCTTTGACACAATTGTTTACACTACGCTTATCAAACGTTTATCTATCTGGTGGGGTAAATCGGGCACAATTCTGACCTGGTTTTCATCACACCTAAATCTGAACCATGCTCTGCAAGCATGTTGAACGAGTCACACGGCGGAAGTGGAGTGTCATTGTCGGTGTGTAGGAGCTTGGCGACAATTTTGAACAGCTTGTTCTGGTCACCAGATGCATCAGCGATTTGACTCGTGTGGTATTTCAATTTTACAAGATGTATGGATGACGTGACAAGCTGGCGCTGAAGGCATTAAGCCAGCCTGTCACACTCCAGTCCAGTTGTTCTCCATCTCCGTTCCAGCTGATTGACATCTAACACACTTTTATGATCGTATGCGTACGTGTTCGACTGCTCGAAGTGCGCGTGCACGTCGTTCGTGTGAAGCAACGTCAAGTTAAACGCAGCCCGGACGATATCAGAACAGCAGAGCAGCGAGAGAACGACGACCAAGAATTGGAAACAAGAGCGCGAAGAGCACGCGAGTCTACCGCGATAAGCCATCTCGTTGCTGGACAGTCGGACACACTGCGGCGACCTGTGTACGTTATCCTTACAGTGCAATGAGATACAGTCCACGCCGCGGTATTTTACTTGTACACATAAAAGTATTATTTCGCATAAAGAACATTCCACGTGGTAACTCGTATTTCAAAGGACTCGTATTTCAAAGTAGATTTACGAAATACGACCATGCATTGTGAAAGGTGTAACTTATACTGTGACAACTAATCGTGATTGCACTTTCAAATTGCGGGACGGTTGTGGGAGGGCGTTCCCACGAACCACGGGCGTCGATCGGTGGGGGACGGGGGGACGCGATCCCCCACTTTTCAGCGTGGAGGGACAGCATAGGAATTGTTCCCACACTTTTCAGTTCAGAAAAATTGCGGGGCATATAGCCTGACTCTCTCTTAAAAACCGCTACGTATGAGTAGTAGCTAGACAATAAACTCGCGATAGGAAGTTCCGACCACCCGTTGTAAAATAAACTAGATAAATTGCGTGGCTGGGCACAGCGCGCAACTTGATTTTATTTGAGTAAATAATCATCATGCCGGGCTGCGCCGCTACTGGGGTCTACCAGCTTGCATCCTTGTGCATATATTATTAGTAGGCGCTGGCCATCAAGCACATTGTAAATGATGAAATTTGGGTGGCATTTTCACCCCTCGTCTGCTAGATGCTTATCACCTAAAACAGAAGCGGCGGATTCCTGCATTTTGTGTACCTCACTCCCATTTGAGTGACGACAAATTTCTTTGCCAAAATGTTGGATTGGATTGGGAAGTTCTGCACAGTATGGGCGATAATGTACAGAGGATATAGGGATGCCTGTGTAGGACTTCCGTTCCCAGTCCTACCCTTTTGCAAAGAAATGTTGGCACTCAAGTGTCGAACCCGGCCAAACCTCAATGTTACTGTTATACCTGTATCTTTGCCAACATTTGATATTTCATTTTGTAAACTCATTCATTTAACATCATCCCATACATACTTATATACCAAACAATTCCATAAACAGCGCGGCTTTGCGCACTTTTGAAGCATAAAATACGATACCATCGGCAAAGAGCAACTGTGTTGCTCATTCCAAGTTTCCACACAAACCGGGGCACTATTTTTGGTTTCAAAGTGTGTCTTAAACGATATATTCGTAAAACATAAATATTTATGGGAATGGTGAATTATTATCATTTGGGTTAGGGTTAGTATGACCTATCAAGTTTAGCAAATATACAATTATTGCGATAACATCGAAGTGAGTCCCTCCAATGCAAAATCCTGGCTACGCCACTGTCTAAACGTGTTACCTTCGAGCGACCCCGCCGTAGCAGCGACCAGCGGCTGCATCCTTCGTCCTGCACGGCGAGTTATACGTGTTCGACTGCTCGAAGTGCGCGTGCACGTCGTTCGTGTGAAGCAACGTCACGTTAAACGCAGCCCGGGCGATATCAGAACAGCAGAGCAGCGAGACAACGACGACCAAGTATTGGAAACAAGAGCGCAAAGAGCACGTGAGTCTACCGCGATAAGCCATCTCGTCGCTAGACAGTCGGATACACTGCGGCGACCTCGTGTCTTTACAGTGCAATGAGCTACAGTGCACGCAGCGGTATTTTACTTGTACACAAAAAGCATTGTTTCGCAATAAAGAACAGTCCACGTGGAACGGTAATCACGGAGGACTCGTATTTTAAAGTACGAAATACGACCATGCATTGTGAAAGGTGTAAATTACAACTAATCGTGATTGCACTTTCAAATTGCGGGGACGGTTGCGGGTGGGCGTCCCCACGAACCCTGGACTACATTACGTTGGTCAGTTATCCTGCCAGACGCAGATGCGTAGGCGTAAATATCAACTCGCAAACATTCGTTGATACCACAGCAGAGAGAACGGCGAGGCATGAACGTTATTGATGGCCAGTACTCTGTCTGGAGCACGTCGGTTTTATGTGTCTAGTAGTATTGATGTTTAGGTAATTAGTGTTATTCATGGTAATGTTTTCAAGGCGTGTGAGTGTACTTCTGTTGGTGTCGACAAACATCACCCGCTGAGTTAACACATTTAGTTGTGTGCGTAGCGCAAACTGCAGTTGACACTTAGATGTTTAGCTGGGGCAATTGTAGAATACTAGCGATTGATACACTGTTCACTGGGGTGAGAGGAAGGAGGGAGAGAGAGTGGGGATAGTAAGAGGGAAAGAGAGAGAGAGAGGGCGATAGGGATGGACGGATGGATGGATGGATGGATGGATGGATGGAGGGAGGGAGGGAGGGGGGAGGGAGGGAGGAGGGAGGGAGGGAGGGAGGGAGGGAGGGAGGAGGGAGGGAGGGAGGGAGGGAGGGAGGGAGGGAGGAGGGAGGGAGGGAGGGAGGGAGAGAGGGAGGGAGGGAGGGAGGGAGGGAGGGAGGAGGGAGGGAGGAGGGAGGGAGGGAGGGAGGGAGGGAGGGAGGGAGGGAGGGAGGGAGGGAGGGAGGGAGGGAGGGAGGGAGGGAGGGAGGGAGGGAGGGAGGGAGGGAGGGAGGCAGGGAGGGAGGGAGGGAAGAAGAGGAAGGAGATAGATCGAGGGAAAGGATAACGAGGGAGAGAGAGAGAGGGGTCGATGGAGAGAGGCTGAACAGAAAATGAGGAAGGGGAGATGGGGAGGATGAGAGAGAGACTGAGGTAGAGAGAGACAGAGAGAGAGAGAGAGAGAGAGAGAGAGAGAGCGCGCGAATTTACACACACGAAGACACGCACGCCCGCAGCCCGCACGCCCGCCCGCCCGCCCGCCCGCACGCCCGCCCGCACGCACGCACGCACGCACGCACACACAAACACACAAACACACAAACACACACACTCATGCTAATCAAATAAAGTGTGTAGATTTTGGTAGCGTCGTTTGATATATTGAAATTGTTTCTGTTGTCCGTGACCTTAGTCTCCGTGACCTTATGTGACCTTGTGTCGGTTTGGTACCGTAAAGACCATCGCGGGAACCTGTCGGCCTGGACTCGGTCGCATTTATTTTAAATGTTCCCGCCAAGACCTTCCAAATGTCAGAGGAGATATTTGAAATAATTAGTCTGTCCACCTATCCAAAATCATTGGGCGTGAGTTGCCATCCTTTGAGCCCATTTACCACGTTCGTCGCGCTCGAAAATCCACGAACATTGTGCGGGATGCAACACACCCATCCAACCATCTCTTTGAACTTCTTTCTTCTGGCAAACGGTTTAGGAATACTAAAACCAGAACAATTAGTTTAAAGACAGTTCTTACCCACAGGTCGTGAGACACCTGAACTGTTAGTTGCATTATTCAATGTCGCCGTGCCTCTTTACTGCTTGCTTATTTATTATCTATTTATTTATTTACTTACGTATTTATCAATACGTATGTTCCTCAATCCATGTGTCTGTGGATCCTCGATTTTCTTTTAAATAGGCCGCAGATTGTAAAAATAGGCGACAACTTATCATCATCAGTTACGTTATCTACTGGCACGCCTCAGGGCTGTGTTCTGTCACCAATGTTATATTCTCTTTTTACACATGATTGTTTATCTTGTCACGTACATACTAAAATACTGAAATTTGCCGATGACACTACAGTGATAGGGCTAATAACAAAATCTGAATGTCGGGACCATGTAAACAAACTCATCAGTTGGTGCAACGATAACAATCTGGAATGTAAATAAAACGAAAGAAATGATTGTGGATTTTAGGAGAAAGAAGTCTTCTCCACCCTCGCCTCTTGTGATCGATGGCAGGACAGTTGAAATCGTCCAATATTTCAAATTTCTCGGTTCTACAATCTCCAGTAATCTTAAATGGGAGCTAAATGTTAATAATATTGTCAAAAAGGCCCAGCAGCGGCTGTACTTTTTAAGAAGGTTAAGATCGTTTGGTTTGACCACACAGGTCATGCTCAACTTTTACAAAGCTGTAATCGAGAGTGTTCTGACATTTTCAATCACAGTATGGTTTGGGTCGATTACACACAGAAGGAAACGCTCAGATTAAACAAAGTTGTGAAAACTGCTTCCCGAATCATCGGCAGAGACCTTCCCAGTCTTGAAACACCGTATCAGCAGCGTCTGTTAGGAAGAGCCACTCTCATCTCTCAAGATTCATCCCATCCTGCCCATGACCTCTTCCATCTAGTTGCCGATTCAGATCCATCAAAACCAGGACCAACCGCTTTAATACTAGCTTTTTCCCCTTAGCCGTTCAAGCCCTGTTAAAACAGAAGTAATTTTTCTCCCACCCGCAGCAAACACATAGTCCACTTCCCGATGAGTTTTTAGTATGTATATTTTATCATAATTTATTATATATTATATATTTTTTCATATTTTACATTTTAAGCTAATATATTTCTACTAGATCGTATCAATTATTTATCGATGTTATAAAGGGCAATTTTCTTATTCGGACCTAGTTATGTGATTGTTCTGATTTATTTACTTTTATTTAATGTAGTAGTATATTTTAACATCATCGTTTGGTGCATGTGAATGTAATGTCATATGAATGTACTAGTACGACGACCAATATCATTACGCATTCCAATGTTTTATTGTAACTACAATGTGAACACATGGCAATAAAGCTATCTTATCTTAAAATCTTATCTTAAATTATTTACACGTGTATACCGCATAATTGTCACTTTAGTTTTTATTGGTAGTTATTTTTATTTTTTTTCTGTGTGCCTTTATTCTTTCTTCACTCTGTTTAGTTTTATGTCGCCATGCTTATCTATTACAGTTTATTTATTTTAGTGAAAGACACACAACCTTTAGCCGTCAGTTTAATTTTATTTAACCAGTTAACTAATTTACCGATATTGTTTAAATATACGTTTATGCCTGTTTAACCTTTTAAGATAATATTAAGAAGATATTGATATGATGTTACCAAGTTGAACTTTCTACGTAAACATATGTACAATCTTCCTGCAATAAATTGTCAGTTGGCTGCTAAATTTACACCTTGCATAGCTTCGTTTTATAATGTAGGACGCACGATGGAGGTATGAAAATGTATAAATATGTATGTATTGTATTGTTTCTTAATGTCACACCGCAAACAATTCCTTTGCATTTTGTTTTATTTGGCAATAAACTATTGTACTTACTACATGTGCACTAGTACTATTGAAAGCATGTCACTTAGTAGGTGGTGCAATATTTATAAGGAGTTTACCCTTCCGAAATTCGTGTGGAATTCGAGTCCTAAAGCCGGGAACTCACTAAGCCGGCCGGCCGGCCGATTTTGCCCCGGTCGGTCATCGTGGGACGTCGTGGGGCATCGGCCGGGCATCGGCTATGTGAGTTCCAAAAATTGTGGCATCGGCCGGGCGTCGTGCGTCGAGCCGATGCCCGCACGACGTCGGCCGGCGGTATCAAATATGTTTGATACTGCAGGCCGGCCGACGCCCGCCCGGCACCCGGCCGGCAGATGTTTTGGATTGTTTTTAGTGCGGAAACATCACACCAGGCGGTGACATGATAACTTTTTAGTGTTCAAACTGTCCACAGAGTGGTGTGTTGGGTAACATTCGCACAGGAAGCAATTTTTAGAGACAAACACACAAGAACACAGCAGCAGAAATGGTCTGGACCAGAAGCGCTTGGAATGCTTCTTCCTGCGAGGTTTCCTCTGAGACATTGCCACAAAAGCGGCACTTGCAGCAACACAAATCGCCATGAATTCATCCTCTGAGTCCGCCATGATGAACATTTGGACGTAGGTCACCTGGCGAGCATATTGAATCCCTCTATGGACACAAAATCAAACTAATTTGAATTTAAATTAATAGCGCTTAAATTGTGATATCGGCCGGCTGGCCGCCGGCTGTGTGTGTTCGAAAAATCGTAGCATCGGGCGGACAACGGCCGGCCGGTCGGCCGGTTCTGTGGGTTCCAAATTGACCAAACCGGCCGATTTCGTTTTTCGTGCATCGGCCGGCCGGCGGACGGTTCAGTGAGTTCCTGGAACTGGATTACTGTTGAGTGAAATAGATGACTTGAGATGCTTGGTGCTGGTCAAAATTAACGTTTTAAACCATTTGGACGGTGATTTCGGTCAAACACAAACGAACATGCATGCGCACACATGCCGCACGGACGCACACGCACGCACGCACGCACGTACACGCACACGCATACACAAACTACATGTTGCGCTAATATGCAATGTCGAAAATTACATACGCAATATTGCTTATGCAAGTAGTATTTTTAAGCAGAAAATGTATGAATGATAATGATATCCCGAAAGAATTAACTGGGTAACACACGCATGGTAATATTATGTTCTACTTATTTATTTGGTTTGAAAACTACAGCCAATTTAAAGTGGATAGTAAACACGTTCATTTTCTAGGCAAAACTACAGCAGTTCACTCAATATTGATGCCACCCTGTTCGTATGATATATTAATTAGTACTGATAATAAGTAACAGTCTATATGGCTAACTAGGTCAACTGCAGGCAGGAATTGTCAGATATAACATGGTGTGGTGAATTTGTTTTAAGAAGTGTTTATAGTTATCTCTTTCTGCTATTCTTTAAATTGAGTTAAGCTTGTTGCGATATACCTTACAGTTTCATTAGTTAGATTTTTGCTGTAACTGTATAATTTATTTCTGAACTTTAAAGTAAAAAATAAGGCGACGGTTTGGTGATATGGACCTAATAGAGCTAAGAAAAACTAACAATTTCCAACCTCAATCACATTTTTAACGTGCGCGGTTTAGCAGAAAAGAAATGTAGAACATTTAGCCACAGAAAGTCTATGGAAAACGCCATTTTAGAAAAACAGTGACATATCGGAGGACCCGCCACTGAGTAGTCTCGCTTAACCGACTGTCGTTCGGCTGCGGAACTACGCCGAGAAGACAGTCTGGCTACATTAACGGCTTTTGTTTGGGTAGCAGCCGTGATCTATAAAATGCTGCCACCTCACGGACACTGCCGTAATATATATTTTCATAAACAACTGCAAATTTGTATTTCTATTTATTTTGTGTTAATATAAGTTTAATTTTTAATAGTTTTTATAATACAGCATTATTTGAGCAAAAGATTTCCTTATTTAATTTGTATTATATCCGTGTCGAGCTAGACAATGCTGCCACCTCACGGATACTGGTTAATCCTGCCGTAATTCTTATTTTATAAACAACGGTAAATTTGAATTTTTACTTACTTTTGTGTTAATATAAGTTCAATGGTGAATACTTTTCATATGATATTATTATCTTGTAAAAGTATATCGTTATTTTAATTTTTATTTCATAGTTGGCCTGAGAGCCAATCAGCGTCTCTACCCTAATCTGGGGTAAGGCTGCCCGGATGTAGAAACTTAAGCCCATATACTGTCCCAGGCGGAGTTGAGGGGGCTTAAAAGTGCTGCCACCTCACGGAGTCTGGGTAACCGAGGCTAGCCACTGAGTGGTTGTCGTACTACTTCTTGGCAACTCCGTCGGGCGGCGCTGTGACTTTGCGCTCACAAAAGAGCGTAAATAATACGGATGATTTTCTGATTCTTCGTCTGACGGAAATAGCACGGATTCAGAAGTGGCTGGATATAGATTGCAGCCACAACGACAACGGCCTGTGCTGTCAGACAGACCAGATGTCCGTGGTGGTGAAGACCCAAGGGAAATTGAAATGACGAGAAGAGAAACAACCAGTCCAGAGTCAGAGACAGCATCGACTGCATTGGTGTCAACAATGACATGTACTGTCCGACCTAACTATGAAAACGACCGCCAGCAGCCGCCAAACTTCTCCTCACTTGTCTTACATACATATACATACACTATGTTATAACATAAAATCACTTGCATTCATCTAACGAAGAAAATTCACAAAAGCAACTCGATCGCAGATCCCGATGGCAACTCAGGCTCTTCGGCTTCGGAGACTGCGGTTACCGTAACATCGCTATATAAGTTAGCTTTACACAAAAATAACGTTAGGCGGCGCGGTGGTGCGCGCGAATATTTATAAACTTTATTTACTGCATTCGCACGCGCGAAATAGTTTAATTAATCAAGCAATATAGTAATAATTAATTATTATCATTACTAAGATCTTCAGAAAATGTTATTAAAATACATGCTACCCACAGGTAATATTAAAAAAATGCATATGTCTGCATAATTAACTAATTGTCTATTACCCGGGTAATCATAAAAGAGGTATGGAAATTACGTGTTGTTCGATGATGTCACATTGTTTATTTTAAGAATATTTCTATACACATCCCGCGTGTACTGCAAGCATGCAAGCTTATATTATATAAACGATGTTTTAACAATAATAACTAAACAATAACATATTAATATTATTATTTTTAAATGCACCAAAACCTTCTTTTTCTACCACCATATATTTCCCATATTATATTCATATTCTGTTTAAATTTCAGTGATTTATTGTCCCGATAATTAATACAGTGTCTTGTCCAAAAATAATAATTATTACGTATCTGGTGGTGGAAATATAATTCATAAGTAGAAAAATATATAGCTTCAATAATATTTTCATATGCATAATGTGTGTATGTGCTGAATGAAATTTATTGTTACGTTGTAATTATTTTACAATTTTAATTATTTATTACCTTTACATTAATTTATCACTATTGTTGTTATGGAATTTGTATGGGTTCTTTTTAATACTGATAGGTCACTTAGTTAATTATATAGACACGTATATTTGCATTATTTATTTTGAAATATTATGTGTGGGTAGTATTCTTCTTATTGTATTTTAAATAGCAGTATTTTGTGAAGCGCCATAACCAATTATGGATGTGGCGCTATATAAATAAAATATTATTATATTATAATAAAACTTATAATTCCTGCAAATCATAGTGATGATAATAATTAATTATTACTATATTATTTACAATTAATTAAACGATTTTGCGCGTGCGAATGCAGTAAGTAAAGTTTGTAAATATTCGCGCGCACGAACGTGCCATCTAATGGCATTTTGTGTAAGGCTAACTTATTTTTGCGATTTTACGGTACCGGGCAGCGGCAGACGAAATTGCCGTCGACATCTGCATGTTTGTTTTATGGATTTTCTTCGTTAGAGGAATGCAAGTGATTTTATTTTATAGCGTAGTGTATGTATATGTATGTAAGATAGGTGAGGAGAAGTTTGGCGGCTGTTGGTGGTCATTTTTATGGTTAGGTCAATCCAACCCGGTCGCCTGGCATCCGCGCTGTGTCTGTGACTGTCCCAACGAATCGACTGGACCACTGTTTCAGTTCTGGTCAATTCAAAGGGTAACAAAAAGACAGCCTACTGATACTGTCTTTCACTGTAGTATTGCTACAAGCGTATGAGGAACCGTGTGGCATATTGCTGTCGCGATTTTGTTGTAAACCGACGTAAGGCACTTTTAGCGAACCGCTTGGCTCTCTGTTATGACAGCTGAACCAACAGACAACTCCGCGACGTATTACTTTTCCAAAGTGCAGATATAAGCTGGGTTGTGATTGGTTGCAAGGACCAAGATGGGCCCGTTCGTGGTGACGGTGATTTAGCTAAATTTTCCCACTTTAAGACCACTTTCTGAGGAAACCACTAATGTGAAAAAATTGATTGTAGATGCAGATGATTAGCTTGCGTAAACTCTTTTAGGTGCATAACACTAAACTATTGCCTTTCTTTTCACTTTAAAGATGTCTTCAAACCTACAAAAAGCCATGGTTTCCTATTACTGTATTTTGATTTATCCCTTACTTCATCAAACTCTAAATATAACACATTGTGTATTTTATTTGGGTCGTCAAACCCCGATGTAACGACATGCTATTCGACACCTAACACTAGAGAGAAACTGTCAGTCAGACGTTGAGAGGAGAGGTTGATGTCAACGCATCACACAAGTGTCGCCAGTAGACTGAGCGTGAGCAGGAGAGAGCCGAGGGTGACGCGAGTACTGGCCGACGTCGTTACGGGGGTCGGTGTGTCAAACACAACGGTGTCGTCGAGCCCCTGCACGATCGGGGAGCTCTGCTGGATCTGGGCAATCAGAATGTCCGACAACAGGTTCCCTGCCAACACAAAGTACCGCCAGCAATGTGTCAGTGTAGCTATACAACATGTAAGCTAACATTTCAACACAGAATATTGCTTTCTACATTACCGGATGAGTTTAGACTAATGGATCTATATTAATAAATCTCGGTACTCAACCTTGACCGAACTGCATATTTCAAGATGGCGGTGCATATTGCAAAATAATTATGTTACTCAAATGTTATTTCTAAATAATTTGGTCTTCTAGGTGGATACTTTTGTATAAAAAATGTTTTAATCACGTTTTATCAAATAAGCACCACTAAGGCATTCGTTCATTATCTGAACAAATTGTTTTATTTTTATTTTTATCAAGGCGTAAACAAAAACATAATTACAAGTTGTCCTTGTCGAATTGAAATGGTATTAAAGGACTTCGGGTATTAAAACGCTGGCTTTCTATTTCCATCTGATTACTTTTCCATTTCGTTAATTTAAAGACACGCACTTTGGCACACCGTTGTATGACTAAGTACATGTATGACATTGGTGGGAATTTGTGTAGGAATAGTGTGTGCGCACATATACACTCACACACATATACACACATTCACACACACATACACACACACATACATACACACATATACACACATACACACCCACTCACACATACGTACACTCACACACACATACATACACACACATACACGCACGCACATCCTCACACACACGCACGCACGCACGCACGCACGCACACACACACACACACACACACACACACACACACACACACACTTCCCTCACCGTACGACACGATGTTGCGGCCATGTTGTGCCACCATGCTGTAGCCGTCGCCGCCGTTGATGATGAAGGTGGTTGTAATGACCGAATAGGTCTCCTTGGGCAGAAGCTCCTCAAATCGAGGCACATCGCAGCGCGTGCAACGAATATGCACCCGTACCACGCGCTTCCCGTTCGGCCTAGAGAGGTCGTAGACGACTTTGATAGCTGCAGTGAATGTGTCACCTCATAGTTAAATCACACTTTAATGTTAGGGCTGAAATAATACACTGTTGCAACTGTATACCGCAATATTCACCTCACGGTACGGTACACGATACATAATATATGTATCGCGATACGTTACGATACACGAGAGCAGTAGGCAAAGGAATACCCGCGTCACATTTGTGACGCAATAAATGTCAAGCATAAACAACAAATGTCTGTATCGATAACATATTGAGTTGTAGCATTTAGTACTCGTATATTATCTAACTATAATATATGTAAACTATTTACCAACTATTCAAATTGCGCATGTAGCTTGGACATCACGGTTATATGGGATGACGTGACGTCTGTAGTATCGTTATCGTGTCCGCGTGAGGGCAAACATTTGTCCTGACCAACAACCTGCTTTAGTAGAGATGTATAAGAGAATGGTCATTATTTCTCTGAGTAGTACTGATCTTTATACCTTTAGACAATTTTAGTTATCTTCTATTTTAACTCAATTACCCATATTTTGTCTGGGTTTTGTACAACGCGAAACCACATATGGCCTAATAATGACGTATTACGAAATTTTGCGAACTAGTAGACAATTCCTGAAGTCGCGTTTTGTAGGTCGGTAAACTATGTATAAACAACGCTATGAAACATTTCACCACAGTAAGTTATTATATTAAATACATGCCTATTGATTCTCGATCCCGTTGTTACGAACTTAAAGAGCCGATCATTGTCTGCGCTACGCCAGTCATAGTAAACAACGACGACACACAAACACAACATCTAAAAAAGGTAATACAAGTAAAGGCAAGTTCTTATATAGCGCAGTATCCGGTCCTCAGGACTGCTCAAAGCGCTTTACACTTTACTTCCGTCTCAACTTCTCTGAGAAGCATCCAACCATGTACTACAATTTATGCGTGAACTCTGCTCGTACATATATTCACTACAGCATATAGCCAGGTACTCATTTATACAGCTGAGTGAACTGGAGCAATGTAGAGTGACAAAAGTTGCCCAAGACTTTAACATTGCAGCACAGTATTCGAGAGCAGGTTCTCTTAGTGGATAGTCCGAAGCTCCACCCCTGAGCCATTGCGCGCTGCAGCTGCATAATAAACAACGATGACAGCCAAAGACAACCTCTAGCTCGACTCCTCCTGTTTCCGACAAGTCGACAATGTGGACACACTTGGACTTCCTAATCACACTTGGTTTTAAGCAATACATTTGTAAAGATGTACTTGCATTAGTGACTCGATTCAATCCCCAAAGAGTCTGAAAAGATTGGACATGAAGATGTGAAATATCTACTACATAATAGATTTCATTCATACAAGTTGATCAATAATGGCATTGTGTAAATATATTCTTATACAATTACAACGTTGTGCAAACACATCGAGAAAACGCCGTAGCCATGTTGTAATGTATATTAGTTCACCAGATCTCATCAAAATAACGATCAGACTACGTTACATCATACACAGTAAAACATATTTAGGTGACATTTGGAACTGGTTGAGCTGAGACAGTTTAAGTTGTATTTGATTTACATTAGAGCAACCATGCAGGCAACCATACGGGTCTTTTGATGCATTCGTTGCAGTTTGGAAAAGCGATGGGCGCCTCAAAGTCTATCGCGACGTACCTGACATTTGCAGAAATTTGCCTGCCAGTTCATGAGGATTGTAGTCTTTGACCGAATGTTCTAGCATCCCAATTATGTAGCGTCCTTCCAAGTTGATCGAGAAGACTGAATTCCTGAAGGGCAGGGCCGTCATGACCTCCTCCACACTGATGTTGCCTGTCCGACAAAGCAGTCACGGATCGATGCACATGGATAAGAACATATTTTTTTTAACGTTTATTGTTACATCGTGCCATATATGTTGGCCTGCATTGCAAATCGTTTCATTAAATTTTAAAGAATATATTTTTGCGATCGACAAATCTTTGGGAGTACGAATTCATACGTATTTTTAGAATTTAAAATTCAAGTTGTTGTAAATGTTTTGCATTGAAACTATTTATGTGACCACGGTGGGATTTATAAGTATTTCCCGTTCCGAACAGTATCAGTTCTTACTGTTTATGCAAACATATTTTGCAAAGATAGTGCTGTACTTGGGCCGTGCTATTTGGATTACGTGTTGGAATACATTGCAGTGGTCCCAGTACCGCACCTGACTGGATGGAAGCCCGGATGTTGCCTCCGTTGACGACAGCCGCACTGACACTGGTCCAGGAGTCGGCCGAGGCAGGCCGCAGCTGTTGGTACCACATCGCCCTCGTCAGCAGACTACCTGCAGCAGCCAATGGGCGTCACTGTATAGCGTTGTGTTTCATCACTCTGTCTTTTCTTCCTTTGTCAAGTCTCTCTCTCATTCACCCACACCACCCTCTCTATCACGCTCTCGTGCGTACGCGCGTTCGCTTGCTCAGATTTGATATGTAAGCGAATTGGTTTCGGTATGGTTTATAAGAAGAATTAGCTAACTAAGAAAGACGCATAATTTTTACACTTAATCTTACACTTTGAAAACGTGATATCTACAAGAATCGCTGTACGAGTTTTTCATTATCACAATACATTACGAACACAATGTAACTCACCAAGAGAGCATTCTCTTTCTCAGCACGTCAATTCACCCTCCAAGAGAACATTGCTCTTCCCAGTCACGTGGTCTCTGAACGTTTTCAGTGGTTGTTGGAAACTCTGCAGCTCCGCCATAGTATCATTGTCTGTATGACAGCAACACAAGAAGGTCTTAGTTACTAGTAGCGGGACCAGAGCCATGGAAATGCATAGCTTTTAGCTTTTATAGCGTTATCGTTCTATTTTATAGTACGTCCATGACATATTAGGTGCCGATGATGTCAAATGGGCCGTTTCTGGATCTTCATATGTTTTTCGCCATTATTAGAAAAGTAGGCTAAACATTAACATATATAATATATATATGTGTGTGTGTGTGTGTGTGTGTGTGTGTGTGTGTGTGTGTGTGTGTGTGTGTGTGTGTGTGTGTGTGTGTGTGTGTGTGTGTGTGTGTGTGTGTGTGTGTGTGTGTGTGTGTGTGTGTGTGTGTGTGTGTGTCTGTGTGTGTAGCCCCAGATAACGGTATCATAAAGGTAACAGTCTGGTTCATTGGTGGATATCTACGATTTGTCATCGTTATATTCTGAATACATACGAATACAAAATGGCAATGGCCTTATTGTAATCAGCACAATTTTAGAAGAGGATGAACTATTATGCCAAAACCAAATAGGATGTGGAAAAGAATAGCGAATGTTTGATCAAAACGAGAAATACACAAATTAACATCGAACAACCGTATTTAAAGGCAAGATTGGAAGAACATTGAGCGGGTCATGTGATGCGGATTTCATGGAGTGAGGGGTAGGGACAAAAACACCCCTCCTTAAGTCAGTGTTTCATTACATGTACATGAGTACTGCATCAACATCCCTCACCTTGTTCCACGGAATTGTCGAGAAGGATCGGTTGTCCTGTCCATGACGTCACCTTGCCTGCGTCATCAAACTCCACTTGCAGGAAGCCGAGGTATTTGCCGTAAGCAAACGCCTGTACCACCAGCACCTCATCGCCAGAGTCTTGTTTTACAACAGTCGGGTAATCTCCCTTCGGTTTTTCTCTAGACGGCGGATTGCCTAATAAGGGAATAATATCAGATCGCTGATAATTATTATGTACTCGTCTTCGGAAAATGACATGCACCCATTTGTTGACTGGCGTATGGCCCATCACGAGTATTTGTTTCTGTATTATCTACACTACAGTACATGGAGACTACATTGTATGAAGACATTTGCCTCCCATCAACTTGGATATGTCGGTTGATGTGCTGTGTTGCCATGTAGACACGTTCACCACAATGTCTCGATTTTTATATATGGCTAAATCTGGTAACGGAGTAATATAGATAACGACATTTCAGTGGTGACAGGTACTTAACGTCCATTCACATAACACTTCTAGTAGACGTTGATTATAACGTATCAAATACCTGACTTATACATAACTATTATTACTCGGTTAAGACGTAAACTTACCAGAACGTGTGTGAGTGTCCACCAACGAATACGTCGATTCCTTTCACGGTCTTTGCGATCTTCTGGTCAAGTTCGTAGCCGCCATGGCCGAGGACAAAGATCTTATTGACGTTCTGTCCTCGTAGTTTGTCGACCTCGGCCTGGATGGACGGGATTGGGTCGAGGAAATCTAGTCTCTTCACGTTAACTGCAACCGTGTTCATCGCAATAGTTAATAGTAAAACGCACGCTCGTTGTATATCGTACTTCACACAGATATATACATACATTCACCCATACACATGCACACACACACATACGCACGCACGCACGCACGCACACACACACACATACACACACACACACACACACACACACACACACACACACACACACACACACACACACTAGCATCGTTTAGTAACTTAATTTAATACATATCCTGTTCACTGGCCCAATGGAACATAGTTTCAAATTAAAGATTTTGTCCGAAGATAGAATAAGTTATTTTAACAACATATAATCACAGTTACCGGGATCTACCATGACTTTTGTCTGAGGAGTGGTGTAACCGACAATGCCGATCTGTTCGTTGTTCTTGTTCACGATCGTCGACTTGGTGAAACAGGCGGCCAACGTCGGCTCCTTGCTCGGGTCTATGTTGGCGCTTACGACGGGGAAAGTCAGGTTCTGTAGGAACGTCGTCAAAGTAGCGACTTCAGAGTCGAACTCGTGGTTGCCAAGAGCCTGTGAAAGAAATAGCATTGACACTTATTTGACATATATAACGGTACCAGCACAGACACCGCCCAACCCAGTTTATATTTCGAAAGTTAAAAACAACGTAATAAAACGGTGATATCGCATTTAGAACTCACAACAATTGTCATTACGTTCACGTGCTGCTTTATATATATTAATAGGGAATTTCTACTGGATATGCATCAGCACAAATTCCCCAGTTTGCCGCATATATTAGTGACACATTACTGTTTATTACAGAAAGCTCTCAATCCTGCGATGCTATAACACATTTTCAATCTCTATGGATATAAGCCTATCAAATAAAGTGTGTTTGTTTATTTGTGTGTGTGTGTGTGTGCGTGCGTGCGTGCGTGTGTGTGTGTGTATAATATATGTTCGCAAGCACACACAACCATGCATACATAAATGTAAACGCGCGCGCATATTATGCGCGCGCGTTTTCATTTATGTATCCATGGTTGTGGTGCAAGCGTGCGTGTGTGCATACGTGCGTGCATGCGTTCGCCCATGCGTGCGTGAGGTACGTACCATGGCGTCGTACCGGAGTCTGTTCATGAAGTGAGCCGTCGTCTTTCCCAAGTAGTACAAGAATCAAATAGTTCCCTGGAAGTCATCCCCGGCGTCCAACAACAAGACGTTGTCATGGGAACGCCGGATCTCCTCCACCTTCGTGTACCTGAAGAATCAATCGAACTATGCAATGTGATCTGCCTATTATCACGCTTTGCTTTAAAACAACATTTTATACACGCAATTTGTTATCACATTAACGTGTAGACTAAATCTAAAATACAAATTAGTAAGGTAAAATAAAATAAATAAACTAAGATAAATAAGTAACGTGTCCGGAAATATGAATGAACGGGGAAGGGAGAGGACGGCGGCTGGACTGGGGACGGTCGGAAGGAGGTGGGCGGGGGGAAGGGGTATGGGGCGGGGGGGGGGGGGGGGGGGGGGCTTGTCTCCTTACTTTAACTCGAGTCTCAAACGTATTTTAGCTGCGAAGCATTTACCTTGTAGTAGTCCCATTCATATTACCCCAGTCCTGCTTCATCCTTGAAGCATTTACCCACTAGTTCTTATTATACACTACATTATGTATAACTAGAGGTAATATTTTATTATATAGTATTTAGGGCGTCCAGCTACCTCAACTAGTTTAGTCTTTACTGGCGTTCTGGCATTCGTTGTTTATACCTGTACCTTGTTCTTAGTAGTATATATGCCAAATACATTACAATTTCAATGCAAGACCCGGTAATGTACTAAAGTTGTCTCTAATAATCTTAATTCGGAGCTAAATATTGATACTATCGTCAAAAAGGCGCAGCAGCGGCTGTACTTTCTAATAAAGTTGAGATATGTTGGTATGACCACACAGATCATGCTTACCTTTTATAGAGCTGCAATCCAGAGTGTCCTGACATTTTCAATCACAGTATGGTTTGGGTCTATCACAGTGAAGGAAAAAACTGCTTTCAGAATAATCGGCAGAGACCTCCACAGTCTCGAATCGTTGTATCAGCAACGTCATTTAGGAAGAGCCATTCTCACCTCTCACGATTCATCCCATCCTGCCCATGACCTGTTTGATCCGCTTTCATCTAGTCGCCATTTCAGATCCATCGAAACCAGGACCAACAGGTTTAGTAGCAGCTTTTTCTCCCTAGCCGTACAAGCCCTGTCAAAACAGAAGTTATTTTTCTCCCATCTGTATTTCACACACATTCCACTTTCCAATGTGTTTTTATCATAAAAAAAGTATATATTATTTTATTTCACATTATACATTTTATGAATTTTTATTTATACTAGAGCATATCACCTACAATAATAATAATTCCGTTTCTTAATATAGCGCATTTTAAAGTAACTAAATGCCAATCAAAGCGCTTCACATTAACGTGTAGACTAAATCTAAAATACAAATTAGTAAGGTAAAATAAAATAAATAAACTAAGATAAATAAGTAAACAAGCTATGATAAATAAGTGTACATTAATATGACAGGTTGACTAAATCTAAAAATATAGATTAATTAAATACATAAGGTAAGATAAAATAAAGAAGCTAAGATAAATAAGTAAGTAAGCTAATATGAATAAATAAGTAAAGATAAATATAAATAAGCTAAGATAAATAATTATAAAACAATAAATAAAATAGGGTGTAAAATACAATTTCAAACAGAATAATTTAAAACCAAGCAGTGTCATAAAATAGAAATCAGTGTCATCAAGACAGGTAGTGTAAACGAAATAGGTGAGTTTTTTTATTTGTTTTTGGAAAGCTGCCAATGTCTCAGTTAATCTCACACTCTTTGGCAAGCTGTTCCACATGGTTGGGCCTGCCATCACATGACCCGGACGAGCCTTTGTGCCTTACTTTCCCATGCTTGGACTTTACAGAACGCGATTAGTGACGTGTTGATGAATCCTCGGCATCACCTACAGAGACCACATCTCCAACGAAGACGTGCGAAACAGAACTTGGGAAGCCATTGGGCCCCACGAAGACCTCTTGACCACAGTAAAGACACGCAAACTGAAATGGTACGGGCACGTAACAAGATCTACAGGGCTTGTCAAGACAATCCTGCAGGGCACAGTACAAAGAAGGAGAAGAAGAGGCAGACAGAAAATGAGATGGGAGGAAACTATCCCGGAATGGACTGGCATGACGCTGGGCGCCGCCATGAGGAAGGCTGAGAGGCGAAAGGAATGGGGAGCTGGTTGCCAGGTCATCTGTGGTGCCACAACGGTCCACCAGTCTACGGGATAGGTGAAGTGTAAGGTGATGAATCATCATTCAGTCTACCACAAACCGTAAAGTCGTTAGCCATAGGCACCGAAGGCTACTCAACAATGGCGAACTGAGGTTCAAAACAAAGTTCGATATGTACACCTTGCCGTACACGCCTAGTCGATAATCACCAGACGCGTCTATTTGCACCCTGGTTCCATATTTGTTACCTGCCCGGAGCTAATGTAGGAAACACATCATGCTGGCGATACGACGCCTGAATCGACTGAGTTGTGTGTTGACAGCGTCAGACAGATAGGTCGCTGCGTGTATGTAATACTGCAGGTATTTCTTTAATTTCCCCTCCTATCGCGCTCGCTCCCACGGACACACGATGACGCGTTGGTTGCATGCAGGCTTCGAGTACTCAGACGCTTAATACAGCTGGCAAAAGTCGCTGTTACCTGTCACTGAGTTGAGGGTTCCCAAGGAATATTCGACATGCGATGTGACCTTCGGTGGTGAGGAACGTTCTGCAGTGGCGCAATTTCAGCCGGAAATATGAATGAACGGGAAAGGGAGAGGACGGCGGCTGGACTGGGGACGGTCGGAAGGAGGTGGGCGGGGGGAGGGGGTATGGGGCGGGGGGGGGGGCTTGTCTCCTTACTTTAATTCGAGTCTCAAACGTGTTTTAGCTGCGAAGCATTTACCCTGTAGTAGTCCCATTCATATTACCCCAGTCCTGCTTCATCCTTGAAGCATTTACCCACTAGTTCTTATTATACACTACATTATGTATAACTAGAGGTAATATTTTATTATATAGTATTTAGGGCGTCCAGCTACCTCAACTAGTTTAGTCTTTACTGGCGTTCTGGCATTCGTTGTTTATACCTGTACCTTGTTCTTAGTAGTATATATGCCAAATACATTACAATTTCAATGCAAGACCCGATTTCTTTGCAGCAATGCATCAGTCCTGGCAGAATGTAACTATTAACCTGCTCCTACGGTATAATTCACTAATGATAATAAAACCAGAATTCGAAACCAATTCCTCCGATCGATAATCCGGCACCTCGACCGCTCAGCCACCGCGTCCCATGTATAACCGTCTTTTGTAACATATTTGTCAATTTATTTTCAATATATACATGTATTTACACCACTAGAATTGACATAATCATCAGGTTATTTATCACACACACACACACACACACACACACACACACACACACACACACACACACACACAAACACACACACACCCACACACACACCCACATCCACCCACACACACCCACACCCACACCCACCCACCCACCCACACACACACACACACACACACACACACACACACACACACACACACACACACACACACACACATACATACACATACATACATACACACACATACACACACATATACATACACACACATATACACACATACGCACATATATACATACACAAACACAAACACAAACACAACACACACACACACACACACACACACACACACACACACACACACACACACACACACACACACACACACACACACACACGAAAGGAAACTGCAAACAATGATGAAGTCAGGGCACAAGTATCATAAAAGCTCCATTTTGGCAATGTATACGTTTTATTTTTTTAATTACGTTCAATAACTTATTGCTAAGACGTCGAACTAGGAGATGGGTTTGGATAATGTCCGTAGTGTGCAGCTACAGGTGTTTCCGTGACGTACTGCTTATTTGCGCGAGTGAGCAAACGTCTGACTACTCGAAGCCTGCAAGCCGTCACTCGGTTCTGGCGGACATAATAACGAAAGGTGTCTTAACGCATATGTAGCTGAAAGTAATTGGCGCAACTATATCATCAGCAGCCCAGTGAACATATAATAAAATAAAATAACCATTGCCAATTATTTCTTTGCACTATTATATATATTTTATCTACACATTATTACTATCAATTAATACACACAACACAAAACGAACAAGCAATATCCTGACCAACATACTACTTAATACATATAACCAATAATAGACATGCCACATGATACGGATTACCCGTATCCGGTACGGATTTTGGCGTTTTTTAAGTGATACGGCCGTACTCCATTTTGATACGGATTTTAACCAAATTTATGGAGACATTATTTTTAACCACATTATGTCTTTGTATGCGTCACAAACCTACAGAACAATGGAATAATTGTTTACTGTTAGTGACTAAGTAAATCGATTCGAAACGAACGAACTAAACGACCGTTTATTGTAGGGCGTAATAGATGGCGCGCTGGTAAATTCGTTGTTCTGAAAACTGCGGCAGGTGGCTCAACGGGTGTGAAGAGGGCGCGTGGCAAGCTTGTGACGATTATGAAAAGCAGTACAGGAAATGGAGCTCGACACCGCGAAATCGCCTGTATTTCTGATTTCAAGATGTTGACATTTGCCAGTGAAACTTCGATATACGCGCGAACTGCTGAGATAAATTGTTATTATTTGATGACACTGTCTGTTTCGCCGTACGCAGTTTAAACGTGCTGAAGTGAACTAAAACCTCGGGTAATTTTCCAGTTAACTGACCTAAATTATTAGTGCTTTTTCAAAACGGGTTTACCACATTTTTTCGGTGTGTGTGTGTGTGTGTGTGTGTGTGTGTGTGTGTGTGTGTGTGTGTGTGTGTGTGTGTGTGTGTGGTGTTTGTGTGTGTGTGTGTTTGTGTGTGTGTGTGTGTGTGTGTGTGTGTGTGTGTGTGTGTGTGTGTGTGTGTGTGGTGTTTGTGTTTGTGTGTGTGTGTGTGTGTGTGTTTGTGTGTGTGTGTGTTTGTGTGTGTGTGTGTGTCGTGTGTCGTGTGTCGTGTGTGTGTGTCGTGTGTCTGTGTGTGTCGTGTGTGTGTGTCGTGTGTGTGTGTCGTGTGTGAGTGTGTGTGTGTCGTGTGTGTGTGTGTCGTGTGTGTCGTGTGTGTGTGTGTCGTGTGTGTGTGTCGTGTGTGTGTGTGTGTGTCGTGTGTGTGTGTGTCGTGTGTGTGTGTGTGTGTGTGTGTGTGTGTGTGTGTGTGGTGTTTGTGTTTGTGTGTGTGTGTGTGTGTGGTGTGTGTGTCGTGTGTCGTGTGTCTGTGTGTGTCGTGTGTCGTGTGTGTGTGTGTGTGTGTGTGTGTGTGTGTGTGTGTGTGTGTGTGTGTGTGTGTGTGTCGTATGTGTGTGTGTCGTGTGTGTCGTGTGTGTGTGTGTCGTGTGTGTCGTGTGTGTCGTGTGTGTCGTGTGTGTGTGTGTGTGTGTGTGTGTGTGTGTGTGTGTGTGTGTGTGTGTGTGTGTGTGTGGAATGTCTTCTCCATCACACCCGCTAAAACGCAGTCGGATATCATTTTTTTTTAATTGTGTTTTATATCAATTTAATGTCGTCGAGTCGACGTAGATAAGCCGATGTAACTGGGCGTGAGCAATACATAGCGTCCCCAGACGTATCACGACTGCAAAGGCGATGTCTTGCGATTTGCGAATATGTCCCCAAAACTAAGGCTACATAATTGTTTATTCTACATAATGCAATTTGTTTTAAGCATAGATATATAAAATATGGCTAATTATTTTTTTCGACTTCGCAATGCACACGCTAGACATCGCCTTTGACAATGCCGGGGTTTAAGGCCCCGATGCGTCTGGGCTGCGCTAACTGCTCGCGCCTTGTGACATCGGCTTATTTACGTCGACCGGACGGCATTAAATTGATCTAAAACGCAATTAAAAATACATATATCTAACTTCTTTTTAGCGGGAGTGGTGCAGTATGACATTCCTAACAAATACACTGTGCTGTTACTGTGAATAAAGACCTGATACAACGTCCAGTCGTCGTCATACTAAGCCGTCGCAGTATATAATAGTAGCAGATATTCCACGTAATACGTGTGCGGGGCAAGGACGACGCCAGCAAACTGCAAGTATATCACGATAACGTATAGTTATGTTGTCTCCCGTACGCCAAACACCGTTTACAACATTATACTATATACTAGTTAGTGCTTTGCCAGCGTAGTCATTCTTCTGTGCCATACCTATGCTGGGCGCATAAAATAACTTACATGCAATAGCATCCCAGAATATCAAAACTAATTAATTTGCGATTTGGCCTTAGACTAAGCCTAAGCTAAGCTAATCATTGTCGATTTCTTGCATTTCAGGTGCCTCGCATGTCTATCCAACGTGACAGATGAGCTTGGTAGGCGTCTATTAACCAAGGTTTTATAGGGTATACA